>OX438702.1:15023541-15373541 GCA_949316375.1 Mythimna vitellina | reverse complement strand
CTTTTTTTCCCGTTAACATAGAAGTTTGATTTTTTTCACAGCTTCAAGGGACGCAGACCTGACTATATGGTTTGATTTCATCTCGATACCTCCACGCGTTCCCGAGGGGGGAGTAAGGGGTCTTGATAGACAGTCGGACGGACAACAAAGTGATCCTATAAGGGTTCCGTTTTTTCCCTTTGAGGTACGGAACCTTAAACAAGATCTTATAACACAAATATAGGAATAAATGTGAAAGCAGAAATTTGTTGTAAAATCAAAAAAAAAATGGCGATTTTGAAAATTTTTCGACCCTCCAATCAGGAATTGAACTCTTTACATAGGTAAGTTTGTACAGAACCCTCAGGGCGGGAGTCCGACTCGCAGTTGCCCAGTTTTTGAAGTATAAATTAAATAAATGATGATATTTATTTTAGCTTTGTTCGGATCATGGAAATCTACACTTATATTTTAGAGAGGTAAAGTTTGTTTTTTTTGTTTGTAGGAGGTAGTCTCTGAAAGTACTGGTCTGGTTGTTAAATTTTTTTCACCGATAGATAGCTGCTTTATTCCTGAGTGACATAAGCTATATTTTATGTAGGCAAGCGAAGCCGCAGGCAAAAGCTAGTCTTTTATATTTTGGGTTTTTTTCTGCTATAATGAGCATGAACTCGTAAGCCGTCCTAATGAATCACTCTATCTATTGGTGAACCACATGATAATCCGTTAAAACTTGTTCCAGGAAATACGTATTTTTTTAAACCCTTAAAAGTTTTTAGAACGAAATTTCTTATTTCATAATCGCGATTAATAAGTGCAACGTTTCTATAGATATATTTTTTTGCATTTTTAATTTATGAAACATAAGAATGACGACCAAAGTTCACGCAGTTTTTGAGTCTTTGCTGGATTAGTTTTACACCACGTTTTGATTTCAATAGGAACCAAGATAATATCTACAAATGTATCTGTGTTTACAAAATATCTGGAGAAACATGTGTAATACCGTCATAATCACGTAAAAGCGATTGTATGGAAATGTACCTCGATTTGGACGCTCTTTAAACCTAGCTGACGTCGGCAAAAGCTGTTTGCGGTCCCTTTTACCTAATTACCTACGAGCGTGCCAAATTAGTGAATTCAGAAACCAAACTAGTCAAATTAAAATTCATATCGCATCGACGAGTCAGCCATCTTTGATCCTAAGTGGTTTTCTGTTATAGATAAGGCGGGCTTAATACGAAACCTAGTATTATTATTTCAACGAGCATTTTCTTCGGGACCCAGTGAAATGTTTATTAATAAATTAATAATAGAATTATTGGATTAGCTATTGAGATTATTGAAACTTGATTATATAGTTCGGGGTTCGCTTGTTTTGAACTTCCAGTCTTTGTAGATTGAATATTAAAAACTAAATAACTAATAACAAACTCGTGTTTGTAACAATAATAATAAAAATAATAATCATTTATTATCAGGCAACTAAGGCCCATAGATAAAATACACAATTAATCTTACAAAATAATAAAGTGAGGCATCTTATTAAAAGCACACTATCTTTAGTAGTTTATTCGTACTAACATAGTTTATAAGCTAAAAATTGTTACTAACATCCTGTATTGTTTTTATTGTGGTTTTTATTTTTGTGTTGTGTGGACTATGTTGTCTGAAATAAAAATATATTATTATAAACTAATGCATAAGTATAAAAGAAACTATAACAATTACTAAACTATAGGTACACTAAGTAAACTATTGCACACGAAGAGACGGCGTCGTGTTCCGCTGCGAGGTCGGTATCCTTCCATGAAATCGTCAATACACGACACCCTTCGGCCAACAACAATGAGATTTATTTTCAACCGAGGACGCTGTGGTATCTCTCCAGCCACTCTTGACCATTGGATATACCCTGGTGGTCCAATGAACTACCTAGTCCAATGATTGTAACCTTCCCCTATAACCCGTCATGTATTCGAGTACCTTCATCAAATTTTCTTTATGATACTACAGAAGCGTTGACACTTTCCTCAAAGACTTGAGACCTTGACAGTGACAGAGAATTTATAATTTGCATGTATAAATAATGCTCCTTTAGCTCATGCGTCATGCCAAGATAACTGTGCGTAGGTGGCTTTTAAATAAGACTTTAATGAAAGAAGTAAATTAAATCGTGTAAGGCAGTGGCGGATTTACAAATTTTCAAGGCATAGGCTATACAATTTCTGCCGCCCTTGCCTCTACAATTGACATCTCCTGCATTTTTTTTTATAATACGTTTCGTCATAGATAACATTGTAGCGTTAAAGAAATACCGCATTCGGGTAAAAAATATTTTTTTGACTTAAGACAAAAAAAACCTTCAACCAGTCAGTAGACAGTAACTGTAGTAGTCAGTATCCTGACTACCTCACTAGCACTGTTCAAAGCTTTTTTTAAGTTTTTTTAGAATTCCAATTAAATTTTTCTACTACAATGTGCAATGAAAGTCATCAGCAAAATCTGTGAGACATCAGAAAACCATCATGCAAAAATCTTTTTGGTTTCTATGAGGTAGCAAAAAAAGAAAATTTGGTCCCCAAATTTGCCGCCCCAAAAACCTGCCGCCCTAGACTCAAGCCTACTCAACCTGCTGGTAAATCCGCCACTGGTGTTAGGTATATATAGTAGACTGAAGAGCTTAGAAACGACAATAATTAACAAAGCTATTTGTTTATTACAGTAATATTCTCGAGCTGTTTGGGGTTAAAACTCTTGGGCCGTGGGGTCCACGTGCTCATACGCTTTTTAAGGAATTATCCATACCTCGTTGACACTTCGCGTGACCAAAAGGCTGGCTTTTACCTCGGCCAGAGATTAAGCATTGCCATACAACGTGGCAACTATAAATAAAATTACATTTGTTTATTCATTTTCTAATATTATATGGTAAACCAGGCCATACATGCCCCAATCAGTAACGTGCCCAACTTGGAAAACTAAGACACGTATTTAAAATTAGGTGCTCGTTTGAGCTGATGTGGTTAATTTACAAGTATTGCGGAGATGTAAACTATACGTAGTTAACGTAATTTGGAATGCGTGTCTTAGCAAGTAAGGCACATTATCGACTGGGGCACGTTTGCCTGACCACAGAATAAGTAATAGTACAAGGTACAGAAGTTTAACTTTTCGAAAGAAAACATGCGAATATAAACCTACAAGCAACGTTAATAATGTTCATAAAACATTGCACGGCACGGACGTGACCTTGATTATATTTGCCTACTGGGCGTAGTAGCGCTCGTAACGAATCAAAATGCACCTTTAAGTCTACGTACCGGGAGTCTCTTTTATTATGCCCATTATTGGCCATTGAACAGACCACTCTTGTTATAGGGTTAGGACTTGTGTTTTTGAAAAATGTGAAATAGGTACTTACGTTTATATAAATACAAAATACTATATAATTATATTATGATTATATTTTATGTAATAATAAAATATAATCAGATTTTCTAAAATTATATGGTAGATAGGTACCTAATTGATTTCTACCTTTAAAACTTTTTTTTTAAGTCATCTCATATAAGTGTCGAGAGATGGTTTACATTTAGTTAGGCTTCTTTTTTACGTTTCTTTTTTAATGAAATTGTGTAACATATTATATATATATGTATATATAGATTAAACAATTTATTAGCAGTAGACCGCAGACTACCCCCTGTATTATTTAAAGTTCTTATGATCCATCCTAAGGTAGTCTGGTAGATATCGCTGTTAACGATAAGACCGCCATTGTACCCATAGATTTAAGTTTATGCATAAGTGGTGTTACTTTTTTGGTGTACAATAAAGTTTATTCTATTCTATTTTATTCTGTCTAAACAAATTAAACAGGTAATTAAAATAAAGTGTATTAACTTTGATGGTTTTGCATGTGCGTTAGCTTTGCATTCATATCATCATCAGCTTCCTGCCCTTGTCCCATCTTATTTGGGGTCGGCGCAACACGTTTTTTTCTTCCATTCTATCCTGTCAACCGTCATACTATCACTAACCTCCTTTTCTTTCATATCACTGTTCACACAATCCATCCATCTTTTCTTTGGCCTCCCTCTCCCTCTCCACCCATCCACATGTATACTCATAACTCTTTTAGTAACATGTGTTTCATCTCTCCTCTTTACATGACCATACCAAGACAAACGATTCCCTTTCAACTTTTCAGTCACTGGCGCCACTTTCAAATTTCCTCTAATATATTCATTTCTCACTTTATCCATTCTCGTCACACCACACATCCACCTCAACATTCTCATCTCTGCTACATGCAATCTTTTTTCATCCGTCTTTTTCACAGCCCAACATTCTGATCTATACAGTATGACAGGTCTTATCACGGACTTGTAGATTTTACCCTTCAACTTGAGGGGCATCCGTGGGTCACAAATTGTTCCAGTGACCTGTCGCCATTTCATCCATCCTGTATTAATCCGATGTGATACGTCTCGGTCTACCTCGCCATCTCCTTGGATAAGCGACCCAAGGTACCGAAAGTCGGAGCAGATTGGTATGGGCGTTCCAGCGAGAGCTAAGGGCATAGGACCGGAGAGACCACCGAAATCGCAGAACAAGTATTCTGTTTTGGTTCTACTCAATTTCAGGCCAACACTCTCCAGTCTGTGCCACCACACCTCCAATCTGTTCTGGACCTCTAGGCCACTCTCGGCAACCAACACAATGTCATCGGCAAACAGCATACACCAGGGAGCCTCTTCCTGAATGTGCGACGTCAGAACGTCCATTATCATCAGGAAGAGGTAAGGGCTGAGAGCCAACCCCTGATGTAAGCCGACAGCCACATTGAAGCTGTCAGTGTTACCCACTGTAGACCGGACTTGGGTACTGCATCGACTGTACATCGCTCGGATCAACTGCACATACTTCCCAGGCACACTTTTCTCCTTAAGGGCCCACCACAGAACCTCACGAGGTACCCGGTCGTATGCCTTTTCGAGGTCAATGAATACCATGTGCAAGTTTTTATGCGCACCTCTGTATTTCTCGCACAGCTGGCGTATAGGCGGACAATATACCACAGTGTCTCAAGACGAAAGTCTATGACCAGTGCGTGTTGCCAGTGATGACATATGGTTCCGAAACGTGGTCGCTCACAGTGGGCCTCATCAGAAGGCTCAAAGTCACCCAAAGGGCAATGGAAAGGGCTATGCTCGGAGTTTCCTTGCGTAATCGAATCAGAAATGAAGATATCCGCAGGAGAACCAAGGTTGCCGACATAGCACGAAGAATCGCCAAACTTAAGTGGCAATGGGCAGGGCACATTGCTCGCAGAACGGATGGCCGTTGGGGCCGAAAGGTTCTGGAGTGGCGACCGCGTACCGGAAGACGCAGTGTTGGAAGGCCCCCTACAAGGTGGACCGATGACCTGGTGAAGGTTGCGGGAATCCGTTGGATGCGAGACGCGCAGGACCGTTCTTTGTGGCGACATTTGGGGGAGGCCTATGTCCAGCAGTGGACGTCTATCGGCTGAAATGATGATGATGATGATGATGATGACGTATAGAAAGCTTTGCATTCATATGTTATTTTTAAAAGGTAGGTCGTTTAAGACGTTATTAAACATAATAATTTGTGAAATATAATTCCAGTATATGTTGACCTTACATTAGTAAGGTAGTCACTAGCACTGGGAGGTCTACTTATATTGAATGATCTTAAAGATCATTGACTCGTTTACGTATAAAATATCGCAAATACTTAAAATAAAAACTCGATAAAACATTCCATATAGATTTCGAAAATAATTTTTGTTAACGCGGGTCAAATCAAACACGCGTGTGACACTCTACCGAATTTAGCCTTGCAAGAAAGACCGCGCGGCGTGGGCACATTTTTATACCTATAGTTAGGAGTGCGCCAGGCTTGGCCTGCCTTACTCTAGAAATCTCGTGTAACAGTGTTTGGTATTGAACTGCTTAGAAACGGCTTGGCCGATTTTTATGGAATTTGTGTAAATTTGGTAATAATAATAATATATAACCAGCCTTATAATGTTCCCACAGCTGGGACTCAGTCCTCCTCGCTAGCTATTTGTAAGTTAATTAATTTCCCGCAAATAAAATGTTTTTTTTTTTCTTTTCTTGGAAATGGAATGTGCAGTAATCCACCACGTGGGCAGTGCGGGTTGGTGGATGTCACATGTCTTCGAATTTTCGGTTCTAGGACATGCCGGTTGCATCACGATGTTTTCCTTCACCGTTTACGTTTACCGACTCAGCTTGTATTTCTATACTTTATTGTTCACCAGAAAATGTCTTACAAAATTTAAAACAGTTATGTATAACGCATTCTGCGATCTCTACCTGAGAGATTTAATATTGTTTGCGATTGCCAGGTAAAAATTGTAAAATTCGTAATACACATTCTGCCACAATCCGAAGCAGTGGAAAGGGAATCCCTGATCCATTGCTTCATATCATATGTGAAAAATTCGTCTGCTCGATAACATAAATATTTAACGCCGATGTGGAACCGATGTAGAATTGTCTAAAAACGCCGTTTCTGATATTGTAAATGACAGGTTATTCATTTCCTTTTTACGCAATTTGGCTGGATGGACAATCCAATTGTCTGCGCAAAGACTGTCTGTTGCAGAGACAGCGCAGACATTTGGACATAAAATGAAATTCTCATTCGGAATTTCATTACCGTGTTGCCACTTTCGTTCGGTCAATTTAAACATCCGAGGTTACAATAATTTGCAGCTAGCTGAAAATTGGTAGGATTGTTCAAAACACCATCATAAATGAAATCTAAAAAGTCCTCCTCGATCAGACAACTGGAAAAATAAATACTCGGGGTCAAAGGTCACGGAAACCAGTTTTTCGCGATTTTCAGCTAAACGGTAAGTTTTATCATAAAATTAGTTTAGACAAAAATTTTCGATCAGATAATTATCTACAAAAATGTATTTTTTTGTCATTTTTGTGACCTTTGACCCCGAGTATTAATTTTTCCAGGTTTCTGATCGAGGAGGACTTTTTATTTTAGATTCCATTTATGATGGTGTTTTGAACAATTGTAGCAATAATTAACTTATTCGATTAATCATCTTCATTTCAGCCGAAAGATGTCCATTGTTGGACGTAGGCCTCCCCAGGTATCTATAACGATCGGTCCTGTAAGTCTTGCATCAATCGGATTCCCGCGACCCTCACCAGGTCATAGGTTCACCTTGTAGAAGGCCTTTCAACGCTGCGTGTTCTGGTACGTGGTCGCTATTAAAGAACCTTTCGTCCTCATCGACCATCAGTTCTGCGAGTAATGTGCCCTGCCCACTACCACTTAAGTTTGGCGATTTTTCGAGCTATGTCAGTAACTTTGGTTCTCCTGCAGATGTCTTCATTTCTGATGTGATCAAGCAAGGAAACTCTGAGCAGCATTTATTCGATTGATAATTCCTAAATGGAAAACTAGAATAGATTTCGAACTATTCAAACATCAACTGTGTGATTCAAATTTCATATTTGAATCACACAGTTGAAAACAACTCTATAAATTGGCAATTGTCGAAAGCTCGAACTAACAATTGACAAAATTAATTCAGTGTGTTTGAATAACATTGTACATATTTTTGTGAACAAATATAGATTTGGATGGTTTGGTTTATTGCAGAGTAGGAAAATGATTTGGTAGGACTAACTTGTCGTACACTTATTAAAATACCGGGCAAGTGCGAGTCGGAATCGTGCACTGAGGGTTCCGTATAAACTTACCTATATACAAAGTTCAATTCCTGAATGGATCGAAGATTTTTCGAATGAATTTTTTTTTGTGACGTTACAGCAAATTTTCTGTTTACAGATTTTTTCCTATACTTGTACTATGACACCTTGCCTCATGCGTAATTTCAGGATTCTAGGTCAACAGGAATAAACTATCAATTTTGATTCCCTTGAGTCTCGAAATACACGTTTTTTGTGACATAAACGGCCGTATCTGTTTTTGTCGTCAGAAACTCAGAAAAAATATTTTTTCACCACTTCAAGGGACCACAGGGCCTGAGTATATGGTTTTAATTTCAACTCGATACCTCCACGCGTTCCCGAGATAAAGATTCTTGACAGACAGATAGACAGACAGACATACAACAAAGTGATCCTATAAGGATTCAGTTTTTTCCTTTTGAGGAACCCTAAAAAAAGACCTAACTCAAAAAAGGGTATTTAAAAATTGGAACTTAGAAACGGCGAAGCCATACATTTTTACTGATATGTAGATTTTGTGAAGTTAGGGTCGGTAGAGTTAGGCTGTGTAGATTCAGAAGCTTGGCTCTACATGAGGTCTGATATATTTTTCACAGGGCAAACCTTATGTGGTCGTCTTGGCAACATTTTACATGAAATGTTTTTGGTGGGATAACTGTGTCTAGACAAGTTTATGACACTTTACAACGACACGTAAAGATACGGGCAAACAGCTCAGATCAACTACATTACCTGTAATGTAATACGTTGAATTACACAGCAAGGTTTTACAGAAAACAAATTGTAGTCATTCAAAACAGAAATATGCGTACACCGACCCGTTTTATTGCTGAGTTTCTGATACCTATTCCCAACACTAAACCTGAATTATGCCTTCAAATTTCACTGTTGCGTAGTGAAAAATACTGTCCATTTATTCATGAACTTGCTATGCTCTGCGATTTCCCCTGGCCATGCTAATACTTTATTTTACTCTCGTTATTTCTGGCTTTTTTAGGGTTCCGTACATTAGAAGTTTGATTTTTTCATAGCTTTAAGGGACCGCAGGCTTAACTATATGGTTTTATTTTCAACTCGATACCTCCACGCGTTCCCGAGATAAAGGGTCTTTACAGACAGACGGACTACAAAGTGATCCTATAAGGGTTCTGTTTTTTCCTTTTGAGATCAATGAAGAGAAATCAATCGTCGAATCCAACTCAGGACGAGTCGTTGTGGCGAAACTTATGTCCAACAGTGGGCGTCTTTTGACTGAAATGATGATGATGATGATGATGATGGCGTTTGAACCAATCTTTTGCGTACACATTTAATCAAATGTGAACAGGATAAGAATTTATAAACCTTTAAAGATGTCCGTATCTAGAGGCGATCTAATAAGTAGGTACATCAACTAGAATAGAGAAAAGAAATCACTTAGAATTTAGGTTAATTATTTAAAACTAATAATGATACGACTTTTGATACGTATCCAAAATAAAAATACATTTTCTTTGGAACTGACCTAAAAAAATATCTACTACTTAGGGAATTCCTCCCAGAAAGTTATATATTTAGAAATAGTAGAAGTAAGATGATTGATGTGTTCGAAGAAAGCTCTTTGGTCGTTGTTACTTATATTCTACTAAAATCACACTAATATTTTAAAGGCAAAAATTTGTGTTTAGGTATTTTTTTCGGGTGGGAAAATCATCTAATGAAATCGGCTCTTGGGCGGAGATAGTGTCAGACTTTTACTGACTAAATACCCACTCCTGTTCCTTCGTTGCTTTTAGTACCAGGGCCGAGTCTTCCTTTCAGAATCAAACCCTTGGCCCCAGTAGGATTCGACCCTGCCGGGCCCCTATGGTTGCTGACATCTCCTTGAAGCGCGCGTGGAACACTACGTGCCGCCGACGACTTGGGCTCGGTCCGGACGGTTACCGGACGATCGGACTGCGAGCTACCCATTGGCGCGAAGGCTATTGCCTCGCGCGTGCACGTGCGGCCTCCTCCTTTGCTAGCATTACTTACTGCTTCGCAGAAGGAGGCGCCACCTGCCACGGTGGCACCCGGGCGTTTTTTCCAAACACAAGAACAAATGATCGTGCTCATCATGTTCATACAAACACTTGTCCTTGGTGGGAATCGAACCCACAATCTCCAGCATAGCAGTCAAGGCCACTGACCGCTAGACCAACTGACCTGACAAGGAGCTATATAGGGTGTATAGCTCCAACTCTCTTTTTCGCTCTCACGCTTGATATTTTAATACGTCATGCTAAGGCTTCATGTCCTGGAATAGCACATAAGATACATTTCATCCCAGGAATATGTTCCTTTACAATAATTTTCTATTTCCACACGAGTGAAGCCACTGGCACTAGGTAGTATTATACATAAATGTGAAAGTCTGTTTTTTGTCGTTTGTGAATCAATCACGCCTCAACGACTGAAGGATTTTTTGCTGAAAATATACGAATAGACCTTGGCCTGTATAAGAACATAGAATACGCGGGTAATTTATGTTCCGGTACTTCCTTCCAGCTAGATTGTTTTCTGCAAACGATGATATTTTCCGACAAAAAGCGATGAAGCAAATGTTGTTGAATGATAAATGGCATGTCTTGCAAACATATTTTAAAAACAGTTTCTCACGTATCTTGAGAGGAAACTCTGATACAAACTCAGAGGCCACAATCTCTTTTAAAGTATGGACTTTAAAAGAGATTTTGACTAATACTTTGCACGTTGCAGATTAATACCTAAGACGGTCTTTTGAGAAAAGAACCATACAAATTTGAGTGGCCACTCAGTGCAGTGCAAGCCTTTTTCTATTGTTACAGGTGGGATGGAGACAGGCAGAGTGAGACCAAAACATCGATGAATTATGTGAGAAGATATATGAAACAAAAGAGAGTCAGTGATAGTATGATGGTTGGACAGAGTGGAAGAATAAATCGTATTGCGCCAATCTCAAGTAACGTGAGACAAGGGCAGGAAAATGATGATGATGATGAATGGCATTTAAATATTACAACCTTACTTTTAGTATATGCGAAACCTGAAACACCATATCAAAATAATTTTGTATTGATGATATATATATGATGATATACATATTTGCATGAATGACTTCATCATCATAAATGAGATTGACTTCATTCTGTCGACGAAGAAGCAAATATTCATTGATGTCTCCGTGATCAATGCGGTGAAAACTGTAAGTGATCACCGCATGGTAAAAGGCACATTGAATATCAACATTAAGCTTGAAAAGTCTCGACTGGTGAAGTCTACGCTCCGTCCAGCATAGATCCACAGCCAAAACTCCGAGAGCTTTCAGCTCGAACTCCACAAAGAATGTATGTTCAAAAATTCAAAACTGTATTATGAAAAATCACAAAGTTATAAGCCCGTTATGGTAAGTACCATAACGGGCTTATAACTTTGTGATTCTTTACGCCAATCAAGTGATTGGCGACATAAATACATGGTCACCGGGCCACCTGGGCGACTAAGGGTTTGTTTTTCTGGCGCACCCAGCTTTGCGCTGGCGTTTGATGCCCGCTATGACCTACCGTTATCTGTTTTGTACTTAATGTGCCAACTTGTGACCTTTTTTTAATATTTTTGGGAAAAAATGTAACATGGTGTAAAAATTATTGGAATCGATTCAGTTACTGATTCTGAACAAACTATATTGAGGTTTTGCTTATACTAAAAATAATGTCGTATATTTCTTTTAAATCTTACTTAGTTATAACCGCAATTCTAAATATATTTTGGTTAAAATTGTTTCTTTTGTTTTAAAGCTCACATGTTTCAACTTACTCGAGGGCTTGAGGCGCTGCTTGATGAAATACAGGCCATAAACCTAGTTTGGCAGCAGATGCTAACTATTAGATTATGATTGTATTATTAAAGGTGGAATTCACCAATAAAACTAATCGCGTTTTAACGTTTGACTCGCATAATCGCGTTTATCCGCTGTCACTAGTGTCAATTGTAAAGTACAACAAAAGAAAAATAAAGACAAGTGACAGCGGCTAAACGCGATTATGCGAGCCAAACGTTAAAACGCGATTAGTTTTATTGGTGAATTCCGCCCTAACTTGTTACATATAAGTTAAGTAAGCTATTAAGCAATTATGTATATGTCGTGGCCATATCATAGAAATGGCCAACTAAAGCTGGCCAGATCATTTTAAACGTTAAAGTTTGATGATATTTCAATCCTCATTTGGCCTAATTTCTTTAGACTTTTTACTATCATAGAAATCATATAGCCAAACGAGATCAAACGAGGACCGACATATCATCAAATAAGAAAGAAAGAAAGAAAAATAATTTATTCGGTACAGCACAAGGCACAAACACAACATAGGGTAAACACGAAAAAAAAAAAAAAAAAGAAGCAAAAATGTAGTTGTGTGCCTCACAGCTGCATCCAAATGTTAACCTTTAAATAATCTGGCCAGTTTTAGTGGGCCCTATCATGAAGTGATCAATTTCTATGATTTGGCCACGACATATGCATATTTTTACTCTTTTGTTCAACAAATATTATTATTATTTCCGGAAAACCATGCAGGTGAAGCCGCTGGCAAAACTAGTAAAAAACAAAACGCAAAACGTAAGTAGCTTTTTTTTTCGGTAGGACACACAATCATCTAATGACAAATCTCGCTCTTGGGTGGGGCGAGAGATAGTGTCAAACTTTTACTGACTAAAAACACTCCTGTTCCTTCGTTGCCTTTCGTAGCAGGGCCGAGTCTTGCTTTCAGAATCAAACCCTTGGCCTCAGTAAAACGTAAGTAGGTTACATTTCTAAGCAGTTGAATAGTTTTCAATAACGCGAACGTTGTGAAGCGATATTTCAATACGTTTCATGCATGGTAAGCGCTCACTGAATACAAGACGATACTTAGTCGAAACACGTTCATATTGCTTTGAAGTGCTGTCTTTTCATACTTCTTGGTACTTTTTTTAAGTTGATGTAAACTAGTGCTTGACTGCGATCTAACTGATGGTAAACAGTGATGCAATTGTGGATGGTGAGGCGCACTAATTTATTAGTATTCTAAAAACTAACTTAAATTATGTTTTCAAAATGAATACTACATTTATTATAATATCTAGTGTAATTATTGTATATTATAAGTCAGTTTTATGTAGTATAAGCATAAGCATAATCAGCCTTATAATGTTCCCACTGATGGGACTCAGGCCTCCTCTCTAGGAGAGGTAATGGGCCGTAATCCACGACGCGGGCCCAGTGCGGGTTGGTAGACGTCACATGTCTTCGATTTTTTTGTTCTAGGAAATGTCAGCGAGCAACGGTGATGAAATAAATTACACAAAGTAATGCGCCTGGACGGGTTAGAACCTGCGACCTACAACTCGTGAGTCGGGGTCGTTACTACTGGATCAGCACTGCTCTCATTCACTGCTGTCATTTTTAATTAAAATAAATTATTCCTAATTAAACTTAATTATTATTATTTACTTTAAGTTTATGTATAAGTTGTGTTACTTTTTTGGTGTACAATAAAGTTTATTCTATCATGTTTCCAAAACTAATACTATTATACTATTTTAATATCTAGTGTAAATATTGTATCTAAGTCAATGTAGTTTGCGTAAAATCACGGATTGTTTGGGAGAAGTCATTACCGATTCCTGCAACACAGGTGTTCCCACTTAGGATAGGAGTCAGGGCCTCACTCTACTTATGCACTTTTTTATACTACTAAATTCCAAGAGTCTCCACAAAGTTGGTGCCTTAGGATGGACGACACCGCCGAGGACGTCCTGGGAAGATGTGACGAGATGACCTAGATGCCTACCGCAAGGGCTAACCAGCCGAGGTGGCTCAAATTAAGCATACCTGGTAGAAGTTTTGGGAAGGCTAAAAAAAGGAGTCATTATCTCTTTAGTTGTCAGTTATAACTTATATTGCTTAAGGGGGATGCAACTCGAAATACATTTTTACTGTTTTTCATACTTTTTTTTTAAAATTGATATAAACCTGTGCATATCGCAGTCAATGCGATCCCACCTGATATCCCATACAACCGCTCTTACGCAATTATGACGCTATTACACATTTTTAATTAGATATTTTGGAAACACAGTATTTTGTGGATATTAACTAGGCTTCTATTGAAATCAATTTATAAATTTTTGTAAAACTAATCCAGTAAAGACCTGTGAAAATCTGCTATTTTGCATGAACTTTGACACTTCATAATTTAGACAAAAATTTAAAAAGTCAAAAGAAGTATAACCATAGAAGCCTTGCAAATTTAATCAAGATTGTAGATGACGACAACTCTTTTCAATAAGGGTTTTAAAAAAAAAAACGTATTTCCTGAAGAAAGTTTTGTAAAATATTCGTAAATCACGGAATTACCGAATGCTAACAGAGTTTTGAGGTTATCTCTCTTTTTTCGCGTTAGCTTTTGTCAAACATCGCGTTAGATTGCATTCGATGTTGATGATAGGCGAGTGAAAAAGGACCCTCTTAACAAAAGGAACTGAGATTGTTATCTACTCGATATTTGTGAACGCAATGGGGCCTTACTATGGAATGATAAAACTTCAGCCAAGTTAGCAAGAAAGGGGAATGGAGCTTTAAGCTAGAACTACATTAGTCTGACGCACACGTGTAACACGCCTGATTTCTACGAAGAACGACGTCGCGTGGCGTGGATCAAGTGTAGCTCTACATGTCAATTTGTCTTATAAAATGTAAGGAGACCGACGCGCCGAGATCGGCGTGTGTCACACGTGAGCGCAGTGTAGTTCTAGCTTAATACTTTAATGTTCACAAAATTGTTGGTTTAAGTAGTAAACAGGTTATTATTTATTAACAATGCCTGTATATTATTTATTAAGCTCGTCTTATAACTACTGCTATGTCAAATTTATATGATACACGAGGACGTTGGCGTCAAAAACACAAGTAAAATCTTACATAGGTTCATTGGTTGCCAGTATTCATGCTAAAAAAAAAAACAATTTATTGTAAAGCATAGTTGTAAATTTATGTTATGGTAATACAAACTATACGTCGATTTAATAACTTTATAAGGTATTAAATCGACGGTGAAGTGCCAATACCTTCTAACTGATATTTTTTGAGAAAATTACTTTTTAGCGCTTTTAATTCAAATGTGTTTTTCCGCATGTTTTTGTAAAAAGCGAATATTTAGCTGCAACTGAACCAAATTAAATTGTGGAAACTCCTAACTAAACCAAAATGTCAATTTATAGTATTATTTCATAACGATTCTAAGAAAGAAAATTTTTGACTGTGACAGTTAGGAGTTATTGGCACTTCGCCGACGAAATATAGTTTTTTGGCAACGGTGGCTGCCAAGTCGTGCTCGCCCTCTGTCAATGAAATTGTAACGTCCTTTCCGTGTAAAGGTATAAATGCATCGATATGTATATGTACTAGAATATATGTCAATGTATAAATGAGTGAGTAATCCATCATAATCATAATAAGCGCCTTTAGCATCATTAAGATTAAGCCCGTCTAGTGCGTCTGAACAAAGACACTCGGCGGTAGATACATCTAAAGTGTCATCTATACAGCTTGATTGATTGAAGTGACATTATGTATAGATTTAAATCAATGGTTTGAGTTTTTTTTATCAACACGCAAGAGTACGTGTCTGACTTTTACTGACTAAACTTGCTCAGCCAGACTGGCAGCGCGGTGCGGGAAGCGGCGCGGTTGCGGGAACGCGCGCATTGGGTCTCTCCGCAGTCGAGCCATCATAATAACGCACGCGGTTAGCTCGAACTAGTTTGAGATGCCCAATCAAATATGAACGAGCTATGGCGTGAGTTGCCACTCACGTGCCCACTATAAACACGCCAAAAAAGTTCTTATGTTTAAATTTTCCGCACCGCACCCGCCCCACGACCGCATTTGCAGTTTGGTTGAACACTGAAACCCACCATAGTGCAGACACTATTTGCGTTCTAGTACCACTAGCTCTAGCGGGTACCGGCTTGCTGGGCCCTACGGTTTGGTGACATCTCTTTGAAGGACACGGGCTCGGTCCTTACCGGACGGCGAGCTACCCATTGCTCGTCTTCCGCAACCTTGCGCCTACGGTGGCTCCCGACTCCCGACTCCCAGGTCGTCCCTCCGATGGCGGCGGCTGAAACGTGAGGATGTCCGTTACGTCACGGTCGTGGCCATCTCCTTCGCTAGCATTACTGCTTCGCAGAAGAACGCTTCCCATTTCCTCTCGCTCCGGACCATGATTTGAACCAGGGCGCAAGAGGTCGTCGCTGAAGGAAAATGCTTTGAAATTGAGATAAAGTTTGAACTAAAAGGACAAATTCTAAAGGTTTTGAATGGTTTATTTTTTCTTATTTTACTAATATTTTTCTCCTTTAGAAGGACAGCCACATACTCCTAAATATCTTTTGATTTATAGTTTACGAATAGATAAAAATCAGGGACAGAAAACAAACTGTTTCACTCCTTCGTCACTCACAAGACGGGTCTGAATTATCTTTGAGTTTCTGTCCTAGATCTCTCAAATAAGAAATTCTCTCAAATGGTCTAGAAAAGACGGAAAGATTTTTATCGGCAAAACCTTTTCTTGGCAAGTATCCAGACAAATGGTTCTTCCAGAAGACTTAATCACAGCCAGGGATACGTAGTACAAACTATTCTTCGGTGACCCTAAGAACCCCCTTTTTTATTCTTGATAGGTTCGCGCTTGACCGCTATCTCATCTGATAGAAAGCGACGATGCGGTCGACGATGGAACGCGCTTACCTAGAAGTAACCTATTCACTCTTTACTTAAAGATTCCCGGGTTGTAGCCATCAGGAAACACAGATTCCGGCAAGCAATTCCACTCCTTAGCTGTACGCACAATGAATGTGTTCCCAAAACGAAAATTTTTGCTTTTCATTTTTGAAAAAAAAAAAATGAAAAGCATAACAGCAGTTGTACTTATAAGGCTTTTTCAATATCAGTAAAAAAATGTTCGTTCATTACTTCCAGAAATTAACTATAACACAAATATAAAAAATATTTAATACAATTAACTGAAGAAACGTATATGGATTATATGCTTCAACCATCATCTTCCTGCCCTTGTCCCATCTTATTTGGGGTCGGCGCAACATTTTTTTTTCTTCCATTTTATCCTGTCAACCGTCATACTATCACTAACTTCCTTTTCTTTCATATCACTGTTCACACAATGGATTATATTCTTCAAGCAAAACATAAAATTTGCCAAGAACGAAGTAGATATCTTCCAGAAATAGTAACGCATCAACACGAAAAAAATAAACTCATTCCAAGTCCAATCCCCTTGTGTCCACTTGTAATTTGTGATCAGTCGTCAGTATTAATAACACTCTAGAATCACAGAAATATCGGAATTAATCCTCTGTATTTTTCCTCACAAACAAATAAATGTTGAGGTCAATATACAATTTGTAGACGATTCTCGCCCTTATTACCTGACTACACTCTTACTACGATAAAAACACGAAGGTGAGAATGTGAATGAAGGGTTTGCAAACAAATTATAAAGTTTATCAGCATTAAAAGATTCTGTAGATTACTAGGATTGTAGAAATCTGAATACCTAGCCGACTTAAAAAAAAGGAGGAGGTTATCAATTCGGTTGTATGTTTTTTTTTAATGTGTTTTACCTCAGCCAAGTTACGATCGTTTCGTTTAAGTCGAACGCCTCGAGTAGGCTACGCCTCCGATTCCTTTGTTCTGACCACATGACTGAGCGTTAAGATGACGTCAGAACAAAGGAATCGGAGGCGTAGCCTACTCGAGGCGTTCGACTTAAACGAAACGATCGTAACTTGGCTAGGGGAGCAGAACCCTTAAAGGATATACTTCCAGGTTGTTCGCACTTTTTTTTAAATTTCGGTTCTAATGATGGTATCCATTAGGGATCGAGGGAACTCCTCAAATATTATAGGCAACCATATAGTGATTTTGGAATTTTCATCGAGAACTTAAGCACTTACAGTCAAAAAATAACATTTGATGAAGTGGAACTGATGAAGAACAGAAATGGCTAACGAAACTTTATACTCACATAAATATCACAATGAAGATAGTTAAGCAATTATGAAAATACAAATAAATAAATGGTTCTAAATAGTTATGTTGAAAATGGTATCATCGAAGTGACCTGATGATGAAGCCGGAAAATAGACACCGGAACTCTATAATTAATCAATGTATCCTAGCCATGTTTGGGCTTATTAGAATTGTCATAAGATGCAGTTTAGCTATAAGGTACTATCGAACTGATCTGATGATGGTGCCGGAAGGTGGAAGGTAGACACAGGAACTTTATAATAAACCAATGTACCCTAGCAGTGTTTGGGGTAATTGACATTGTCATGAGAAATAGGCACTCTTGGTTATAAGTGTATCGCAAAAGTGTGAAATAAAAACTTTTTACAAAAAAAAAAATAACCGAATTCACTAAAAGAATCAAAATAGCGTTAATCGAATAAACTACTGGTTCGATAATTAGGTCCTCATAGAGATGAATAGCCAAGATACTCCATGGTAACTCAAATACAGTATTTTATCGATACAGTTTACGGAAAATGACTAAGACGCTCCAGGTTTTTTCCATAGAAAAAAGTTCAAAGTTCAGACGCCTCAGTTGATCAAAACACATACAAACAATATCTAAATGAACTACAATTTGAGTTTATTGCAATATCTCGAATAACATCAATCTAAAATTGATTTAATTCTCAGTAACTATTCTCCAAGCAAGATTAAAAATACATTGAACTCTCAACAAACACGTTATCTGTTACTGAAACTCTCAAGAGGATTGTGATATCGCTTGATTTAACATGACACTTCAATTGTAGACAGACCAATCATAGAAGATACTTCGTAGTTAGTACTACCTACGCTAATAAACAATTATTTGTATGCCCACAAATGTTACCGCTAGATGGAAACTCAATAAGTTTATGAAATTATTGGAAAATTAGCTCATGTATGAGGTTGCGGGTACGAAACCGAGCAAGCACCAATGTGAAGTATTTCGATTCATATGTACTTTTCTAAGTCTATTTAGGACATTACTGACACCCTATGCCTCGAAAAGCATGTAAAGCCGTTGGTGTTTTCATATATAGATCTTTAAAGGGGTGACCAGACGGTTGCAAACCAACGTCCCAACCAAGGTGACTTTGCTAGTTTCAATCCGTGTAGACAGCAGTTGTAATCTATGACCTTCAACGCCATGGGTTGGGAGGCGCGTTTTCCCAACCAACGCACGTGTTGGTGCGTGGTTTACATCTATGTAGCTGCAACACAAACCAAACCCATAAACCAAGATCACCTTGGTCGGAACGGTAGTTTGCAACCGTTCTGTCACCCCTTAACAGTCATTATAGGTAGTCAGACGCCAGAAAGTCTGACCATCAGTCTATCCAAGAAGAATCGTGTGAGAGAGTGCACATTCATTATGTGTACCGCTAAGGAGTGGAATTCCCTGCCAGAGTCTGTGTTTCTTGATAGCTTTAAGTCAAGAATGAATAGATTGTTTCTAGGCAAGCGTGCTCCATCGTCGACCACATCATCGCTTACCATCAAGTGAGATAGTGTTCAAGCGCGAGCCTATCCATAATAAAAAACTGGACAAGTGTGAGTCGGACTCGCGCATTGAGGGTTCCGTACAAACTTACCTTTGAAAACAATTCAATTCCCGAATTGAGTTACGAAGAATTTTACAAATCAAAAAAAAAAATTTTTTTTGACGTAGCCACAAAACAGTTTTCAGGTAATAAGGGTTCCGTTTTTTTCCTTTTGAGGTACGGAACCCTAACAATAAAATAAAAAACTGCGGGAAGAACTTGTTTGAGATAAAAAAAAATTGAGTTAAATTATCCAAAATTTTTAATCGGAGCTGAATTCTAAAACTTTTTAGTTTATTTTACTACATTAATTTTATTAACTGCCTATTTTTGAGGGCTCTTCAAGTGTAATCTCGTCTAAATGTTTGTGCTGTGTTTTTATGCGGTGTACAGAATAATACAATAAATAGAAAAAAAAATATCCCTCCAAATTAAATTTTAAAAGTATTCTAGCCTGCAAAATGTAAAAATATTATACATTCAAGTACCTCTTTACTTTGTTCAAAAGTTACAGTTTCTTTCACAGCTACTAGTAAATCCACTAAGTTTTCTCAAAATAGTTTTTTTTCTAGCGCTAAGTAGGTAGACGTTTAATGAACCTTTTCTTTGGGCCAGAATATTTAGGTGCGAATAACGTGTTTCGTGTCTGCCTATTTTAGCTTTAAGGGGATGCAACTCGACATACATTTTCACTGTTTTTCATACAACCGCTCTTACGCAATTATATTTTTTTTTTAAATTGTTATAAACCAGTGCTTGACTGCGATCTCACTTGATGGTAAGCGGAGATGCAATCATTGATGGCCCGGTGCACTAGTTTTTTAAGAGCCTATTCACTCTAGCCTTGAAGACACCCAAATTATAGTTGGACGGGAAGACTGCAGCAGGCAAATTGTTCCAGTCCTTCGATGTACGCGGTATAAACGACCCAGATGACGTCGATTCCGGCGACGGAATTATGACGTTCATCATCATCATCATTTCAGCCGAAAGACGTCCACTGTTGGACATAGGCCTCCCCCAAATGTCGCCACAATGACCGGTCCTGTGCGAATTATGATGTTATCATACATTTTTCATTAGATATATTGGAAACACAGTATCTTGAGGGTATTATCTAGGTTTCTATTGAAATCAATTTATAAATTTGTGTAAAACTAATCTAAACTAACCTCTGAAAACCTGCTATTTTGTATGAACTTTGACACGTCATAATTTAATCAAAAATTTAAAAAGTCAAAACAGTATAACAGTAGAAAAAAATTACGAAGATTCTAAATGACAACAATTTTTTTCAAAAACTATTTAGGGTTTACAAAAAACACGCATGTCCTGCAACAAGTTTTGTAAAATATTCGAATAAATCACGGAATTACCGAATGCTAAGAGAGAGTTTTTGCAGAGTTTTCAGTTATTATCTCTCTTTTTTCACGTTTTTTCGTCAAACATCGCGTTGGATTGCGTTAGATGAAGCAACAAGCTTTTAAACCATGCTTGATGTTGACAATAGGCGAGTGAAAAAGGAACCAAGTTCTTAAAAAAGAATAGAATAAACTTTAATTATTTTATACCAAATTAGTAACCATTTCACAGAAAATGAAATGAGTACAATGGCGATCTTATCGCTGAGAGCGATATCTACCAGACAACCTTGGGATGGACTTTAAGTACTTAAACTAAAAAGGAGATAGTCGGCGTTGTAACTACTGCTGATGTAAACACTTGAACTAGTCTACGTGCTAAGAAAAATTCAATACCACCATTCTGTGTTAGGATTACTTAACAATTTACAACATGATTATTATGAATATGTCTATTTTATATTAACTTCGACGAATATTACTACAATATTCTGGACAGCAGATTTTTTTTCATAGTTTTTGTTAAAATTATGTCTTTTATTGATGTCTCCTCCGCTTCCTCCTCGCGTCGTATTCCTCACTAGCGAGGAATACGCCGCCCCAGTTTCGCACGGGTGCAATGCTGATACCACCGCAACCGCTATATCCCTGCATTTTAAATCTGTAATATCTTCGAAAACATTCACTTAATTACATGCTGTAAAAGGTCATATTGATTTATATTAAATGCACAATGTATTTAAGGGTTTTTTAGACCTTTTTAAGTTGTACAATACTGTAGTACGTTATTTTGATCTATCTCGTAGGGTTCAGCCAGCGTTTGCAATGTAAGCGCAAAAAATGTGTTTATTTAGGACATCACATTAGAAACCTCTAAAATTACCAGTGTTTCTCTACTATATTATGCATATATTATACATACAAACTTTCCGCTTGAATCACTTTATTAAAAAAAACCGCATCGAAATTAGTTGCGTAGTTTTAAAGAGCTATGCATACATATGGACAGACAGCGGGAAGCGACTTTGTTTTATACTATATAGTGATTACTGAGGGTCGTAAAGTTCCCGTTGGATCAGCCTCTTACTGGTGGTGTCTCGCCATCTGTGTTGGTCCTAGGCGTCATGTAGTTCAATTGGGTGTGCAGTGCAGGTGTGGGTGTCAGCTTAAAACTTTTTTGGTAGTCATGGCATATTACAGTATTTCTGAATATTTGATGGAGAAGATATAAATTGTTGTATTTAGTTGTATAGTGGTTAACTTGACATCTTTAATTGTATAGTGTGGCTACCTTGACATTGTGATTGTATAGTTTCTATCTTGACATTTTAATCATTACATTTTTTTTTTTAACCACTTGACATTTTTAAATCTATAGTAGCTACCATGACAGTTTCAACTGCATAGTTTTTATCTTGACATTTGTATTTGTATAGCTTCTATTTCGACATAATTATTTTAAATTATTATTGACATTGAATTAACATATTTTAGTGAAAATTGATTTATCTTATTGAGTTTACGTCTTAAATATTTGACATTTTTGCACACCTGATTGTGGTTGAATATGACGGACAATGTTTAAACCTGCCAGCTAATTACTATACTTATATTCTAGCAAAATAAATGATTATTAGTGCGGAGCGGATGTGATCTGCCCATCATTTTGGGCTGCGGCCTCTTAGTCGTTTACCATCAAGCATGCCTGTGATGATGAGCTGATTGATACCTAAAATCTGAATAATGATTGGATAGTGTTAAAGAAATCGGGCTTTATACTATCATAGGGACCCAGCAGGGTCGAAGCCTACTGAGGCCAAGGGTCTGCTTCTGAAAGGAAGACTCTGCCTTGGTATGAAAGGCAATGAAGGAACAGAAGTGGGTTTTTAGTCATTAAAGTCTGACTAACCCTACTACTCCGCCCAAGAGTGGGGGATGTAATTGAAGGATTTTCCCACCGAAAAAAAAGTACTATCATAACAACATACAGCTACATGCAAAAATCACTTTCCTTTTCTCTTCTTGAGGTAAGCAAACACTTCAGAACGCCACCTTCCAAAACGATACCACTTCCTTTAGTGGGAAATCATTCAATGGCTTCTGCCGCTCTAGGACGAAGCGAGAGAGCATGTCAGACTTTTACTGCCGAAACCCACAACTCATCATCTTCCTGCCCTTATCCCGTATTATTTGGGGTCGGCGCAACACGTTTTTTTCTTCCACTCTGCCCTGTTACTCGTCATGCTATCACTCACTTCCTTTTCTTTCATATCACTCTTCACACAATCCATCCATCTTTTCTTTGGTCTCCCTCTTCCTCTCCATCCATCTACATGTAAACTCATAACTCTTTTAGTAACATGCGTTTCATCCCTCCTCTTCACATGACCATACCAAGACAAACGATTCCCTTTCAACTTTTCAGTCACTGGCGCCACTTTCAAACTTCCCCTAATATATTCATTTCTCACTTTATCCATTCTCGTCACACCACACATCCATCTTAACATTCTCATCTCCGCTACATGCAATCTTTTTTCATCCGGGTTTTTCACAGCCCAACATTCTGATCCATACAGTATGACAGGCCTTATCACGGACTTGTAGATTTTACCCTTCAACTTGAGGGGCATCAGCCTAAACCCACAACTATGTTCTTATTTTACTTCTCATTCCAGGACCCCGGGAACCCAGATGGTGGATGGAGATGATCCAGTAGGCTTCGGCCCGACAGGGCCCTATGGTTTTGCTGATATCTCTTTAAGCCGCGCGTTAAGACTACACCTGTATCCTTCAGGTACCCTGTACCTACTTTTCAATATTGAAATAATGTTCATGATAGCATAATTTTCCGCATCTGTGTTACTGAAGAAATTTTCCAACTTCCAATCTCGTTATCACAGGTCGTTATTGTAATGCGATATTATTAAATCAAAATTCCTAAAGTTAGTTACAAAAGTAACTTTTAAGTTTCTATTACGTTTTTGTGTATTCTGACACAATTCTGAAAATGTTCTACCATTATTTTATCTTGCATATTGTTTACGGCAACAGTAAATTAAACTAAGGCGTATAATCCCTGGAACATCTGCCCCCCTAGCCAAGTTACGATCGTTTCGTTTGCGTCGAACGCCTCGAATAGGCCACGCCTCCGATTCCTTCGTTCTGACGTCATCTAAACGCTTAGTCACGTGGTCAGAAAAAAGGAATCAGAGGCGTACTCGAGGCTTTCGACGCAAACGAAACGATCGTAACTTGGCTAGAACTCTTAAAGGATATACTTCCAGATTGGTCCCATTTTTTTTTAAATTTCATTTCTGATTATGGTATTGTGCGCGACGATAGTTCGTGGTAACCATCGCACAGGTATCCATCCATCCATTACGGATCGAGGGAACTCCTCAAATATTATAGGCAACCATATAGTGATTTTGGTATTTTCAAGGACAACTTAAACACTTACAGTCAAAAAGTAACATTTGATGAAGTGAAACTGATTTTGATTTTTTCACAGCTTCAAAGGACGCAAATCTAAGTATATGGTTTTAATTTCAACTCGATAACTCTACGCGTTCCCTAGATAAAGGGTCTTTACAGACAGACAGACAGACGGACAAAAAAGTGATCCTATCAGGGTTCCATTCCCCACGAAAAAAATATAATTATGTTGATAATGTTATACATGAATCTATAATAAATATATAAATTGTCACAGTTTTATGGCACTGCTCAGTACGACGTTAGACTTTTTTAATAAAAGAACGAATATGAAAAAGACAACAATTTTTATTTAATAACTGTGTTGTGAATAAAAATATTGTTTTAAAATGCAAATCAGAGAATTTTATGCATTAATGTTCAGTCAAGTAACAGACTGTGTTCAGCTCTGAACAGTTACGAAGCAAGTTGTTTTTCATGCAAATTAAATTCACTATCAAACTATTTTTATAAAACCATACGTAGACCAAAAACACAAAATAGATATGTATATAGGTACAAAAGTCAATCTACATACAAAGCACGCTCGAGCAACGCACACATACACACCGCTTATGGACACACTATCTCGGCTCAATTCAGCTCAATGCGAGCTCTAGTGCTATCCGTTTGAGAAACGCATCTGTAAACTTTTATGGGGAAAAATGGACCAACAAAAAACCTTATTCTAACTGTTCAGTGGACGGTTGTTTAAATTCAAAATTAAATAGTGAATTTACGTTTTTTAGGCTACCAGTTGTTATATGTAGATATTTACTAGTATTTTGACGGTTTGTTTTAATATAACACAGAACAGGCCCGGGTCCTGGAACGATGACAAAGAAAGAATAGAAGTGGGTTTTAGTCAGTAAAAGTCTAACACGCCCTCCCACTCCGCCCGAGAGCGAGAGAATTCATTGGATGATTTCCCACCGAAAAATTAAAAAAAAAACGTTAAAATATAAAAAATTTCTTCTGATTTCTATCAGAAGAATACTGTTTTGGTTTTTCACCATTTTGTCTCATTTATTTAGTGTTATAGATACTCTTACCTATAACTGAAACTAATGAGACAAAATGGTACAGTAAGTACGGACAAAATGGTACAGTAAGTACGTACACACATTCAAAGTACTTATTTTTATCTAAAGCAATAAAACACAAACTAGAATACATTACTGAACGAATCGCTTGCTTCATCAAAAAAGAATACAGGTAGCAACGAAATTTCCCACGTCTTTTCCAATCTATACGAACACAATTCAATCACATTTATTTATGACGTAGGTAAAGCATTTTATTCCTGTCTCCGTTCCACCCATTGGTCCGAATTTTACCCCAAAAAAATATTCTGAAGAAACTTAAGTAGACCATTCGCAAATCTTACTAGAATGTCTAGCTCTAACCAATAACAAATACAATAGTTGGGGATTTATTGTCCAACGAATGTTTACTAGACCGAAAACGCGACAAGTGCGCTTTATATCACGTAATTGAAAACTAAAGCTTAGGGTCAGTTCACAGGTTAAAGCACCATTGTAATCTGTGGTGAGGGCAATCGGCGGCGGCTATTTCTCGTGCCGGGCCGAAGTACAGGCCATGGTCCGGAACGAGGAGGAATAGCAGGTGTTCGCCTCCTTCTGCAAAGCAGTAATGCTAACGACGGAGACGGCCGCAGGCGTGAGAGAACGGACGTTCTCACGCCTTAGCCGCCGGGACCACGACACAGATTTCCAACCATCATTAAAAAATGTTTTGTACCACGCGTTACCTACAGCCTGCAGGTCCGGAACGAGGAGGAATGGCAGGCGTTTGCCTCCTTCTGCAAAGCAATAATGCTAGCAATGGAGACGGCCGCAGACGTGAGAGAACGGACGTTCTCACGCCCTAGCCGTCGGGACCCCGAGACAGATTTCCAGCCATCATAAAAAAAAAGTTTCGTACCACACGTTTCTTACAGCATGCAGTAACGCATGCTGTTATTGCATACCAATCACAATGTAATTTGAGAAAATTAAACTTATTATGATGATATACTAAACTTTATAACAACCTCAAACAATAGAGCCAGTATCCACGCGTACTCGAGTAAATCTAATGAGACTCAAACTGCAAACTCATCGCGAGCACCCTAGTAATCCATTCACGTCATGTCATACATCATACTTGCAAGAACACTGCAAACAGCTGTGTCATCATACTACGTAATATTTACTTTGTTTATCCGTGTGTCCACTGGACGAAGGAAAATGAAATAATGTAGGCTTTTGTTTGGCTACTCACGTTTTATATGTTGACCGATGGTTAAGGTTGTTGTTTCGTTCGCAAACGGTCAAGGGCCAAGGGACAGTTTCACCTCTTTTATATCTAAAGGCATTTTTAATTGTAACGTAAATTGAAGATTCATGGTTCTTATTCTTTTTGAGTCAGTGTTTGCAGCAGGAACGTTTCAAAGAGTGACCGTGGCCCTAGAATGCAAAGAGCAACTGAAAGACACAGATGGGTTAGTCCTTGCACGCATGCATGATATGCGCGTGGAGACGCAACGCCGCGCCGGGGCGAAACTCCGCTGCCGCGACAAGTTGCGGCATGGCGGACAAAGTTCCAGCGGGATCTCATGGTGAAATGGAGATAGCGACTGTCGCAACCCAGTGCTGGACACGCCATAATTATGGCGGTAATTCCCCTCTTTGAGGCGTGGCTGGAAAGACCTCACGGCGTCTTTACGTTCCGCATGACGCAGTACGGAACCCTAAAAAGGGCCAGCGCCTAGTTTTGTACTAAAATTTGCCTCACGACATTCTTTATTTAATCTATTTCATAGACGCTGTCCTGGGGACCTGGGGAACCTGGGGAGCATCACCACAAGTTCTTCGCACTTCAGGTCTATGCCTTTCTTTTTCCGCAGGAGAGTTTGCATGCCCAGTGTGGCATCGTTCCACTCACGCTAGAGAGGTGGACATAGCGCTGAACGATGCCTGTCGCATCATAACGGGATGCTTAAAACCTACCCCTCTTGCAATGTTGTACCCTCTAGCAGGTATAGCTCCTCCAGAAGTTCGCCGCGAGATAGCTAGCCGTATCGAGAAGAGTAAACAGGAACGGGACGGCCGTCACCCCCTGCATAAACATCAACTCATACCTGCACGTTTAAAGAGTCGTAAAAGCTTTATGCGACTTACGACCTCTTCAAAAGACAGTGCAGAGGACGAGAGATGCGCGCTATGGAAGCAGAAGCATCCAACTCCTACACATTTCATCACCCCGTCAGAACATCTCCCCCCTGGATACGAATTGCAGTGGCCGATCTGGAAATCTCTTAACCGACTGCGGACCCAGGTTGGCCGTTGTAAAAACAATTTGGCCAAATGGGGCTTCCTCGACCCATCTCTAACACAGTGCCAGTGTGGAGCCGCTGCACAGGACATGCGTCATTTGCTATGCTGTCCATCCTGCACAACCACCTGCAGTTTTCAGGATCTATACGAGGCCAACAACAGAGCCGTAGAGGTTGCCAAATACTGGTCAGAAAAAATTTAGTTAGAGTACATCGACACGAAAAGAAGAAGAAGAAGAAGATAGACGCTGTTTTAAATTCAATTTTTCTTTGTTTGACTCATTGAATTTCTACTTTAACAAAATTAGTGAGAGCTGCATTTTAATGTTTCACACTCAACTGGAATTCTCGATTATCTGAGAAAACGAAATTCTGAAGCAATTATTTAAAACCTTTGTGACAACAAAGCAATTACTGAAATGAAATCTAGAACAATCAGATTAAAGAATACCAACTCATTCAATTTGAAGACAAGCATACCTAATAACTTTTTATGAAGCTCGATATTAAAATTTCTATGAGAACAAACCGCTTTTTTATGTACGGAATATTTATAACAGTAGGTATTTTGAATACACAAGAACACATCTAAACACTCGAGACCAGTGTATTTTAACCTTCAACCAATTTGTATGAAGTATCATAGTTTAATCGGATTTATACAGGCTTTGACTTGAAACTTAAACTAGGGCCTAAGGGAGATCGAGTGTTTACATTTATATTGAGTTAATTACACGGATTATAACAACTTAATCAGATTAGTAACTTCACGTGAAATCAAGGTCTCTGTGGGAATTTACAAGTATGTGGATTTAATAAAAATAAATAACCAATTTGTACAAATAATAAATTGTTCAAAATTTTTCAAAAACTGGAAGAGCTTAGACTTAATTCGGCCACACAGGCCACGACTTAACCGAGAATCAAGGTTACCTACATAAGTCACATAAGTGTCCAACTTACGGCCCGTTCACGACCTTGCCGCTGTGAGCGGTAGCTAAGCGCGGGGCGAAAAGCGGTAAGAACAAAAGTATGAAAATGGTTGAAGCACGCCACGAGACGCCGCGTCGCTCGTCGGTAAGACCGACATCATGAACCGGCCGTTAATGGCTGTAAACAGCCCCACATTGCTTGCCGAACCGCTGGTCGATGGGGCTGAAAGCTTCTAGAGTGGCGACCGCGTACCGGAAGATGCAACGTTGGAAGACCTCCCACGAGGTGGATCGATGATCTGGTGAGTGTCGCGAAACTCCGGTGGATGTGAGACGCAGAGGATCGTGTGTTGTGATAACTCTTGGAAAAGGCCTATGTCCGACAGTGGAACCTATCAACAATAAAAAAAAACTGGACGTCATTTGGATAATATTATGATGATGATGAAAAAAAATTCTATAATTGAGAGACAGTTCAAAATGCCTTTGAAGAATTTGTTGCCTCCCGTCCAGCACACTTTTTTCAAAAAGGGCATTCATAAGCTACGTTGACAAAAATGCATTGATTGCATGGCGAATTACTTTGATTAATAAAAATATAGAGAAAAAAGGGCGTTAACTGATTTCATGAAAAAATTGTTTCTGCAATTATTGTCTTACTAATAAAAGTACCTAAGTGGCGGTTAAGAGATTTTACCTTTCCACTGTCAATATAATGATCATCAGAAGAAGTGCTGGTCGTCCAGTAGCAAGATGGGCTCAGTGATTGAGCGATTGACTGCTGCACTGCATGTCGCGGGTTCAATTCCCGCTCGGAACAAATATTCGTATGACCTACAGATAGATGTTTCGAGTCTGTGTGTCATATGTTTGTGAGTTTACATGTTTGTGAACGCACCCATGAAACACGAGTAAGGCAAAAAAAAGTTGCAGGTTTAGGTTGTAGGTTTGGCTTTTCTCGATTAAACAATTTAAAAATCTCAATTGATCACTACAAACTACTTAAATTTCAGTTTTAGTATCTTCTGCACCGATTCAAATGAATGTTAAGCGGTTTTTTATCATAAACATAACGTTTGAACTTGCCCAAAGCAATAATAACAATTAATCCTAAATTAACTTCCGTAAAGTAATCAAATGAAACCCCATCTTCTGCAAGACTATCATAGTTCCTATCCCGGAATTGAAGTCTAGTTTAAACGGCGTCACAAGGTAAATAGTTCATCTAGAGAACTGTCTAATCGAACAAACAGTTTTAATTTGAATTGAATATTACGTTGCCTTTGTACTGCTCTTAAATGCCGCGAATTTTCTATTAATCGTTTTTTAAATCGTGATTTTTTGCAGAAAGATTCATAACAGGACGATTTTGTTCGCGGAATAGTTTAATAATAATAATACCTTTTTTAGGAAGAACATCGTAAGCTACAATTTTCCAGGAACGCGTTTCATCATCTTTATTATCATTTCAGTCGAAAGAAGTCATACGTTGGACATAGGCCTCCCACAAGCGTTGCGGCCTGCGTCTCGCATCCATCGGATTCCTGTGGTGAGGGCACCAGATCTTCTGTGCACCTTGTGGAAGGCCTTCCAACGCTGCGTCCTCCGGTATGTGGTCGCCACTCTAGAACCTTTCGCCCCATCCACCATCCGTTCTGCGGGCAATGTGCCCCGCCCACTGCCACTTAAGTTTGGCGATTATTTGGGCTATATTGGTAACCTTGGTTCTCCTGCAGATATCTTCATTTTCCATACAATCACGCAAAGAAACTCTGAGCATAGCTCTTTCCATTGCCTTTTGGGTAACTTTAAGCTTTCTGATTAGACCCCTTGTAAGGCTTATTGTGAGACTACGTTTCGGAGCCCTGGCAATACGCACTGGTCATAGACTTTCATATTAAGACACAAAATACACCTACGTGGTCAAATATGCCCTCTACGTGGTTCATATAGTCACTCCGGATCGCCACCGAGTCCGGACAAATTGTAGGTACTGTGATATCGAAAGGAGATCGCATAAGTTAGGTTAACGAACTGGCAAGTAAAATATACTTTTAAGGATTTTGTTGCTCTAGAATAGGTTTAAAAAAAAAATGTGTAGAAAAAGAAATGTCTAGTTTAAGGGAGATCTGACATAACGATTGTAACAAGATGTTCTTTTATTGAAGTAATGAAGAATAATACTAAGATCATATACAATATCAAGCAATTTCATTGTAATAAAAATACTACCGACAGTACTATAAGTGTTAAGTAACTTTGTATGAACCCCTCATTGTCTTCAGTGTCAAATAAACGAACTATTGACCTTCCTAACAGAAAACACGCAAACATACAAAGACAAGCAGTGCAACCATACCCATGTAGGAACCCTAAAAGGTCTTCTGCAGTGATTTTACCTTTCTAAAAAATATGATTTGTTATTCATACAACTATTGATATATCAATATATACAACATAATTTTTAGTTTGTTCAGAATCAGTAACTGAATCGGTTCTAAGAATTTTTAAACTGTTATATTTTTTCCCAGAAATATTTAAAAAGGTCACAAGTTGGACAGCACCTACACTAAGTAGAACATAGGTCACGGCAGGTCACAGCAGGCATTAGACGTCTGTGCACAGCATGGTGCGGAAGCAAAACACTACCAGTCGCCCGGATGGCTCAGTAACCATGTATTTGTGCGGACAACTTGGTACAATTATGAAATTTTGTACATAGATTGTATTTAAATAAAGATACTAGATACGTGTTTCGAGTTTCGCATATACTAAAACTAATATTGTATATATATATAACAACTACTAACACATGAAGTAAACACATTGGGTGGTTACGTCATCAGCAGCTGGGGTCAACACGTGCGTCTCCATCAAAAGATCGCATGCAACTGTCAACTGTGTAGTCAAGACAAGTAAACAAATACATATCATAAACACTTTTTGAAAAACCCCCTTTAACAACAAACTGTCGCTTACGATGATTTTTCTGAAAAGTATTTATACCTACATTGTGTTTCATAGAGTTTAGGTACTGTCGCAATCTGCGACGGGGTTTCTTCAGGAGATCCTATTTTATTATAATGAAATACTTGAAAAACTTTATACTTGTATTATACTTTTCTTCAATAATTCAAGATATGTACATCGCGCCACAAAGGTTATGTCAGAACTGAAAAAAACTAGACATTTCTTTGTTCTACTCAATTTTTAAATCTATTCTAGAACAACAAAATCCTTACGAGTATATTTTACAAGCCAGTTCTTTAATGTAACTCATGCGATCTCCTTTCGATATCACAGTACTTACTCCTTTTGTTGTTAATGGTAAAGTAACATTATAGATGACTGTCAAGCCCTTGTAATAAGCCTCATGAACTTAAGAATTAAGGTAGATGCTTCAGAGGGCCCACGAAATTCAAATTTTCTTAAGTACCTTATACCACGTATTTATTTATGGAATTATAATGACTGGGCTACTGTAATTTGAATCAAAATCGTAGTCGCTTGAACGCTTTTCCGGATTTAAAATTTCATTTGACGCGTTATTAGGAGCAAAATATAAACTAGAAATTGTAGAATTTAATTATGAATAACATTTATTTCTTTGAATTTAAATTACTAAGGACAGTAAAGATCTTGAAAATTCAGGAATTAAGACCTTTTCAGCGTAATTTAAACGTTTTTGGTCAAGATAGTTTAAAAAAATTGTTGGCGTAAAACATTAAAGGAATTAAGAAATTTTATTCATGAAAATTAATCATAAAGATTATTTCAAAAGAATAAACAATTTAAACCATTACCGCTGTAAAACTTAGCTTGCTGACTGTTACATTCATATAATATTTACGTATTTGAAAGTGTCATTTTAGAATTAAATTTACTTAGAACGAGTTTTTACCCGCGGCTTTGCCCACGTACATAAAATATAACCTACGTCACTCAGGAATAAAGCAGCTTTCTATCGGTGAAAAAATTTTAGCCATCGGACCAGTAATTCGAGAAATTACCTCCTAAAAACAAACAAAAACAAACTTTACCTCTTTATAATATTAGTGTTGATTAGGATTGTAACGGAGGCCATCTTAGCGGATGCGGAGGCCACGAGTTTTGTCTCCGCGGATACGGAGGTAACGGAGGTGGAGGCGAAGGTGAAAATATGGAAAAAATTGTAGATAGTTTATGGTTTATCCAAATTCAATTTCTTTTTATTTTAAATTCGTATATTTTATTATGAGTTACATATTGTCAAAATACTGAAGACTAGGTACATACGAGTATTTATTTGTAGTATTTATTTCTAGCTTCTGACGTTTTATAAGTGCCCATGTAGACCTATGTGAAATAAAAAACTTTTGACTTTGACTTTGACTTATTTCGGGATTAACTAAAATATTAATTAACATGTTTTTAATAAATAATATCATGTTCTCAAAGTACTAACTTTTGCCTATAAATTGTAGCTTAAATAATAATTTTGTGATTTACCATTACAAACTTATAAAATGTTCAATATTATTTATTAATTTCAATGGAGCCCTGACCGGCAGTGGCTTGGACCCTGTTCCCGATACCAGTGGGATACTGTACTTTTTTTTTGGAATATTTAAAAATGTAATTAATATGTTTATAAGTGAAAGAGAGTTATGAGCTTACATGCGAATGAATGGAGAGGGAGAGGGAGGCCAAAGAAAAGATGGATGGATTGTGTGGAGAGTGATATGAAAGAAAAAGAAGTTAATGATAGCATGACGAGTGACAGGGCAGAATGGAAGAAAAACACGTTTTGCGCCGACCCCAATTAACAAGGGCAGGAAGATGATAATAAGTGACATAAAAGAAATAAAAATAATGATACACATATAATATATCTCCAACAGATTTAGTAAAGGACCATGGCAGTCATTCGCAGATGTCCCTTAATTAACAGAATTTCGGTATCTATTATATTAATTTAGGGCAGATTACTATACTCAAAGCGAACGACCACCTGGCTTCATTATTCAATATTGGATAACGTCTACCCTGAGATTGAATGGATCAAACCCTTCCTGACTTAGACAATATCTCAGATGGAATTAATTATGGAAGGTACCTAATCAATTGATTATACTTGTAATTAAAACGGTGCTGATAACATAAGTTCGCGTAAAAGGTTTTACATCTTATATTTAAACTAGCTTTTACCCGCGACTTCGTCCGCGTAGAAGTCGAAAATGGTTTTATTAGGTTTTTTGAGATACGAAAATATGAAAGATTATTCATTATCTTCGTCGTGTGTGATAGTCTATTGAATTGTATGGCGAGCGATATTGTATCTTAAGATAAAATATTATAGTATCTTAGCCGCTTACGTGTTAGTGAAATCCACTGCGGGTGACGTAACCTACGACAAACTTATTATTTGCGGTTGGTACAGTAATCGGTTCTAGGGATCGAACCGCAAAATTAAGTTTGTTTTTTATTGTATACACTTTTTCGGGATAAAAAGTACCCTGTGTGGTGCCCAGGATATTAAAGAATAATTATACCAAGTTTCATCGTAATCGAACCGGTGGTTTTTGCGTGATGCCTGAATAAACAGACAGACAGATAAAAAAAAAAATAATCACATTTTTGAGTTCGGTGTCGGTCTAGACCGACAACTACTACTAGCAGGGGCAGGGGGCTACTAGGGGCCTGCCATTTATTTTTCGATAATTTTAATGTACAGAATTTCACTTCTACTGGTTTATTATAAGTAATAGATGATATGGGTTTAAATATAATTTTAATCTAATATTAAAAACCATTCACCATCACCACTAGAAACGACTGGAACTAATCTACTAATATACTTTATTACATACCAAGATTACAAATTTACAAATTAAAACCTTCTACTACAAAAAAAGCAAGCAAAAAGCGGCCTTATCGCATTCGGCGATTTCTTTCAATGAACCCGGAAAAGATAGAGATTGCCTGGACACAAAATGGGGTTGCTCTTGGTGCAAATATAAAAATAAACAAAACTTGATAGATACTTAATACTAAAACAGATACACATATAGTCATATACATACAAAATACAAATATATAAGCCAGAGAAAAAGTGATGAAACGAAGACATGATCACAGTGACAAGTAATGATCCTTCACAAGCCTTTTAAATACAGGCAGAGTTTGCGCACGTTTTATTGCCACATGCAATGCATTCCATAGTGGACAATTAAAGATAACCGTCTTCCAACTGTCGCCACATAGATCGCTTCTTGTATTTGTCACATTTTCACAACCTTCAGCGCGTCATCAAAGGAAGGAAGAATTATTATCGTAGAAAATTCCGTGCTTCTCCGACGTTCTTTTCTGATTATTTTCATTGCGGAATCTAGCACAGCACAATTGCGTTCCGCTCGTATCAGCGTTCCGTTCTTATCCCCTTTCCGTTGGAGACGAACGAAGATGAGAATAGAACGCTATCCGCGTTCTATTCTCATCTTCGTTCGTCTCCTATCCACGTTTCGCTCGTATTTGCGTTCTGTTCGTATCTACGTTCCACTCTTATCCGCGTTCTGCTTACATCTGCTTTCCGTTTTTATCCGCGTTCTGCTCTTATCCTCGTTCCGCTTGTATCCACTTCTATTGCCTCATTGCTTTTGTGATGGTCGCATTGTTGATTCAGGCTACCAGGAGTTGCAATTGCAGCATTGAAGACAAAAAATAATATAACTTTATGGATTTTTAATCACAGTACCCATCACGTGTACCTGGGCAAGGAACTTTTGAAAAAGTTATCGTACCCCTGGAACAGACACGACACAGCTGGGATTAAGTCAGTAAAAGTCTGACTCGTTTTTTCGCTCCAACATAGGTCGAGAGAAGTCATTTGATGACTTGCCACCTCAAAAAAAAAAAGTGCTACACCTTTATTCTCACCGTCACCGGCCCACGTTGAAAACCAGCGCTGTGCACTCGTCGCAATATACACGTAGTTACGGCATTATATTGAGCATTCGGCGGTTTTACGCAGATGTAGGGTAGTAGTAGGCTTATCTTAAGATGGCGTCATTTCCCGTAAATATATTTATTTATTATTTATTTATTTAAACTTCATGCAACACAAAGTACAAAGGCGGACTATATTTCTTTCTTCTTTCATTCTATAACCTTGAAAGTTACTGCAGCGGCTACACTCCTCATTTAACCAATCGATAAGTGAAAGACGTAAACGAGGGATGAAGGCTAAAGGCTTAAGGGGAAGATGAAAGTTCAGTAGGTATTGTAAATTATTTACCGTCCGATCAAGATTGTGAAGGATCAACCGCTCTTTATACAGCAAATGTAAATGACGAATGGGTGGAAAATACGATGGGTCGAATCTTATTGGAATAGTATTAAGATTGCTCTTAAAGCCAAATCTGATTACATAGGACTTGCCTGATGATATAATAATAATAATAAAGCCATTTATTCTATAACCCTTAAATTTTACATTTCAAATGTTGTTAGTATTTTTTTTTTCTTTTTCTTATATATTACCTTAAAAACTAGTGTTATTATGTGAATCTGCTTCATCTAGGTTATGGACCCCGTTTTGGGTATAGGCCTCCCCCAACCTTTTCCACTTGGACTTGCCTGATACTAGGTACTATTCATTTATTTAAAACTTAATGCACTAATGAAACATTGTACAAAGGCGGTTTTTACCAGTCTCTCTCATTTACCAGTCGACCAAATATGACTTGGCCAAATATTTGTCTACTATGTATGACAAGCTTCTGCTAGCGGCTTCGCCTGCGTGAAACTAGGTTCCTTCATACAAATTTTGGATTTACCGTTTCATCTCCAAATTCATCCCAATTTTAGAAAATCCTTTCTTTTTAAACGGCTTCCAAAAAAAGGAGGAGGTAATCAATTCAGTTGTATTTTTTTTTGTGCTTGTTTCCCTCAAAACTACGTCGTTTATGGACCGATTTGCAAAATTTAAAGGATATGATTCTAGATTGGTTCCGTTTTTTTCAAAATCCATTTCTGATGGTGGATCCAGAAGGAGTCGAGAGAACTCCTCTAATATTATAGGCAACTATATAGTAATTTTAGTATTTTCATCGTGGACTTAAGCATTTACAGTCAAAAAGTAACCTTCATGAAGTGGAAATGAGGAAGAAGACCAGAAATGGCCAACGCAACTTCATACTCACATAGATAACACAATGAAGATAATTAAATGACAATGACAATACAAATAAATGAATGGTTCTGAATAGTTATGTTGAAAATGGTATGTATCATCGAAGTGACCTGATGATGATGATGGAGCCGGAAGATTGGCACCGGAACTCCGTAATTAATCAATGTATCCTAGCTGTGGTTAGGCTTATTAAAATTTTCATTAGATGCACTTTGTCTATAGGGTACTATCGAAATGATCTGATTATGGAGCCTGAAGGTGTAAGATGGACACGGGAACTTCATAATAAAATAATGTATCCTAGCAGTGTTTCGGTTCATTGGTATTGTCATGAGAAATATAATATTATTCTGGCTATAAGTGTATCCCAACTAAAAATTGTGAAATAAATAACTTTTCAGTAATTTCGGTCGGTTACTTTTTTTTTTCTTTATTTACCTACATCATAAAAGGAACCTTTGCGAAAAATTTCAGTGTTTCGGAGGTTTAAGGATATAGGAGAGGAAAATCATATCGTGATGAGAGAAGCCAGGAGCGTCATGTTGACCATAGGAAGAGACGAGGGAAGGATTAGAGGTGAGAACAAGGTCGAGCCAGGTGTCGTCGCCCGCACTATTCGTTTTTTTTGGTGCACACGTAAAGGATCTGGGCTTGCGCATCGACAGTACCCTGAACTAGCGTACTCAAGCTGTCAGTGTCAGTCAGAGAGTTACGAGAACGCTGCGAGCCCTGTATCGTTTGAAAAATTTATTACCATCGAACACGAAAACAATGCTTGTGCATACCCTAATTTTTCCAATCATCGATTATGGCGACGTGTCCTGACGTACCCTCGACTATGACCTGAATGCAGATCTCCTCAACGAACTTGACCGTCTTCTATGCTACTGTATTCGATATATTTTCAATCTGCGGAAATATGATCATGTCTCTGCGTATCGCTCGCTTTTAAACTGGTTCCCTGTCCAGCGCAGAGAGCAAAGAGCGCTACCTTGTTCTCATTTTTAGTGTCTCCAAATTCTCCTAGTTATCTAGCCCTTCAATTCCAATACATTTGCACCAATCACAACAAAAATCTACCGTCATCACACAACCGTCTACTTTATTGTCCCACTCACCGTACTGACTTCATTCACAATTCTTTCCATGTCCAAGCCATTAATTTCTCTTTGGAATGCACTCCCCCAGGAAATCAGGATGGCAACCAACCGATTGACCTTCAAAGTGAAGGTAAGAAGTTGGCATTAGTTTCGTCACAGCGCTAATTGGTTTTCTTATTATTTGTTTGCACCAATTATTTCACTAGAATCGTGTATTCTTCTTTTTTTTCCTCGTTCTAATTTGAGTAAATATAGATATATTATATAAATAGTATTTATTGTTTATAGTTACGTATTTTTAGAAAGAATTTTATAATATGTAATGCTTAATATTGTAACCTACCCCCATTTGTCTCTGCATCACCCAAATATTGACTTCATTTTTATATGTTTAGTAGTAAGGATCGGAGCAGAGCAGTGGTGGCCGAGTGTAGTAACGGCCCCGACTTACAAGTTGTAGGTCGCGGTTTCAAACACAGCTAGGCGCATTACTTTGTGTAATTTATTTCATCACCACTGCTCTCAAAACGGTGAAGCAAAACATCGTGAGGAAACCGGCGTGTACTAGAACCAAAAATTTGAAGACATGTGACATCCACCAACCCGCACTGGGCCCGCGTGGTGGATTACGGCCCATTCCCTCTCCTAGAGAGAGGAGGCCTGAGTCCCAACAGTGGGAACATTATAAGGCCGACTAAGCTAAGCTAAGTAGTAAGGATCACGATAATAGCTAGTTATTGTTTTATTACTTATTATTACTGATAATTTGAGATACATCTCATTACCGCCGGAGCTGGGTTTTTTTTTTTGAGCATTCACAATTCGTATCTTAGCTTACAACACGCTTAAGTCGAAAGTTGGTGGTTTTCACACATTAATGCCTTTAGATGGAACTGCTCATTGCGCGTCTAACCATTGGTCACATGATATATATTTCAGCCAATCAGATGCCATAATTCGAAAAGTAGTGATAGCGTGTAAGTCGGCTGGCCTCTCAACACCGCACAGTTTTTTTCGTTTCCGCTCAAGTCTAAAATTGGCGGTTTTCATAATTGAATGCCTTTAGATGGAGCTGCTCATTGCGCGTCTAACCATTGGTCACGTGATATAAATTTCAGCCAATCAGAAGCCATAATTCAAAAACTAGTGATAGCGTGCAAGTCGGCTGGCCTCTCAACACCGCACAGTTTTTTTCGTTTCCTGTAAAGTTTGTAAAAATGACTTATGCGGTGTTGTTAGCTAAAGGACGATTTGCAACTTTTTTTTTTCTTTTATTAGAGGTTCTCTAATAAAAGATATTATAATTAACGAAATTGGTCTAGCCGTTTACGTCTGATGACGTGACCAAGGGACAAAGGGATTAACTTTGTACAAACAAAGTTCAGTTTTGAATTTGAAAGGAGGAAATTATATGAGTGATTCTCGACCCGAATCAACAATAAAATGGACACATTTTATTTTTTTTTTTTTTTTTTACCGAAATCGGTAAAAGCGTTTCTTGGAGTAAGTGGGCGGAGCCTCATTAAGCTTTGCACTCGCGCAAACAGTGACATGAGGCACGAGAATCCAACGGATGATTTTTTTTAAGAGGTTTATTAAGAGAGTTATTCAGAAAAACACTCCAAATTTAAAAAAAAAACTAAAACTATCAAGTATTAATTAGATATATGTAACAAGTTTATTTAAAATTCAAACTATAAGATATCCTTTATTACGAGAACATATTTATTTATTAACACAGTAATATAATTCTACATTTATATAAATACAAAATTATATACAAAAACACTTAACTAATTAAAACTATATATATACATTAACGGCTACTCCTAACTAAAATATGGCGTCATAAAACTCCTCCGCATCACTGTCGACTGGAAGTGTGCCCAAAAGGCTGGCGGCATTGCCACGTTGTATGGCAATAACTAATCTCTGACCGAGGTAAAAGCCAGCCCTTGGGTCACGCGAAGTGTCAACTTGGATAGTTCTTTAAAAGGGGTATGAGCACTCGGACCCCACGGCACAAGAGTTTCAATATTTTTCAATATAGTTTCAGTTTAGATATTGGTTAGATATTATTTTTATTTTTTATATGATTAAGTAAGAGTTTAATAAAAATCTCCTGAAATGTTGTGCCGATTTAAATCTATACCTTGTTTATATAACAATAAAATAAAGTACTTACCTCATATTTTATTATTATTTGACAAACATAAATCACCTGTGACACAAATCAATTTATCAAACAACGAAAATAAAATTAAATGAATGGATTTTTTTTGATTAAGTAATAAATATGAAATATGAGAAAACTTAGATATTGAATATCATTCGTGTGAGCAAGTGTTTTCTTAACGATGATCACCAAAAGACAAGTTAACCAAATCGTAAATCTTAATGATCAAAGACAAAATTTGTCGAATAATATCGTTGATAAAGATGTGCAGTCTATATTTTTACCTTTCACTTTCATGTATACTGTTTTATTAAGTCCAAAGTATCGCATCGAGAACGATGTCATAACTCCAAATACACTTTTCAGTAAAGTTTTACTACTCAGTGGAACAGTCATAAACACGATTGTTTATTTGCTTCATATTATTTACTTATTTACTTCTAAACTATATATCGACTCAAAATTTAAAACTTATGCTATGTTTTGCATAGTCTGCTTTAATTTTTGTGGATATTTCCATACTGTTGTAATTAAGCTGATCCAAACGAAGAGTCATTCACAATTTATTTTAACCATTCAAGAAGTTCATAGATTCATCAATGATGAAGTCAGTACCAAGAAATATATCCGGAATAACTGGATTAGTGTATCAACGATTGTTTGCTTCTATATTATCTTTTGCACATATTTTATGGTTTTGCATCCAACTACGCCATTTTATGAGACGGCTTATAGTGTAGTTTTAATGATTTTTGAAGTTGACATACTTTATGCCATCAGATGTATAAAGTTACTTCAAAATAAAGTTGTGAATTGGAGTCATCAGGTTTTACACTTGTCCAGTGACACTCAAAATGAAATGTGTCGCAAGAAGTTGCTTCAAGCTTATCTGAAAATATTAAGCAGTTATCAGATTTATAGGAATATGTTTAATCAAATGGTTAGTTCGAAATTTCTATGGACACTTTCTCAGTTGTAATAAATCTAAAAAATTGTAGCCCACCGGCATCGGGAACGGGGTCAAAGCTACTGATGGCCAGGACTTCTGAGAAAGGGATTTTCTAACAATACGCACCACACACAGGAGTACTGCTTCCTGAATCAAGCGCTTGGCAACTACAGCCTCATCAGGAATCCGTCGAGGCTCTTGACTTGAGCATCAGTCAGCCTTGTGAGACAGATCAAAATACTTCATCTGCTAATCTTTTAATTTTTTACGAAATTCTCGTCTGCTATATCAACAATCATTTTGCGACGCTTCAACCGTTTTACCATTTTGTCAGGAGTATTGTCAACAATAGTCCTGACTGATTGTAACATAACGTGATATTACCATTCTTAAGAACTGGCTCGGGCACATAGCTATAGTACTGGTACGGTACTTCCAATTCCATAAGATCGTATTTAAGAACATGTTGCTGGTGGCTAATATTGGCTACAAGGTTATGTCTATCAAATAGTTTCCAATAGCTAGACGAGAATGCCCAGAAATAATGTTTCGGATTGATACCCCGGACCAGTGGCATGCCCCACATAACTCAATCATGTTGTCCCATCAGATTTCATCTTTCACAATGTATTTTCGGTAGTTTACTACATTCATTCTACTTCGGGGAAACCAAAGATTTTGTCTGTACTATACAGACAAAATCTTTGGTTTCCCCGAAGAGCTCATCAAAGTCCCCATGGTAAAAGCGTCCGTGAAGTTCTTTACTTTGCCATACTTCCCTACAGTCATTAGTATCCTATACTTCAGTAGTACGTAAGTTTGCGCCACCAGTTCTCGTTTACCAAGAAGAGCTGAATCAGGCCCTTGTCCATATTGACCAAATACCAAAAAAAAAGTTTGCTTCAATTTTGAGGAAGTTCTCCCTATAACTCGTGGTCGCGCAGCGTCATAGCGTTTTAGAAGCCCTGACCCCGGCACCTCCACGGGATATACAGCCACATCACCGATGACTGTGGGTGATACACCCGATTGGCGGTCAGCAGTATTCGGGCCCTCCCATCTAGTGCGTCAAGTATCTGAATCTCGTCTGAGTTCAATTAGGTCAATATTAAAAATACGTGTTCTGATTACTTAAAAGTTAGATGCACACTTCAAAGTAATTAACAAAGGGTTTGTTTTAATTTCAGGTTCTATTTTATACAATACGTGTCATACTACAGACCTTAGTGTTTAATGAATTCTTTATATTGACTTGCCAAACACAGAGCGGAACAAAGAGTGAGCATAATGTACGTATTATTTTAAAACGAAGTATTTTTTAGAAACTTTGAGAATGCTCTATTTTATTGTCCAAATATTTTTCAGATCAGATCATTTTTAGCATCGGTACTGATATATTTTTGGATATTCAAAACCTTGATGTTACAAACTGCACTGAGTTTGTATTGCGAGGCGTTCTATATAGCTGCTGAGAATTCTCAGGACACGTGCGCTTATATTTTACTATCAAACTGTTCTGGTATGCGAGATTTGAAGTTCTGTTTGGCTATCAAGCATAGTTACAAAAAAGATAAACATAATATCATTTACAGATGAAAACAAAAAGTTGTGCAAGAACGCGAGACGCGTATATCGAGCATCGTACAGTAAATTGCGCGCCTGTCGACTGTTCTACATAGACGTGTATCTTCTCCTGCAATTGGCTGAATTGCTCACTAACTATACCATTGTATTGCTGCAGTTTGCATTTTTGTAACCTTCACGCCATTCAAAAGTTTAGTTTGCAAGTGTTTTATGTTTATGATTACTTATTTTCATTAATCTTGTTTTATTTCCTATCAAATATCTAACGCCCGTTTAAATACAAATTTATTCGAGGAATAACCACTCCAATATTACATAAAGGTTATAGTTTGTATGTATATGTATATTTGTTAATTCTTCACGCTTAAGCAACTGAACGGTTTTGAAAGAGAAATTTGCATGGTAGTACTTCTGTCCCCACACTTTTGAATAGGATGCACAACAGCACTTTTAAAGATCATGGGAAAAACTGTAGCGACATCTATGGCGTCACATAAGAACTAATCCTAGATCGCGCAATCAAAGTTCTCCGCACGATCAGAACATATACAACAGCCCGAAATCATGTATCGGGCAGTTGCCCACCAGACATAACACCCGTCTGGCCGGAGGATCCTCCCTTTTCAACGAAGGTTTGTGGGACTTTACACTCTGTTCCACATACCTCCAAAAAACCGTTGTTGACGAAAAGAATTTAAATACATGGCAGTTAACTGAAATAAGGACGTATCTGGCAAACTTAATCAGGGTGGCAAATATACCTTGCCCTTGAAGACCGAGTAATGTTCTCTCTATATCGGTTCTCTAAGTTTAATGGAAACTTCATTCGTTGAAACGTCGTCTCTACACAGGTGTCACTAAGGCTGGTGAGGTTGTATCATTAAAAATGAAAACGAATCGAAAATACAAAGCCTATAAGTTATTTATTTCAAAGAGTAAATGGTTTGTTTTGTTTGATAAAAAAAAATACAAAAAAACTAAACCGACTTCACTAAAAAAAAACCACTAAAAGGATCATAATAACTTTAATTTTGGAAGTCGATGTTAAATAAAAAACAAACAATACCGAGAAACACCGACTTCCAAAATTAAAGTTATTTTGATCCTTTTAGTGATTTTTTTAGTGAAGTCGGTTAAAAAAAATTATTTCACACTTTTGAGTTGCCATACACTTATATATATAACCAGAGTGCTTCTTGCTCTTGATAATTCCAATTAACCAATACACTGCCAGGTTATATTGTTTTATTATTAAGTTCCTGTATCTACCTTCCACCTTCCGGCACCATCATCAAATCAGTTTGATAGTACCTTATAGACAATCTGCATTTCATGATAATTCTAATAAGCCCAAACACGGCTAGGATACATTGATTAATTACGGAGTTCCGGTGCCTATCTTCCGGGTCCATCATCATCATCAGGTCACTTCGATGATACCATTTTCAACATAACTATTCAGAACCATTTATTTATTTGTATTCTCGTAGCCGCTTAACTGTCTTCATTGTGATATCTATGTGATTATGAAGTTCCATTGGCCATTTCTGATTATCTTCATCAGTTCAACTTCCTCAAATGTTACTTTTTGACTGTAAATCCTTAAGTTCTCGATGAAAATACCGAAATCAGTATATGGTTGCCTATAACTTTTGAGCAGTTCCCTCGATTCCTCATGGATTCAATCATCAAAATTAAATTCTGAAAAAAATTGGGACCAATCGGAAAGAAAAAAAAAAGTAAATCGGTCCATAATTGACGGAGTTCTGAGGTAACACGCATAAAAAAAAAACATATAACCGAATTGATAACCTTCTCCTTTTTATTGAAGTCGGAAAAATCATAGTTACATTCATACCAATTCTGGATCTATCATCCAGAAATGAAATAAAGTACATTATATTTTCATTATTACTTGACAAACATAAATTACCTGTAACACAAATCAATTTATCTAATTGAATGGAGATTTTGACTGATAAATATGAAATATGAGAAAACTTCAATACTGTGGTTAATTTGTGCGAGGAAGTGTTCTCATAACGATGCCTACCAAAAAAAGGAGAAACCAAATTATTAATGTAACTGACCAAAACGAAGTATTGTCGAATAATGTCGTTGATAAAGACGTGCAATCTATGTTTTTACCCTTCACCCTAATGCATACTATTTTGTTAAATCCAAATTATCGCATCAAGAATGACGTCATAACTCCAAATAATCTTTTCAGTAAAGTTTTGTTACTCTGTGGAACAGTCGTATGCACGAGTTTATATTTGATTCGAATTGTTAAAATAGATAATACTAAAATATTCGTCGTATCAAATATTGAGGCCTTATCTATGTATTGCATAATCTTTTGTCATTTTTTTGGATATTTCCATAGCATTGTGATAAATCTGATTCATACAAAAAATCACATACAATTCATTTTAACAATTCAAAAAGTTCATAGATTTATCAATAATGAAATTAATTTCAAGAAATTTATCTGTAGTAACTGGTTTTGCGTATCAACGATTGTTGTCTTTTATACTGTCATTTGTATTTATAATATTATTTTCTTCCCAACTATGCCGTTTTATGAGACAGCTTATATAGCGTCTTTAATCATTTTTGACATTAACATAGTTTATGCCATCAGATGCATAAAGTTACTTCAAAATAAAGTTGTGAATTGGAGTCATCAGGTTATACACTTGTGCAATGACACTCAAAATGAAATGGGTCACAAGAAGTTGCTTCAAGCTTATCTGCAAATATTAAGCAGTTACCAAATTTATAAGAATGTGTTTCATCAAACGGTCAGTTAGCAAAATTTCTATGGACACTTTCACCCTTAAGGGTGACCAGACGGTTGCAAACTAGCGTTCCAACCAAGGTGACCTTGGTTTATGTGTTTGGTTTGTGTTGTGGCTACATGGATGTAAACCACGCGCCAACACGTTCGGTGGTTGGGAAAACGCGCCTCCCAACCAAGGCCGTTGAAGGTCATAGATTACAACTGCTGTCTACAGGGATTGAAACTAGCAAGGTCACCTTGGTTGAAACGTTGGTTTACAACCGTCTGGTTACCCCTTTATCTAGGTTAATTTAAAAAAAATGTTTTCAGATTTCTTAAACCTTATTTGCTTAATTCAAAATACGTGAAATTCACTAAAAAGGTTTATTTAAATTCCAGATCCTTTTTTATACGGCACGTAGCATAATTCATACTTTAGTATTTAATGAATTATTTATAATGGTTTTTAAAACACTGAGTGAAACAGGCAATGATCAAGTGAGTGAGCGTATGATTTTGTACAAAATATATATTTTTAAATTCTTTGAATAATACTCCGTTTTGTTTTCAGGTCATAGCATTTAAATCGACGGCAATTCTTTATTTTTGGATATTGAAAAACTTGACGTTACAAACTGCACTGAGTCTGTACTGCGAGGCATTCTATATAGCTGTGGAAGATTCTCAGGACACGTGTGGTTCTATTTTGCTATCAAACTGGTCTGGTATGTGAGATTTAAGGTTCTGATTGGTTATCACCCTTAATTGAAATATAAATGTAATATAATTTACAGATACACACACATACATTACATACAGTTACAGATGACCAGGACTGGTCGTTATGGCGTCGCTTTTTTTATTTTTTATTATTATTATTTATTTTGTTTCATCACCACTGCTCTCAAAACGGTGAAGGAAAACATCGTGAGGAAACCGGCATGTCCTAGAACCAAAAATTCGAAGACATGTGACATCCACCAATCCGCACTGGGCCCGCGTGGTGGATTACGGCCCATTCCCTCTCTTAGAGAGGAGGCCTGAGTCCCAGCAGTGGGAACATTATAAGGCCGACTATGCTATGCTATGCTATGCTATTTATTTTGTTAACGTATCATTTATTAATTGTGATTATTTATTTTATTTGCTTTTATTTATATAGCCTTTTTTTATAATGTGAACGTGAGAACACTGTAGACTCCGCGAATTCTTAGGTTACTTTTTAGTATGATTATTTTTATTGTACTTTTTAGTGCAATATTGAGCAGTCTACACTGTCCTTATACAATATCTACCTATGCTGTAATATGGAAATATTGTAAGAACAACAATTTTTTTTAAAAGAGTAACCATGAAGTTTCTTGCCGGTTCTTCCACATAGTAAACGACCAATTTGGAACCATGCATTAGCTTCTGACGTTTTATAAGTGCCCATATAGGCCTATGTGAAGTTTAAAACTTTTGACTTTTGACTTTGCTTGGGGAAGATCTATGTCCAACATCCACCGTTGTCTTTCGGCTGAAACGATGTTGATAATGATGAATTTACAGATGAAGACAAGAAGTTGTGCAAGAACGTGAGGCGCGTATACCGAGCGTCATTCAGTAAGATGCATGCCTGTCGGCTGTTCTGCGTAGACGTGTATCTTCTCCTGCACCTGGCTGAACTTCTCACTAACTATACCATTGTCATGCTGCAGTTTGCATTCTTGTAACCGTCGTACTATTTAAAGGATTAGTTTGCAAGTGTTTTGTGATTATAAGTACTTTTTCGTTTTATCAATATTGTTTTATTTTTTATTTGAACGTCTACCGCCAGCTTGATTACATATCTGATTGAAAAATAACCGCACTAATATTATAAAAGATTTAATTTAAATGAATGTTTTTTATTCCTTCGCGCTTAAATAGCTGAATGGTTTTGAATGAAATTTAGTACAGGGGTAAATCCTATAATGTCCTGCAATAGCTCCATCCGGGAAATCGATAGATTATATTTCCAAGAGATATATCAGGTACAGTTGGATGTTGAAAGTGGCGCCAGTGACTGAAAAGTTCAAGGGGAATCGTTTATCTTGGCATGGTCATGTAAAGAGGAGAGATGAAACGCATGTTACTAAAAGAGTTATGAGTATACATGTGGATGGGTGGAGAGGGAGAGGGAGGCCAAAAAAAAGATGGATGGATTGTGTGAACAGTGATATGAAAGAAAAGGAAGTTAGTGATAGTGTGACGGTTGACAGGATAGAATGGAAGAAAAAAACGTGTTGCGCCGACCCCAAATAGGATGGGACAAGGGCAGGAAGATAAATGAGTTAGATCTGTATTACTGTTACTATTTGTTTTTACTTTATCTCTTGTGTTTGTGTATTCTAAATCCAATTATTCCAATTGTTCTCATTTTTGCTTTTGCGTATCTTATACACTTCGATTTTAACATAAATTATGCAATCAGAATTATGAAATTGCTTCAGAATAAGACTAAGCAATATAATTGTATGTTTAATAACTCGTGTAATGATGATCGAATTGAAATATCGCAAGAGACTGTTTCAAACTTATGTCCAAATATCACAAAACTACCGACTATATAAAAATATGTTTCATCAAATGGTAAGTTAGAGAAAATGATAAATGTTTGTAAATATGTTGGTTTTGTCTATTTATATCAATATCTATTATTGTATCTTTACGTTCTCTATTATGCGGTACAAAGTTTTTCAAATTTCTTAATAATTGTTGAGACATTTATAGAATTGTATCAATTACTTGACGGAATGATAGAACAGGTACGTAGTGAACTTTTATATTTATTTTTTATTCTAAGTTTTCGAGACCGGAGCGCGAGGCGTGCAATGATTGTTGACATGCCCGTTCCGCTTGACGAGACCCTCGTGAAAGCCAAGAAAGACAAACAAATCAAGTATATTGACTTGGGTCGCGGGGTTGTCGACATGTGGGTGTAGACTCGGTGATCATTGTTCTGATAGTCAGCCAATGGCTTAATAGCTAAGAGCCTCGAGGACATAAATGGGAGTCTCGCATAGTTAGTAACAAATACCGATTTCTTTTTATCTAACCCTTACGTATTCCAGTTTTATTTTTGTATTGTACCTATCTTGTCATTGAAATCCATCAATTCATCAAAAATGAAAAATGAATCAATGAATTGAATTGACTCAATTTGTTACGAAGCAAAACTGGTGAGGTTGTTATATGTTGTTATTTTAAGTAACGAAGACGCTCTCATAAATATATTTATTTGTGCTTGAAAAGTACGTCGGAGATAATGTCTAACAAAAAACATTTAAAAAAAATAACCGACTTCACTGAAAAAGAAAACAATAAAAAGATCAAAATAACTTTAATTTTGGAAGTCGGTGTTTCTTGGTATTGTTTGTTTCACATTGATTAATTACAGAGTTTCGGTGCCTACCTTCCGGCGCCATCATCATCATCCGATCACTTCGATCATACTATTTTCAACAAATATTCAGAACCATTTATTTATTTGTATTGTCATAGTCGCTTAACTATCTTCATTGCGATATCTATGTCATTATGAAGTTCCGTTGACCATTTCTGGTCTTCTTCATCAGTTCCACTTCATCAAATGTTACTTTTTGACTAAATGTTTGAGTTATGAATATACCAAAATCACTGTATGGTTGCCTATTAAATTTGAGGAGTTCCCTCGATTGGATCCAATAATCAGAATTGAATTCTGAGGATATTACAAGCTGTATTGATTCTATATAGCTGTAGGAAATTCTCAGAATACATGCGCTCATAATCTACAGTCTAACTATAAGATATAAGAGAGATGAAAGATAAATGAATATATTTTATTTACAATATTATCTTTTTCTTATAATACTATGAGCAGATCTGTTGCCCGATTAAGAATCATGCAGAATCAGGTCCCATTGTAATTGACTCATTAGATCCAGTGGCTAATTGCTGGCTATCCACGTTGAGTGCCACTTTTGGTGGTTCAGTGCACCTGGGTCTGTAAGCTGGACTGTATTGGGTTCACAAAAACAAGCATCGTCAACATCATAATAATGTAGAATGTTTTAGATATTTTGTATTAGGTCTTAGTTCCTTCACTGTATTATAAATATCTTTCACTGTTAATTTTTAGGTAATGATAAACTTTTCAGTCTTTTGTACAGCAGAGAAAATTGGCTCCTCGTGGAATCCATCGTTGGCGGCATCCTCTGACGTCCGTTCCTGACAATCACCTCTTTCTGTGAAGCAGTAATGCGTGCAATGGAGCTAATGGAAAGCGTGAAGTAGAGACAAACTCATGCCCAGCCGCCGCAGGAGACGGCGTCTGTATGGGTACAAAGAATTTATTTTCCAGCTACAATTTACAGTTTCTGATGAGTACCTATAGTAGTAGTAATTTACTTATTCTGTTATATGGGAATCCATGCATTCTAGTATCATCAATATTTGCTCAGTAGCAACTTATTTTCTGCGATGACATACTGACGTATTCAGCAGTACCATGCCGTCCGCGTGACTAATATTATGATAGAATATATATGAACGCAGATCTCCTGATCTGATCAATCAACTGGTTGACCCAAAAGTGGAAAAGCATTGGTGATGTCAACCACCCTGCTTCACCCCACATTACAATCACATTCAATGCGTAGATGAGACTACTTTCAAGCCTATGTATTTGAAATGGGGAACAGATCAATACTGTACCGTCCTGATCTATCTGTTCCCCATTTCAAAATTTTCAAACGTTTCATAAGTTCCATGAGTAAATTAACTCGCTCTAATTTACTAATTAATAATAATAATAATAATAATTTATTTCCAAAACTTCAAAATACATTACATCAATGTGGTTTCAACCCCTGAACTAGGACAACCTGTATGACAGGGGTTGAGGTATCTCCGATTACAATGATCCGATATGTGTAGACTGTGCGTCAAAAGAAATAAATTACAGAAAAATAAAAATAAAAATTAATTAATAATAACAAAATTAAGCTAATTGCTAAAAGCTCACAGCAAAGTTTATATTATTAAGGAATAGCGATAGTGTTTGTGTGGGTATTTGTGTCTGTATATGTGTGGGTGTATGTGTATTTGTGTGTGTGTGTGTGTGTGTGTGTGTGGTGAGATGTAGGTATGTTGGTGTGTATGTGTAATAGTCGTGTCAGTCACTAGGTTAGATTACTGATTAGGGTTTCAGTGTCATCGTAGCTAAAATTTTCCAGCCAAAGTAATATTTCCTTTTTTATCTGGAAGTTACTCACATACTTGACTGGTTTATACTGGCTAATTTTGGTGTAGAGGCGAGGTGCTAAGTTGATATAGTGCTTTCGGGCAAATTGGCTCCTTACTCGTGGAGCAGGATATCTGTCTGATCTTTTATTTTGAATAGTCAAGTAGGGGACCTTAAGTCGGTGATATCTCCGTAGACACTCGTAAATAAATATTTTTCTTACGCTTAGCACTCGTGATTGCTCATACACTAAACTGGTAGGAGTTCTGAAGTTAAGTGATAGTAGGACCTTCAGAACTGCACGCTGCGAACGCTCTATTTCTAACATGTGGGATTTGCCGGCGCCACCCCATGCACAGATACCATAGCCCAAGATGCAGTGACACAGTGCTTTATACGTTTGTATCAGAAGTTTCTCATTGGCAACCTGTCTCAGGGTTTTGAAAATGAAGATTAGTTTGCGTGTTTTTTTTGCTGTGACTGAGATGTGTTGATTCCACTTCAAGTTTTCATCGATGGTAACACCGAGGTATTTTATGTAGTTCACTCTTTCAAGCTTAGGGCAAGCACACGTAGCGTGAATACATGAACCTCTGTTACAAGGGAACGAGTGGATTGGCACCTCAAAGTCTGAGCTGGGGCTACCTGACCTTGTAATACTAAAGCACAGGTATTTAGTTTTACTTGCGTTTACGGATAGAAGGCTGTCTTCGAGCCAGGCTGTTACTCTAGCAAGCCCTCGTTGGCTGACCTGTGCCAAGCTCTCCCAAGATGTGTTGTGGAAAAGGAGGACTGTGTCATCAGCAAACATAGTTATTTCGGCTTGATGGATTGGAAGATCACATAGTCGGTTAATGTATACCAGGAAAAGTGTTGGGGCTAAAGTACTTCCCTGGGGAACACCGAAAGAGCATAGAGCCTCGTCACTCATCTGCCCCTCAATGCGGACTCTTTGGTGTCGGCCAGTCAGGTAGCTCATAAACCAATCCTGGGGTACACCTCTTACGCCGACGCCCTCCAATCGACTCAATAAGATGGGAATTGACACAGTGTCGAAGGCTTTTTGAAGATCGAGAAAAATGCCGACGCATTTGTCACCTCTATCCAGACAGTTCGTGATTGCCGTGGTAAGCCTTAAAACCGCATCATTTGTAGAACGTCCAGCTCTGAACCCGTATTGTTTATCGGATAGCAGGTTGTTTTTTTCGAGGTATTCTATGAGTCGCCGGTTTGCTAGTTTTTCCATGACTTTTTTTTTTTTTTTAGAGTACTTAAGAGAGATATTGGTCTATAGTTGGTTAGTTTTGGATTGTCGCCGGCCTTAAAGATGGGAGATACTACAGCTTTTTTAAAAGCGGAAGGAAATATACCCTGCATGAAGCTCATATTGCAGAGGTGTGCCAAGGGTGTAGCAAGTTTATGCTTGTATTTTTTTAATATGGCTACATTTATGTTATCCCAACCAGGAGCACTACCATTCTTAAGGCCAGTGATCACCTGAATAACCTCTATCTCATCTGTTGGTCCCAGTGTCATCGAGTACAGAGGGCTGTTTGTCTTCGCACTGAGTTTCACTAGTGTGTCTTCGACTACGTTTAATTTGTTAAGCGTTTTACTAGCCAGTTCTTTCCCTATTGACGTAAAATATTTATTAACTTCGTTTAAAGAGTTCTGCGTGTTATCTTCTAGTTTCAGAAGTTCCGAGGCACTTTTAGCGTCATTATTCACAAAGCACATTTCTTTAATGATATTCCATGTTCCTTTGATATTGTGATGGTTCTTCTCCAATTCTGTTCGATAGTATGAATTCTTTAAAGATTGGATAATTTTGTTGCAAGTGTTCCTATACTTAGTGTATTGTATTCGTAAATCTTCGTTGTTAAGGGACTTTTTTTGATTAAGGTGCATTTTGTCTCTTTTCCTGATACATTTAACAACACCTGCCGTCATCCAAGGTTTTAGTGGCTGTTTCTTTTTGGAAATTGTTTTTGTAGTGGAGTTCTTAGTGATCAAGTTCTGAAGCACTCTTATTAGGTAGTTTGCAGCATCTTCTACGCTTTGGATGTTAAAAAAGAGTTCCCAATTGATGTTGCCAAGGTCATTTTCTAATTGAATGTAGTCGATTGTGGTTTTGCAGTGCTTCGTACAGGTTCTCACGGTGTTCAACTTCTCCATACATAGCAGAACTGGACTGTGATCTGTAAGCGGCTCAAACACGAAAGTTTTGACTCTATTATGTGTTTTAATCATCAAGTGGTCAAGGCAATTATCAAGCCTCGTTGGCTTATCAATTCCCTGCTTTAGACCGTGTGAGGCTAGCATGTTTAAATAATCGGAAGTGTATTCACTTGGGTTTTCGGACAACGTACTTATGTTTATGTCCCCCGTAACGATAATATTTTCACAGTGTGCAATTAAAACATCATTGGAAAGTCGGGGGTCCAGGTCCAGCAAGCAGACTTAAATAAGAACATAGTGTGTGAACATACAACATATATACCTACGTTTCTTATAATTTAATCCTAACATCTTTTCGTGTTATTATTTGTTGGCCTCAATGTGATTGAAACACGTAATCAATCTTTTACGAAGCAAAACAGATAAGGTGGTTTTATGTTATTATTTCCTATAATGAATATTTTCATATTCATTTGTGCTTGAGGAGTACTTTGGATATAATGTCTAACAAAAGAAGGATAGAACATACTATTGATCTCAGTGATCAAACAGAAGATTTAACAAATAACATTATTGATAAAGATGTACAATCTATATTTTTACCTTTCACCGTAATGCAGACCATTCTGTTCAGTCCAAAATATTGCATCAAGAATGATGTCATAATTCCAAATAATTTCTTCAATAAATGCCTTTTACTTTGTGGAACAGTCATGTGCATGTCTGTGACCTTGTATGGACTTTTTGTAGTAAATGACAAATATGCATTTATTACAAAATTTTATTACCTCAGCTTGTATTATGACTTCTCCTTTCATCTTTGTGGATATTTTATTAATTTCATTATTAATTTCGTGCAGACCAGAACTACTGTGGAGTTTATTTTGATTATTCAAGAAATCCATAGATTTGTCAAAGACGAATATAATTCCAAGAAATATATCAGGAACAGTTGGATCAGTATTACTGTTACTATTAGCTTTTACTTTTCCTGTTGTATTAGTTACTATATTATAAACCCAACCATTCCAATTCATCACCTTCTTGAGTTTGCGGAACTTATTAATTTCGATTGTAACATAATTTATGCAATAAGATTCATAAAATTGCTTCATAATAAAATTAAAGAATGGAAACGTATGGTTAATTATTCACTTTATGATAGCCAAATTGGAACGTGTCGCAACAGATTATTTCAAACTTTTTTTCAAATATTACAATGTTACCACCTATATAAAAATATGTTTCATCAAATGGTAAGTTAGAGAAATTCATGTTTATTTGTTATTTATCTATTTTTTAAAATTTCATGTACAGAAGAGGTACATAGGCGGACTTAATGCAACAAGGCATTCTCAAGGGTTTTTTTCAAATTTTTTTGTCTGTTTCTATCAACATCTTTATTTTACTTTCAGGTTCTTTATTATACAGTACAAAGTTTTTTACATTCCTTATTGATTGTTAAAACATTTGTAGAAATGTATCAATTACCTTGCGGATTGACAGATCAGGTACTTAGTGAACTTTTATTTTTAAGTTTTCAAGTATTTTAGTAACTTGAGATTTTTTAGTTTTAGCGGGGCAGGAGAGTGTGTCAAACTTTCACTGGCTTTTATAAGGACTTCAAAGTTTGCTTGTATTTTGTTTATTTTTTCAGTATTTTGATTTATCGTCAACAATAATAATATCTTTTTGGATGTTCAATATCTTGGTATTACAAGCTGCATTGAGTCTACACTGCGAAGCATTCTATATAGCTATGGAGGATTCTCAGGACACGTGCGCTCATATTCTGCTGTCTAATTGTACTGGTATGTGAGAATTAAAGTTGGTTTGGTTCATTGCATGACTTTCAAAGATAAACTAATATAATGTCATTTACAGATGAAGACAAGAAGTTTTGTAAGAATGTGAGACGAGCATATCGGGCATCGTTTAGTAAGATGCACGCCTGTCGACTGTTCTACATCGACGTGTGGCTCCTACTGCACTTGGCGGCACTTCTTACTAACTACACGGTTGTATTGCTGCAGTTCGCTCTTTTGTAATCAGGTCGCAATGTTTTGAGATTTCTATGGTCATGTCAAACATATCTTTATTTACGACAAAAATATCGTTATTAATATAATTTCAGGCAATATTATTATGAATATAATTATCATTATTAATATAATTAATAATGATAATATTATATTATAAATATTATCTTTATTTTTAATCAAAAATTCATTATTAATTTTTGATTTTCATATTTTGTATTTAAATTCAAAAGACCATAACTGACTAAATTTGGCTCCTAACCTAAACCAAATAGTCTGGCAGAATCTCGAAAACTACCAGATATTCCTTACACATTGATATTTTAATTTTAATTGTATTAACATTTTAATCGTATTGACATTTTAATAGTATTGACATTTAATTGATATGCAAATTAATAATTAGAGTGATATGTAATTGTTAAATATATTTTTCCTATATAATATTATAAATTATGCATGTTTTTTTTTCTTTGTAAATTATAATTTGTAACTCTCAGCGACAATTGCACCCCATATTTGTACGCCTCCAGGCATAACATAGCGCTCTGTTTATTAAAAATAAGACCTGTATCTCTTTACCTATGTTAACAAATAAATTATTATTATTATTATTGTCACTGTCAATGTATCTGACTGATGATCAATAAAAATAAATTAGCATTACCAATTAGCTCGCCTATGTACATCAACTGTCCTATTTTTATTGTTAATATAAAACTGTGTGTACAATAAAGAATAAGAATAAGAATATATCTGATGGTTCTGTAGTTAAAAATAAACTGCTTGGAAAAGTTTTTTTTAATATTTTTCATTTACATTGTAGCCTTCATAGTTGTTGCATCACCTTAAGAGTATTCTTTTAAGCTAATAATACAAACAGATATGTTTGTTTGCTTGTACAAAATTATCTATGAAAGTACTCACCCATTAGGATAGTTGACTCATATTTTTAAATTATCTGTTTTCAAAATGTAAAATAAAAGAATTTTTAAACCACCTGCTCGATAATTTCCTTTTATATGTCATACACTTTGCTGGCCTATTAGTCTAGTGGTTAGTGGCCCTGACTGCTAAGCCGGAGGTCGTATGTTCGATTCCCACCCATCACAAATTTTTGTGCGATGAGCTCAATCATTTGTTCTGTGTCTGGGTGTAATTTATCTATAATATGTATGTATTTAGAAATTTTTAAGTATGTTTATCAGTTGTCTAATATTCAGAAGCAGAACACAAGCTCTGCTTAGCTTGGGACTAGACGGCGTTGTGTGATAGTTGTGTGAATATTATATTATACAATCCTCACCTAAAACAAGTCAATCTGTACTATACTGCGTTCGCGACAGCATTAGATAGAAGTTAAAAAAGGTTGTTTTAGGGTACACTTTGTAATAAAAGTATATTATAGTATATATTATAGTATATTGTGTTTTATTACAGTTTTGATTGAAGTTATGAGGCTTTTAATAAAATAAATTATTTAGTTCGTACTTATACTTCTAAAGTCCATGTTAACAACCTAAAAGAAGCAGGGGTTGTCAGTACCTGGAACGTTTTTCGTTCTACCCAGCTATTAGTGTGGACGATTACGTCTACTTCGGATAGATGGTCCAGTTGGGTAGATCTTATTTCGAGAAAGAGGTCAACCGTCGAATCCCATTCGGCTGGACAGCGTTCGGAAAGCTGCGCGGTATCTTTTTGTCCAACATACCACTGTGTCTCAAGACGAAAGTCTATGACCAATGCGTGTGGCCAGTGATTACATATGGCTCTGAAACGTGCTCACAATGGGCCTCATCAGAAGGCTTAAAGACACCCAAAGGGCAATGGAAAGGGTTATGCTCGGAGTTTCCTTGCGTGATCGAATCAGGAATGAAGATATCCGCAGGAGAACTAAGGTTGCCGACATAGCACGAAGAATCGCCAAAATAAAGAGACAATAGGCAGGGCACATTGCTCGCAGAATCAATGGCTGTTGGAGCCGAAAGGTTCTGGACTAACGACCGCGTACCGTTGGAAGGCTTCCTACAAGGTGGACCGATGACCTGGTAAAGGTTGCGCGTACCCGGTGGATGCGAGACGCATAAGACCGATCGTTAGGAGGACATTTGGGGGAGGCCTATGTCCAATAATGGACGTCTTTTGGCTGAAATGATGATAATGATGATGACAGTAAATACTAAAATGAGTTTGTCCCACTTTCATGCCTTAACTACAGAACCGATTGGCATGAAAAATTCTGAATAAATAATAATAGGATACTTGTTTTTCCGAAACAATGAACTGTTCACGAGTGATGACAAAATACAATGTATCCCGAGCTTAGTCACGGACAACAGCTAATACTTTATTTCTCAAGTGAATAGTTTGTTTTAATATAATGTCTATTTAAAATCTCACAGAAGATGCAAAATTAGAATATCTAACTCGAGGATAAAGCTGTCTTTGTCTTGGGCGGCTTGATTTATTCACTTTTACTCATGTTTCTATATTAACTCCCTCGCTGTGTTCGGCGTTAACGCCTAGCAACCTTCTTTCCGTTTGGAATTCAATATGCTGCATGTGACTTCAAGATATTTCTTCATCCTCTAGTTTTAGTCATTTTATAATAGTAGATTATATTAAATCTACTATTATAAAATTCGTTCAAATTTAAGTTCATTAAAAAAAAAGAGCTGAGAAGAAAAACAAGTTTTCAATGAAAATCATTTTTTCATAGCAAGCTTTTATAGTGCGGTACATGCTTATTTATTTAATTCTCATCAGAACCATTCCAAAAAGATCAAACACGATAGGGTTATCTGAGTTCCTATAGCCATCTTCCAGTTCCATCATCAGATCAGCTCCATGTCATAATAATTTTGCATTTTCATCTGATTTACACATGCATGCAAAATTTCAGCTCAAACGGTAACCGGGAAGTGGATAAATTTAATTTGCAAGATTTGATTACAGACAAGCAAACATTGGGACAGGTGAAACTAAATAAAAGCTTAAAAATATCGATTAAATAAATATGAATTCGAATCAAACAACAAACAAGATACAGAGTACTAGACGATAATTTAATTAACGCCTATGGATAATTAATCATTATTTCATTAATCTAAAAGGAACTGCCCACAGAAAAACATGTTTGCTTATTCCAAACATTTTAAACCAACCAGAAACGATGTTATAATAGGATAGATACCAAAAGTGTCAACAAATAAAATATTACTTGATTATGTGATTGGAGAAGATGTGCAATCATTATTAAGGCCGTTATCTGATGCAAAGTTTTTTCTTGTGCTTAAAGTTTTCTTTTCGTGACAACATTATCACTTCTAATACTTTTCTATACAATTCCATGACAGCATTCTGCATGATCTTATTCCATTGTGCCTATCTGCATAACATGTACAGTCACGAGCAATTACAAATTAGAAAAACAAAACAAAATAGAAACATCCTTAATGTTCAAATTCATGTAAACAATATCAAATCGCAAAAATAAGTATGCTTAGCTGTGACCAATAATTATGAAAATGTCTAATTCTGTCAAAATGAAGTACACACTTTTATCACAATAATGTAAACAATACATTACCAAAAATATTATTAACTTTTAATTACACAATTATGTACCCATCAACTAAATCACAAAAATTTGTACACAATATAGTTTCGGAAATATGTAAACACTAACAAAATAGCAATGGACCAACATAGTAGCGGCCTTAATAATGTTTTTCTACTGACTCGCTAGCGATGCCTATCTTACAGAGTATTGAAAAATGAAAATGTGTAACAAAGGTTTAAACTTTTTTATAAATTTTTCATCAAGAGGAATGCTTACTTACATCCAACGTGTACAGTAGGAATCATTCAAGAAGATGAGCGCGTGCGGCTTGTTCATCGTAGATGCTAAACTACATCGACAGTTGTTGAGCTTTATTAATTCTTATACTATTATATTTTTACAGTTTGTTTTCCTATAGCAAAAACTAACTTTAAATAATAACGAATGAATATCATATTCAATTTACATAATTTATAAAATGAACAATGTATAAATGATTAAATGACATTCGAAACATTTATCAAAAGAAAAATTTGCCAAAAAATTTAGAGCGAGTGTTTGTAAAATAAAATATTTACGAAATAAATTATTTGTGAATTGTAAAATAGTATATGTATAAATGTATTATATATATATGTATATCAACGAAACGTTGGTAGTATATAAAAAAAATGTTAATGGAGTTTTGGTGAAACACTAGTGAATCCACTAAAGTAAACTTTCTTGTCTGTAAATCTGGGATACGTTTATGTGAATGTAATAATTTTTCAGTTCGTACAGATAGTTTTTTGAGATTTGCGAGTTTACTTAAACAAATAAACAAGCTCTTCAAATTTATAATATTATAGTAAATATAGGTTGTACTTAATGATTTAGCAGTGATATGTTAATGATATCTTATTCAGTTCTCATAAAATTATTTTAATCCGACGAGTTTAAATTAATTTACAGTATATTTTTTTCTTGTAATTCCTCACCTCCACCACCACAAAACAAAAAATGGCTGCCCATAGTTTACTTTGCACAAAAAAATAATGCAGACTGAATCTGATATGGAATCCGTATATAAAAAACAAGCCATACTAACTAGTTCGTTTTCGGCCAAACGTTATTTTATGAGATAAAATGAAAAAAAAAAAACACTTTATTAAACAATAGTTTATATGGTGATTTGTTTGTAAAATGAATTATTTGGAAAAAAATAAAGTTGTATAATAAAGAACAATGCTTTTGTCAATCGTTGCTTGTGAAGTGAAAATTTGTAAATTGATTTTTGGTGAACTGACAGGACCGTACAGAAGGCATCATTCAAAAAAATGAGCACTTTACAGTTCTTGATTAAACCTCAAAATCAATTAACGTCAATCACAACGACACCTTTAAAAAATATAGATAGGACGCTGCCTCTACTGGGGTACAGGCCTCCTAATAGTGAGAGGACGTAAGGTGTACTTGATATAATTATTAAGGTGATATAATCATCAATTATTGTCTCACTGCTTACCATCTGGTGGGATTCCAGTCAAGCACTAGTTTATTAGATTTTTAAAAATATAGCATAATTTAAATATCAAAATGATAGTTACGATAAATCACCAGGAATCATTCAAGAGGAAATAAAACATGACACGTAAAGTTAATACTGCAAACAAACATCATCTACCCTGGCCATCAGGAAGAGTGGAAACGGCGAGAGATGTTATGCAGTGCTCCGTCGTAAATCGTATACGACTACGTGCTCTGCGGTGACCTCCCCAATGGGGTCATCGTAGTCTGTTGCACAGACGACACATTGATCCTGGCGCAAGGGAAGTGGCACTAGATGGCGGATAACTATAGCGACACGCGAGGTTGCGATAGTCGTAGAGAGGATTTAGCAATTGGGACCCGAGGTTTTTCACTATACATGTCCGAGGCCATGTGTTTTCATGGCCCTCGGAATGCGCCACCAACAAGTTCCCAAATAACGGTAGAATCATCGAATCGATGCCGATGTGGACCCCCCACATCGGCATCGACGATGAAGTACTTGGGGCTCACAGCCGGTGAAATTTCGAGGAACACTTCCGACGTCTGCCTCCCAAACTGGATCAGACTAGGGTTGCCCTCGAGCGGCTCCCGCCTAACCTAGGGGGTCCAGATACCGGTATGGTTCGGTCCATGGCCCTTTACGTGGTGCCGGTATGAACAATTTTCGCTGACATTAATATACGTATCATCATCATTACTGTCGTCATTTCAACTAAATGACGTCCACTGTTGGACATAGGAGATCTCGCATCCATTCGAATGCCGCGACCCTCACCAGGTCATCGGTCCACCTTGTGGGAAGCCTTTCAACGCTGCGTCTTTCGGTACGTGGGCGCCACTTCAGAACCTTTCGTCCCCATATACGTATATGTTTCTTTAATTTCTACAGATGCACAAAGATGAGCATGTTAAGCGCTTACAAAACACGTGTTATGTTGAGATGACGGGTTCAGATTATCCCTCATAAATGTGAAGCTTCCTCTCCAATTATTAAATTTTATCATTAACTGATCCCATCTATTTGTATTTCTGTGATTCTTTTTCATTTATAGTAATTTATTTTTTTAATACGAATGCATTTCACAAATCCCTCGTACGGTAATATTTATGACAAAGGTGTGAAAAACGGTCATTGTTTTCCGAAATATATAAGGAAATTGAAATTTACTATCGGTGTATTGTAACTTTTTAATTGTGTCCTTGTTATAGTCATTAATTTCTAATAATTAATTATTCTCTTCAAAAACTTGAATAATTTAATAGCACTTTAACACCACCACTAATGTATCAATATGAATTAATAGCCTTTTCCATAATGTGTAAGTTGGTTTATCCACTAATTGAGACATTTTCGTTAGAACAAATTGTGGTTAGTGTATGCCATCAATAAATGTCAGTGAGATGGACACTTGAATTCTGTTGATATAAAGTCTGTAAAAAAACATGGCACCAGATACATCTATTAAAGTTTTACTCAATAATCAAATAGAAATAGACGTCCAAAGAATAGTGTTTCCTTTTAACATAGCACTTAATTTGTTTGTGGCTTTAAAATATCATTTGCGAAATAATCATATTTTTCCTTGTGCAAAACAATACCGTATAATTACGTTCATTTTAATGTTATTCATGAACATATTATGTCTCTATAGAGCGATCACCATAGTTACCAACGATACACATATAAATAAATCTAAACACGGTGTGTTTTCGACCTTAGTTTCTTCCTATTTCATAGTCAGTTCAATGGGGATTACGATAATGTTCATTTTGGACTTTATACATAAGGGCGTTAACATCTTACTTATTTTGAAGATTCAAAGCATTCACAGGAGCATCGATTTTAGTAAGAGTATCAGAAATTACATTATTTGGAACTGGATCACAATTATAACTTGGTTCTGCGTTGGTATTTTTGTACAGGCAATGTATTATTATAAATCACCTAATTATCCTAAAATCTACAATTATATAATAGATATTATTTGCGATATAACGTATTTGATTTTGGATATCAATATAGTTATAGCCGTCCGAATAATTACATTGTTAAAAAAATATATCAACGTGTGGATGGAAAAGATCCGTGATATGAATGATGAATACGAAAATAATGAGCATTGCCAACAATTGTTTGGGGTATATCAGAATATTTTAAAAGCGTATAATCTATTTAAAATCATTTTTCAAGAATTGGTAAGTCCTATATTATTTTATTTATACTTTACTGGAAAGCCAATGCTAAAGACAAAATCATATTAATGAAAATGCATTTTTCATTAGATGTGTATATTCAACATGAATATTTATTATAATTATTCATTTTATTTTTCACAGATCCTATATCACACATTTATGTCATTCTACCGCATTGCTGTTAGTGTTGAGTTACTACTAGGCGCAGCATTTGAGGACAACGTAAGTTAAATAAATTTCTGAAATAATTACCTCTTTTTTGGCACCTCCAATCTGCCATTTGAAATTATTTTTGGCTGACGATGATGTCTTTGTTACCTCAGAAAGTAACCAGGCTTGTATTCTTATCTTTTCAAATCCAAATTTCGAATTGTAAGAAAGAAAAATGGAAGATTGAATGATGATGATGATGATGATTGGATTATTGATAAATTGATAGATTGATAGATTGACAGATTGATAGATTGATAGATTGATAGATTGATAGATTGATAGATTGATAGATTGATAGATTGATAGATTGATAGATTGATAGATTGATAGATTGATAGATTGATAGATTGATAGATTGATAGATTGATAGATTGATAGATTGATAGATTGATAGATTGATAGATTGATAGATTGATAGATTGATAGATTGATAGATTGATAGATTGATAGATTGATAGATTGATAGATTGATAGATTGATAGATTGATAGACTGGAAGATTGGTTGTGTTGTTTGTGAACAACTCTATAATTAACTATAGGTATAGTAACTGTTTCTTATTTTATTCATTTCGCTTTTCAATTTATCTGTCATGGTACTTAATCTAAACAAATATATTGAGATCTAATTCTCTTCATCTCCTTGAAATGTGTTGAACATTTTCAAAAAGATTGCATTAAATTAACATTACTGTAATATTTAACATCATTTCCTTGCGTGATCGAATCAGAAATGCAGATATCCGCACGAGAACCAAGGTTGCCGACATAGCACGAAGAATCGCCAAACTTAAGTGGCGATGGGCAGCACACATTGCTCGCAGAACAGATGGCCGTTGGGGCCGAAAGGTTCTGGAGTGGCGACCGCGTACCGGAAGACGTAGCGTTGGAAGGCCTCTTACAAAGTGGACCGATCACCTGGTAAAGGTTGCGGGAATCCGATGGATGCGAGACGCACAGGACCGTTCATTGTGGCGACACTTGGGGGAGGCCTATGTCTCTGCCTATGTGGAGGTATATCGACTGAAGTGATGATGATGATGAATATTCAACATAACGTTTGATTTCCAATTTCAGGCTTTGTTTCAATGTGTTTCACTAATTTTATGGGTAGCAAAAGATATGGGAGTAATGATTTTATACAGTATGAACTGTGAAACATTCTACGTAACTGTTGAGGAAGCTGAGACGACATGTATCCAGCATGTAAAGAACAGGATCCCTTCGAGTAAGAATGTTATAATTATGGCATTTGAAACGCAAGCTCTATGCTTATCATCTCTGTTCTCCTTCAAAGACTAAATTTTTATTTTCCTTAGCTAGGTAAATAAATATTTTACAATAGTAATTTTAGTATATGCTATCCGAAACACATCCCTTGTGTTTTTATGAAAAAAAATCATGACAGAATCATGAAAAATCACGAAGTTATAAGCTTGTTATGCTACCTGGTTATCCATACAAAGACATAGTCACCGGGCTATCCGGGCGACTGAGAGGTGGTTTTGCTCCCACACCCAGCTATGCGCTGGAGCCTAATGCCCGCTATGACCTACCGTGACCTGTGTTGTACTTTGTATCGATTTTATCCAATTTGTGTCCTTTTTTAAATATTTTTGAAAAAAATATAACGTGATGTAAAAATTATTGGAATTAATTCAGTTACTGATTCTGAAGAAACTATATTCTGGTTTCGCATATACTAAAAATATTACTGTATAGTAGTCAGACAGGTGTAACAAATCTAATATATAAAAAGTTAAATCTTGTTATTTCATCATTATGTACAGAAAATCAAGAAAATCTTTGCAAGAAAGTGATCCAGCTAAATCAATCGTTCAGTAAGATGACTGCGTGCGGCCTGTTCGACGTAGACGCAACGCTACCAATTCGATTTATAGGAGTTGTTACTCATTACGTTATTGTTCTCTTGCAATACAATTTGTTATAGAATCTAAACTAATATATTAGAATGTAAAATTGTTTTATTTATGTAAGTAAATACCTAATCTATTAATTAATTAATTATAGACTTCTTCTTAGCGTATCGATGGCAAAACTAGTTAAATTCCTTGCTTGGCCCAGTATTCGGCCACGGCAGTGCCGACCGCTGATGCTGTCATTAGGTCACGTGAACAGGTAACAGGGCACGTGATGCAGGATCGAAGGTGGGACATGGTCCGCGAAGAGACACCGCACAAACACTGAAGAACGGAACCGTCCGAGAACCCCCATCTGTGGAGATTGTCTGTGCTGCGCCCAACTTGGGTGCGGAGTCTGTTTAAAGTTTTCCAAGTGGGCCATGGCAACTCGTGTCCAGGAGAGAGGCTTTCCGACGGCTCGACACAATCATCAGGAGGTTTAAACTTCTTCCGCCAGCGGTCGCCTCTCTCCGAGGTGCTGTTACCTTGAGATGGGCTAATCTTATTAGATTATAATTTACATCTGTAAATAAAAAAGGCAAAGTCCTGACTCACTCACTCATCAACACCCCGTCTTAACCTTTGGACGTACGAGTGCTGCCTTTCCGGAAATTCGCAGACTTCGTAAGATTGTAATAAATCTATTATATATTTATTTATTTAAACTTCATGTACAGTGGTGGTACATAGGCGGACTTAATTCCACAAAGCATTCTCTACCTGTCAACCATACCCACCAGTCAGTCATATGTACCTACCTAATCATTAATTATAATTTCTAGATATATTATGAAAAAAACGTTTTGCATATTATAAATTACTTCCAAATTCATTAGTTTCTAACATAATTGTGTTGATTAAGAAATATAGTTTACAATTTCTCGCGATATTATACAATCTTACGGCGTTTGTAATGTTCCGGTGACATATACACTTCTGGACACATCTATTGGCCCACCTTGTATTTTCAGTTTCGTTTGGTCCTAGCTAAAATTTTATATTAGGTCGAGCAAAAAGTTTTTATGCAGTTTTGAACCTGGCACATTCACAATTTCATTCAATAGTCTTTTTTTGAATTTCGAACACAGAATTTAAAGAACCTTTGGAGAAGATATCTTTGGTTTCGCAACAAACATTACTTATTCTTAACATTAAGGTGAGGTTCTATCAATAATCTATGGATACTTCACCTGAAGTCGCCGCCCAAGCTGTGGCACCTATTCAGGCCGGACACAGCCAAAGAAACGTACTCACGTTTCTTAATTTAAGTCGATCTGCGGTCCGAAACGACGCCCGGATGTCGCCACTGTGTGGACCGCCCGGAGGACACGGTAGAGCACACGGTGGAGGTGTGCCCGTTTGGGCAGAGCAACGCCGTGTCCTCGTGGGGGCAATCAGCGGCAGCGATCTCTCGCGCCGGGCCTTGGTTCAGGCCATGGTCACATGGCCTGAACCAAGAATCAAAAAGCAATCAATCATGAAGAATCATGGAGCGAGGAGGAGTGGCAGGCGGTCGCCTCCTTCTGCGAAGCAGTAATGCTAGCAAAGGAGGCGGCCGATCGCGTGAGGCAACGGTCCTTACGCTCCAACCGCCGCCGGGATTCCGATCCCGATTTCCGGCCACCGTAGGCGCGGGCTTGCAGACGGCGAGCAATGGGTGGCTCGCCGTCTGACCGTCCGGTAACCGTCCGGACCGAGCCCAAGTCGTCGACGGCGCGTACTGTTCCACGCGCGCCTCAAGGAGATGTCAGCAAATCGTAGGGGCCCAGCAGGGTCGAAGCCTACTGGGGCCAGGGGTAGTGTGAAAGCGGAACCCGGGGCCCAGGGACGAAGGCAACGAAGGAACAGGAGTGGGTTTTTAGTCAGTAAAAGTCTGACACTATCTCCCGTTCCGCCCAAAAGCGGGGATGTCATAAGGATGATTTTCCCACCCAATAAAAAAAAAAAAAAACTAGCTTGGGGTCCCTCCTGTGTAACCGGATTCAGCTGAATACCGTGTTTTAATTGAGCGACTGCTCATTAGCCCTCCAAGCTCCATAACTCTTTTACTGGGTAACAAGATACTCATTCGATAAACTCCTTGAAAAGTGGGAGTCATTATTTCCCATAAATAAGACCACAAGAATTTAATTTCGTAGATAGTAGAACAGTTTAGGTGTTCTTTAAATCGATTGATTCAGATCTATTGTAAGCTGCAGTGATTTTGATAAAAAAGTATTTTAAATTTTCGAATGCCTATGTAGATATTGACACATTGAGATACGGTAAAACAATAAATTCTGGTGAGTTGATTTGTCACGGCCCATCTATCAACCTCCTAGTATATACTGATGAGCAGTCAGTCTAATGTTAATAATACAATTACATTAATTTAACAATTTTAGGTAGTGATTAATTGTAAGGGGTGGTTATTCTAAAAAAAAATCTTTGAAAAACCTGAATAAAAACCGTAAATTTTAATAGTATTATTATTTCAAAACACAACTAAAAAAAAATACAAAACATTTTAACATGAATATAACATGAATAGATTTTTTTTATTTAATTTAATATTAATTATTAATACTTGGTTAAAAATAATACTTGCATAAAATTACTTAATTAAAATATTAAATTATATTTCAAAATAATATATTTCAATTAAGTAATTTATTGAGTAACTTAGTTCCTCAATATCACCATAAATTAGTTTGTCAGTCATGCAAGCGAAGGTGGCGGAAAGTGTGAAGAAAACGACACTCCCTAAATATCATTTATATTCATCATTTATCGTTCATCGTTCCTCATTCATCAATCATCATTGATCATTCATCATTCATCATTCATCATTCATCATTCATCATTCATCATTCATCATTCATCATTCATCATTCATCATTCATCATTCATCATTCATCATTCATCATTATTCATCATTCATCATTTATCATTTAGCATTTAGCATTTATCATTTAGCATTTAGCCAACGCCCAGAGCGTCGGGAGTGACTTGGCGACTTCCGGTCACCAAAGGCTATGTTGTTCCACGCGCACCTCAAAGAGCAAGACGGACGGGGAGCCCACTAGGACCGATGTCAGCAAAGACTGCGGGAGTAGTCAAAAAAGTTAGCCTATTATATCCACTGTCATTGTCCACTAGAAACAGTCAAAAACTTTTATTGACTACATTTATTGTGCGTACAACTAAGGAGCGGAATTCCGTGCCGGAGTCTGTGTATCCTGATAGCTACAACCAAGAGTGAATAGGCTGTTTATAGGAACATTTATGGAGCTCTGTCTGTCTGTCTGTCAAGACACTTTATCTCGCCCGGGAACCCATGGAGATATCGAGTTGAAATTATACTCAGATCTGCGGTCCCCTAAAGCTGTGAATAAATCAAACTTCTGAATTAACGAACAAAAAAGACACGGCCGTTTATGTCGCAGAAAACTAACTTTTATTTATAATTTTATATTTATCATAGTATAAATTCGTTTATTATATTAGCATATCTACGTATTTTATTATTATAAGCCACTTAATTTAATGATACTACATTCTATTTTAAATATATGTTATTTATATTGCATGGCATTAAGTCCGCCTAATGTACCACCACTGTACATGAAGATTAAATAAATAAATAAAAAACGTGTATTTCGACAAGGGAATTAAAATTCATAGGGTACTTCCTGTTAACCTAGAATCCTGCAATTTGGCATGATGCATGGACTCATAGCACAAGTATAGGGAAACCATCTGAAAACTGTAAATTTGTAGGTAGGTAACAAAAAAAATTGGGATTCCGAAAAATCTTCGTAACTCAATTCGAGAATTAAACTGTTTTCAGAAGTAAGTTTGCACGGAACCCTCAGTGCGCAAATCCGCCTCACACTTGGCCAGAAAATATATAATATTCGATGATATTTCCAAAATAATATCCAAATAGCTTTATGCACATTTTCAAAATACCATCGACATTTTTCTTATTCGATATTTTTCCAAATGATTTTGTAGATAGTAATCAAAACATTTAATAAAATCGAAGTGGCATAAAAAATATACACTTTTTTTAATTTGTTACTTTTTTTATTTAACTACAGACTCAGTTATTTTTTTTTATCATTATAGTAAATAAATAAAATACATTTACTTCAAAATATGGTTCCGTATGGTGTTCGGACGTAAAGAATAACACAATCTTATTTCTTCCCGTGGGTGTGTTCAGTAAGGGACATACCAGAGAATGGGCAGCAGCATTTTCTGTGAATTGCAACAACCCGCATGCCAAGCGTGGCGATTATGGCAAAACCCCCGCTAATGACAAGCACAACCAAAAAATGGCCCCTAGAGCCGGACACCCCGTGTCAGGCTCTAGGGGCCATTTTTTTTCATTTTGTGGACTACGAGAAAGCATGTTCGAGTTCTGACCTGGTGAGAAACGCGTCCAGTTGGGTAGGTCTAACTTCGAGAAAGAGGTCAATCGTCGAATCCGACTCAGCTGGGCAGCGTTCGGGAAGCTGTGCGGTGTCTTCTCGTCCAATATACCACAGTGTCTCAAGACAAAAGTCTATGACCAGTGCGTGTTGCCAGTGATGACATATGGCTCCGAAACGTGGTCGCTTACAATGGGCCCCATCAGAAGGCTTAAAAATACTCAAAGGGCAATGGAAAGGGCTATGCTCGGAGTTTCCTTGCGTGATCGCGTCAGAAATGGGGATATCCGCAGGAGAACCAAGGTTACGGACATAGCCCGAAGAATCGCCAAACTTAAGTGGCAGTGGGCAGGGCACGTTGCTCGCAGAACAGATGGTCGATGGGGACGAAAGGTTCTGGAATGGCGACCGCGTATCGGACGACGCAGCGTTGGAAGGCCTCCCACAAGGTGGACCGATGACCTGGTGAGGGTCGCGGGAATCCGATGGATGCGAGACGCACAGGACCGGTCATTGTGGCGGCATTTGGGGGAGGCCTATGTCCAACATTGGACGTCTTTTGGCTGAAATGATGATGATGATGAGAATCGCGTGAATGCGGTGGATGCGATACGCACAGGATAAGTCGTTGTGGCGACGCTTGGGGGAAGCCAATGTCCAACAGCGGACATGTTTCGGTTGAAATGATGACCACGAGCCCCAGGTTGTGTAGATACAGTAGGTACTGATGATGACAAGTATTTATAAAAACTATCTGACTCCGCGAACTTCGTACCTCCTAACAATCAATGAATGTAAGTATATCTTTCGATAAAGTCTAGTCAAGTCTATCAAGGTACACACAAATTTAATGTATAAAAGTTATCTACATCGATTGCGTTTATTTTACGTAATGCGCGCACAACTAAAAACTTCTATAGATTTATTATATAGAACAACTACAGAATAAACATCAGTCAATAAATCTGAAACTATTTAGTGCCGATTAAATAAGAAATAATCAGTTAATAAATCAATAAGATATTTTTTACAAAAAATACAACCGACGCGCGACGACTCGACTCCGAAGGTTGGTTTTTTCTTTATTAAAACCGACTGGTGAAATTAAACTTGTTTTAAACTTTATAGTTATGATACCTCTCAGCTAAATCAAACGTGTGCGAGTTCTAAGATACCTACACTTACAACCAGAGTACATTCATCTCATGACAATAGGCTATTTGACTGATTTTTGGAATCGATTTCATATTATTAAGTATTGTTAAAAGAGTCCAGAAAAAGTGTTTTCTATCATTTCGTGTAAATATTAACATAAAAAATAGCATATAAAGTTGTATTATTCAAATAAGCCGCCAAAACGCCATATTTGACTATGCATCAAATTGTGTTCGTTGAAGACACACGCCAGTAAATAAACATTGCGGTGAACTAGTTGACTTGGTATTTTGCAGTTTGTGTTCATTTTAACAGTTAGTTCCCCCAAAAATGAGTTACAAATTGTGTGTAGTACCAGCATGTACAAACACGTCGATAAAAACGCCGGAAAAACTATTTGTATGCGTTCCGAAAATGTTAAAATACGCAAAAAGTGGTTGCAAGTGGCTCGCAAGTTTTCACGTCAGTTGATAAGGGGTACTTACATTGCTGTCTTCATATTTCTTAGCTTGGCGGCATAAAAAACGGGGTTATTCTTAAAGAAATCACAGACCATGAGAGCATCAACTTTAGGAAGGTTCCCGCTGTCTGTTTTAACGTAGTTGCTCTCCATTTTATAGTATTACCTATACATTGGGTATCCAAATATTACCGTAGGTAATGTAAGAAATCGTAAATTAATCAGCAAAATATAATTAATAGCACAGCGTCAAAATTATATCATAGGCACTCAAAAGAATACTAGTCAATGACAGACATATTTACAGACTTGTGACGTCTAAATAGATTCAACCAAAAGCGATCGTTTTCAAAAACATGGCGCTAGGTAAAATAAATAAAATAAAATAAAGTTTATTTTGTATTTTTTTTATAAATAGTCCATTATTTTTTAGATATATTGGTACTAATCGCTTTTAAAACCCATAACCTATGCGGATGGCAATAAATATGAACTTAATTTTCGTACTGTCAAGTAGCCTATTGTAATATATGAAAGTATCCTACTTGTGTTATTACGGAATTCTCGTGGCTAACTTCCAGTTTCATTTTCAAATCAGATCGATGGTACCTTATAGCCAATATTCATCTCACGACAATTTTAATGAGCCCAAACAAGGCAATAAACAAACCATTATATATATTCCCATAACATTTACTCTTAAGTTTCATAACAAATTATACTGTAACAGAACAATAACGTAATGAGTAACAACTCCTGCAAATAGAATTGGTAGCGTGGCATCAACGTTAAACAGGCCGGACGCTGTCATCTTACTGAACGATTGATTTGTATGGATCATGTTCTTGTAAAGATGTTTTCGATTGTCTGTAAATAATAATGAAATAACAAGATTAAATTTTATTAAATTTATAATAAGATACGATAAATTTATATTACGTCTATTTACAATCTAACTAATATATAATATCTATCAAGTTTCTAAAAAAAAAAATTCTTATGTAAAAGAAATGAGTTAATGATAAAATATAAAATATTTTACTCAACACAAACATAGCACAGTTACAAACACAAATTAAAAGAAAACAAAAGCATAGAATGCGTAAGGCGTGCCAAACCGAACGGGCCACCACCGCAACAAAATTAGCATAGAGTCTGCGTTTTTAATGCTATACAAATTATAACATACTTACTTGAAATACTCCAGTTTTTTATGTGCAGAATACATGCTGTCGTAGCTTCTTCAACAGCTATATAGAAAGTTTCACAGCTCACACTATATAAAATAAGTACTCCTACGTCCTTTGTTATCCATACAATTAGGGCAACACATTGAAGCAAAGACTGAAAAAATAAATAAAAGGTAGGTAATGAAAATCAAAATTAATACATCATGAAACAGTTACGTATACGAAAATAATAATCATAACAATATTCAATAGGACAATATTCTTACAAGTCAAAATCTGAATTTGAAAGGATAAGATTACTAACATAGTAATTTTCAGAGGTAACAGTTATTGTTCAATATCCATAAATCATTTAAAAGGTAGATTAGAGTTGTCAAAAATGAGTTAATAATTCCAAAAACTTAATTATGACTTACTTCATCATCAAATGTTGAAGTTAATAGTAATTCAACATTAAAAATTGTGCGGTAAAATAACATAGCTGTGTGATATAATATCTGCGAATAACAAAATGTTTTGAAAGTTCATTTTTCATGTCCAATATAAGTAAAGTAAATACATCGAATGAAAAAAACATTTTTATTTTTATAATTTTGACTGTAGCGTTGATTTTTTAATAAAAGTATAAGTAAAATAATACAGGACTCACTATTTTTTGAAAAATTATCTTAAATAGATTGTACGCTTCAAAAATATTTTGGTATATCGCAAACAATTGAAGACAATGCTCATCATTTTCGTATTCATCATTCATAGTATGGAGCTTTTCTATCCACTCATTGATATATTTTTTTAACAGTGTAATTATTCGAACAGCTAAAACTACATTGATATCTAAAGTGAAAAACGTGATTTCGCAAATTATGTCAATCATATAATTGTATATTTGAGCATAAATAGATAATCTATAATACAATGCATGAACAAAAATATTAATGCTGACAATAGTTATAATTATAAACCAGTTCCAAATAATGTAATTCCGGACACCCTTACTGATGTCAATGATTCTATGAATATTTTGGATCTTCAAAATAAGTAAGACGTTATTGCCTTTATGTACAAAGTCCAGAACAAACATTGTCGTGAATCCAATTGAACTGATTATGAAATAGCAAGAAACAAAGGTTGACAAGACATTGTATTTAGATTCAATTATTTTTGTATCATTGTTGATTATGGTGAACACCCTATAGAGACACAACATGTTCATGAGTAACACTAAGATGAACGCAATTATATGGTATTTCTTCCCACAACAATAAATTTGATTATTTCGCACATGATATTTTGAAGTCAAAAACAGATTAAGTGCTAAGTTAAAAGGAAACACTATTCTTTGGACTTCTTTTTCAATCCCATTATTGAATAAAATTTCAATAGTAATATCTGGCGCCATTTTTAATTTTAGATATTTTAAATCCACTATAATTAATTTTGTGTAAAAGGCGGCTAATCTTTTCACAGATATCTTGTGAAATATCAAATATTGAATTTTGTATTGTATTTTTTTAATTGTGCTTTTGTTGTAGTCATTAGTTTTGAACAAGAAATTATTGTCTTTACACAACCTGAATAATTAAACAGCACTTAAACACTAGTATCGCTAGTGCTTATCGACGTGAATTAATAGTCCTCCGCCTTTTTCACAAGGTGTAAGTTGGTTTATCTACTAAATTAGATATTTCTCTAATACTCGTTATAATAAATTACGGTTTCCATCAACGAATTTTAGTGAAATGGACAGTTAAATGATGTAGATATAAATTCTCTAAAATAAAAATGGCTCCAGATATGTCTTTCAAAGTTTTAGTCAATAACCGAATTGAAAAAGATCTCAAACAAATAGTGTTTCCTTTTAACTTATCACTTAATCTGTGTTTGGCTTCGAAATATCACGTGCAAAATAATCATATTTATCCTTGTGGAAAAAAATACTTTATAATGGCGTTCATCTTAATGTTATTCATAAACATTTTGTGTCTATATAGAGTGTTCACCGTTATTATCACCGATACACATATGAATGAATCTAAACGCAAAGTCTTGAAAACCTTTGTTTCTTCATATTTTATAGTCAGCTCAATCGGGTTCACGATGATGTACATTCTGGATTTTATACATAAGGGCAGTAACGTCTTACTTATTTTGAAGCTACAAAGTATTCATAAGAGTATCGATTTCAGTAAAAATATCAAAAATTACATTATTTGGAACTGGATCATAATTATCACTATGATTGGCATTGATATCATTGTACTTGTTATGTATTATAAATCATCTGATTATTCTCCAGAATATGACTATGTAATTGACATAATTTGTGAAATAACGTTTTTCACTTTAGATATCAATTTAGTTATAGCCGTCCGAATAATTACATTGTTAAAAGAATATATCATCGAGTGGATAAAAAAGCTTCAGACTGTGAATGATGAATACGAAAATGATGAGCGTTGTCTTCAATTGTTTACGATATATCAAAATATTTTTGAAGCATATAATGTATTTAAGATAATTTTCCAAGAATTAGTAAGTCCCTTATTATTTTAGTTATACTTAAAAATAATATACGAACATATATATATAATTCTTGTAGTGAACATGAACATTCAGAACATTTTGTTTTTCACAGATCCTATTTCACACAGTTATGTCATTTTATCGAATTACTCTTAGTGTTGAGTTACTGTTAGCTGCAGTATTTGAAAAAGAGGTAAGTCATTCATACATAAGTTTCTAGAATTATCAACACATTTTTTGCAACTCCAATCAGCCTTTAAAATAATTTTTAATTGTCGATGTGTTATCATCAATCACCTCAGGAAATGACTAGGCTCGAACATAGACACTTTGTTCAACGAACGTGTTCCACTTTGCTGCTTCTCCAAGTCTAGTCGGTGCACCCTGTTGTTCCCCTCCTCATCGCCATTGTGGCAAAGTTGTCAATAGCCTCGATAACACGGTCTGTCATACAGTCGAAATGCGAGGCGCATAGCGTGGCACTTGAATATTACCGACATCATCCCACGCACTTTGGCCATCGTCGGTTTTCTGGCTGCATTGGAAATACATTCATCATAAAAAAAAAAAAAAATATTTTATTTTAGACAAAACAGTCCATAAAAGTTGTTAGTAACAAGAAATTAACTTATAACTAATGTTAGTAATACCCCAAAACTATAAATTTTAGAGACACTATTTACCCCTGCACAGTAGGCTCACCGGTCTCGCAACACATGGAGTTCAGTGAACCTACTGAGCAGAACAGTGTCGGTTCTCTCACCAATCATCCTCAAGACGCTGTTCGGGCTCCCCCGTACTCGTCGCACCACTGACGCCACTTTTTTGCGCATAATTGCATAAAAGTCATCTACGTTGGCGTCAGCAAACATGCCGGATGCACTGCAATATCGAGGAAGCCTAAACAGAGCCCTGAACACATTATTATACTGAACGCGCAAGGCATTGTAGGCTTTTTGTGTGAAGTTTGACCACAGGCCGCTCGTGTAGAATGTCTGGCAGAATGCCTTAAACATTGTTATTTTAACAGGAGCTGTACATCGAGCAAACCTGTGAGCCAACATATTACCACGTACCGACAATGCCCTGCGCTCCCTCTCAATGTCTGATTCATCGCTCAAATTCTCAGTTACAATGTGTCCTAGATACTTAAACTGTGCAACACGTCTAAGAGGTACACCATTGAGTAATATAGGTGGTATAGTGATATCGTTTTTATTTTTACATTTAAACAACATGAACTCACTTTTACTTTCGTTGTACCTCAAGCCATGTTCCACAGCATAAGCCTCACACACCTTCAACAACTGTCTAAGACCACCAATTGAGGGGCTGAGCAGCACCATATCATCAGCATAGCTCAAAGTATTGACACATATGTCATCAATATGGCATCCAACATGCATGCTGCTGAGCTCCTCAATCAGATGGTTTACATATATGTTAAAGAGTCGTGGCGAGGTCAGCCCACCCTGCCTAACTCCACATTCTAAAGAATATTCATCTGAATATACATTTCCCCACCTTACTACATTAAGCTGCTCACTGTACCAGTAGGCGAGGATATTCACAAGATCAGTTGGGACACTCGCAGTTCTTAACCTTGTCCAATCCTTATTATATGAAACCTGATCAAAAGCTTTGGACAAATCCAAGAAGCATGCATACACTGGAGTTTGTCTTTTCACATAATAATGCACAGTGTGTTTCAGAGACAGTATTGCACTTTCAGTTGACAATCCCTCTCTGAAACCAAACTGTGTATCTTGTAATGCTACCAAACGGTCAAGTTTTTTATCTAACAGCCCATTAAACACTTTTGCTATAATAGTAGCTAAAGAAATTGGCCTATAGTTACTTCTATCCGAGATGTCAGCAGAGACATTTTTCACTATAGGCACAACCACTGTTCTCATAAAATTAGATGGTAAGTATGAGTGTCGTATACAAAAAGTGTAAAACATGGCTAACACCCTATACAGGTGTACTCCCCCATGCTGCAAGTGCTCGACACTGAGTCCCTCATGTCCCGGCAACCACATAACCTGGCATGCGACGATAGCAGTTTTCATTTTTTTATTTTCATGTAATTTGGATCGACCTTCATTGTGTCGATGACTATTGCGCCATTTCATCTTCTTAGCTCATCGTGCTGCGCTGACACTGCCGTTGTGGTTGCAGAGAATTTCAACCGGCGAAAATGTTGTACCTTGTTGCTACAACAAACAATTTTTTGAGCCGTTGAGTTTGGAATACTTCTACCACATCTTGTTGAAACTACGGGCGATGGCCCAAGAGCTAGCTTTTACCTTGCATAAAGAAGAAGCGTTGCCTTTCAAAGATTGTCCTCAGTCTTTGGATACAATACCAAACGACAATAATGAGGAGAAATGCAACGTTATATAATTCTAATTGTTTTTGTTCAGTTAAGAGATTTTTTTTAATTAGAGTACGTATCATTGACTATAGTTAGGTAAGTATTATATAAGTAGGTATGTAAATTTTAATTTCCTTTTTCAGTCTTTGTTTATATGTATTTCAACAATTTCTTGGGTAGCAAAGGATATGGGAGTAATGATTTTATACAGCATGAACTGTGAAACATTTTACGTAACTGTTGAGGAAGCTGAGACGGCATGTATCCTGCATGTAAAGAACAAGATCTGCTCAAGTAAGAATATTAATCTATATGGAGTCCGAAACGCAGACTCTCATTCGATTACTCCTACACAGTTTTAATAAGTTTTTCTCTAAGTAGGTAGGTAAATAGATATTGTAGATATAGTAGTCAGTTAAGTATAAAAAATGTATCTTATAATATTCTTTTAATCTCTCAAGTTGAAGAGTAAAATATATCAAGACCGTGATAAGACCTGTCGTACTGTATAGATCAGAATGTTGGGCAGTCAAAAAGACGGATTAAAAAAGATTGTATGTAGCGGAAATGAGAATGTTGAGATGGATGTGTGGTATGATGAGAGATAAAGTGAGAAATGAGTATATTAGAGGAAGTTGACGATAGTGACTTAAAAGTTGAAAGGGAATCGTTTGTCTTGGTATGATAATGTGAAGAGGAGCATGTTACTAAAAGAATTATGAGTATACATGTTAATGGATGGAGATGAAAAGGAAGGCCAAAGAATAGATGGACGCATTGTATGAGAAGTGATATTAAAAAAAAAGAGAGTTAGTGATAGCATGACGGATGACATGACAGAGTGTAAGAAAAAAACGCTTTTTGGCGACTTCAAATAACACAGGACAAGGGCAGAAAGATGATGAAAATATTCTGATAATATTTTGAAAACAAAATCTTGTTATGTCATCTTTATTTACAGAAAATCGTGAACCTCTTTGCAAAAACGTGATTCAGCCCAATCAATCGTTCAGTAAGATGACTGCGTGCGGCCTGTTCGACGTAGACGCAACGCTACCAATTCGATTTGTAGGAGTGGTTACTCATTACGTTATTGTTCTCTTGCAATACAATTTGTTATAAAATCTAAACTAATATTATAAGAACGTAAAAATGTTTATTTATGTGTTTATAACAATATAATCTTTTAAGAACAACTCAATATTTAAAAAAAGCTGCTTATAACTAAGCTAACGTCATAGATTCCCCATTCTTAAAATGTACAATAGCTACGAAGTTGAGTGTAAAAGCTATTAAGATACATTTATAAGCCTAGAGGTAGATAATTCGTTACTGTATTAACTAACTGTTATTAAAATACTTTACGTTTAAAGGCATGTTTTATTTAATTTACTCCCACCCGATAAAATTTGCTGCAGTTTTATATGTATTAGGCAAAATTATATTTGACTAATCTTTATTACTCTGATCGATCGCACATTAGATCGACTTCTCAACAACTGCATTCGTAAATTTTAATTCGTAAAACAATATTTTAAAGTATTAAGCGATTCTCATAATATTAACTTTCAAGCATTTAAAAATTTCTTCACATTCCTTCTCACCACACTGGGTTTATGTCTAATTCTGACGCTGTCTCTATCATAAAAATCTATAATGTACTTCCCCTTGACATAAAAAAGAAAGTAAATTTTCTTTCAAGCAAAAAAATAGGAACTACTACTTAAAGTCCTTTCAACTTCATTACCAAACTATAACTTACAATAAACTTTGTCAAATTTGTTATATTTCAAGTTCTCTGAATTATAATGATTTGATAGTATAAACGAGTATTAATTTATCAAAAAGATAAACTATTAAAAACTATGTTTATGTATTTTATTATTATAAGCACCTAATTTAAAACAGTAGCACATAGCAGTAGTAACATAGGCGGACTAATGCATTATTGCTTTAGCAATCATGCATTCTTTACCAGTCAACCTATGCGTTAAAAAAAAACTACCCTGTGGGATATGTATGAAGTATTATTAAAATAAGTTGCTTAGTAGTAAAAATAACTTTCGAAATCTTATAAAATTTTGCTATTCAAATGACTTTACCCAGCGAAAAGAAATGAATGAATTTTTTTATGATTGAATGCACTTATTACTTTTTAAAAATTACAATGCAGCGAGCATTGTAATTTTTAAAAAGTAATAAGTGCCTTGATATAGAATTTTAGACTTAACTGCAAACAACGTGATAAATAATCTAATTTAAACAACCAGCTTTGTCTCAAGTGTTACACAAAATTTATCCAGGCAACGAAATACAAAACATAGACTTTATTTTAGCTTCACACTCCAATTATTGATGGTCTTAAATTAGAAAGCACGAAATAATCAGATTTATCTAAATGGAAAAACATACCAAATATTTGCGTTCTTCTTTACGTCAATTGTGAATGCAATGAGTCATCATCATCATCATCATCATCATCATTTCATTCAAAAGACATCCACTGCTGAACATAAGGCCCAAGTATCACTTGCACCCCGTATCCATTAGATATGCCATCTAGGAGATATTCGCAATAAAAATTATTACAAATGTATAAATTTATGACAGAATTATAAATGTTTCGACTTCTTGTCTTTCTCTGATATCATAAACCACTTCACTTTTATGATTGGCTTTAAGATGTTCATTTTAAATATTGTTCATAACGTCTTATTTATTTTGAAAATTCAAAGTATTAACAGGTTATCAGGCTACTGAAGTTTTATTGTTTGGAATCGGATTATTATCGGCGCTAATGTAATTGTAAAGGACTTGTACTAACTATCTTATAATTATCTCTGCGTCATCGATCTCATCATTGACAGTTTTTTTGACACATTTATCATAGCATCAGACGTCCATTTAGTAATAGCCGTTCGAGCCGCTGACAAGAATTATCTTGATAAGTGGATCAAAGATATTATGATAATGAATTATGGACACTAAAATGATGAGTGGTGTCTCAAACTTTTCGAAATATCTATCAATATAAATAAAAACGGCTACTGCTCTCAAAACGGTGAAGGAAAATATCGTGAGGAAACCGGCATGTCCTAGAACCAAAAATTCGAAGACATGTGATATTCGTCAACCCGTACTGGGCCCGCGTGGTGAATTACGGCCCGTTCCATCTCCTAGAGAGGAGGCCTGAGTCCCAGCAGTGGGAACATTAAAAGGCTGATTATGCTATAAATAAAAATGAATGACTAAATTTGTTGCACAGCGCAAAGCTCGATACTGACCGGACCAACTTGGAGGATTTTTCAATATTTTTTATTGATTTGGCTCTGGAAGGTTTTTTAGATAATAGTTGAAAAATTAATGTAAGTTGGAAACCGTAACAAACCAGTTGAGACAAACTGTTGTTCAAACTGTTCCTAGCTTTTAATATTAGGGCAGCAGGATTGTTCGAAAGAGATGTCGTGGTTTTGCAACGTAAAAAGAATCTGAGGAATCACAGGTGGGCTTTAGTTATAGAAGTTTTATACTCCTGCTTGGTCCACAAATATCGGGAGGTTCTATTTGATGATTTCCCACCTAAAAAACAAACCGACTTCACTACAAAAAAAAAACACTAAAACGATCAAAATAACTTTAATTTCGAAAGTCGGTCTTTCTTGTATTGTTTTTTTATTTATTTTACACCTACTTCCGAAAGTTAATTTGATCGTTTTAATGTTTTTTTTTTTGTAGTGAAGTCGTTTTTTTTTTAAGTTTTTTTTTCACATTTTTAAGTTGTGATTCACCTATTTCTCATGACAATTCCAACTAACCCAAACACTGCTAGGATGATACATCGTTTTATAATGAAGTTCCCGTGTCTGCCTGCCACCTTCCGGCTCCATCATCAGATCATTTTGATAGTACCTTACAGCCAAAGTATATATGAGATACACACTGAGACTTTTCTAATAAGCCCAAACACGATCAGGATACATTTATTAATTACGGCGTTCCGGTGCATACCTTCCGGCTCCATCATGAGATCAGTTCGATAGTACCTTATAGCCGAAGTGCATCTAATGATATCTATGTGATGTGATAGTTGCTTAACTGTCTTCGTTGTGATATCTATGTTAGTGTGAAGTTCCGATGGCCATTTCTGGTCTTTTTCATGAATCCCATCATAAGAACTGGGACCAATCTGGTCCCATTTTTTTTTCAAAATCCAATATCTTTCAAGCAAGCATATCTTTTTAGTTAAAAAGAAAGTTTGCATATCGGTCCATAAACGACGGAATTCTAAGGTAACAAACATAAAAAAAAACATTTAAAAAATACAAACGGATTAAGAACCTCCACCATTTTTTGAAGTCGGTTAAAAAGAAAAAAGGTCAGCTGTCAATTACAAAAGCAATTAACAGACTAATTTCTGTCGGGTCAGCTAGTACAAATATAATTAATTTTAAAATCATATAATCTGTGTTCGACTACTTTTCAGGTCAGATAAGTTTGTGATAATATCGCCATCAGCCTCCTGTCTTTATACCAATTTAATTGAGATAGGCGCGCCATCTTCTTCTTTCATAAATCTCTTTTAACATTTTCTTGACATTAGTAATAATAATGTTTTTTTTATCAATGGATATTAATAAATTTTTTCAGGTAAGGGCCATAGTTTTAATATAGTTCCTGGTAACCAGTCCACTTGAGCCTCCAAAAACTATAGTCAGATCTTTGTTTTCCATATGTCACATTAATTTTTCACCTGCCGGGGGTTGTCCTTGAGTGTACTATCATAACGCGTAAATGTATAATCGTCGGTTGATACCTTATCCCACAAAAAGTGTCAAGGTGTCTCTGCGAATTGACTTCGGCCCGTCTTACACCTTCCAAAAGTCCAGGACCCCAGGGTCCTGAGGTAAACGAGAACATATTATAAATAATAATAATTTATAATATTGACATCGCATTTTTAGACATTTCAAATTTCATACACTTTATGGCGTCGACCTAATAGGGTGTGATTATTATCATATGTGTATATCCAACAGTCGTGTTCATTTGTTTCGCAGTCGATGCACAAATAAAGGGTGCCATCTAGTTTTGACAAACAAACAAACGAAATGGTCGCGTATTCTCGCGATAATTAATAATAATATTCCACAACTATCACACAACGCCGTCTAGTCCCGAGCTAAACAGAGCTTGTGCTATGAGTACTAGACAACTGATAAAACATACTTATATATTTCTAAATACATCCATATTAAAGATAAAATACACCCAGATACAGAACAAATGATCGTGCTCATCATACCAGCATGTTTCCTGGGTGGGTATCGAACCCACGATCTCCGGCATAGCTGTAAGGGCCACTAACCACTAGACTATCAGTAATTGTCATCTATTAGTATGATATCTGTAGGTAAAGACGGGACACCTTTATGCAAGGAGAGCATTGGTACATTAGACAAATTTACAGTTGACAATCGTTCATTCGAAACTCGAAGGACTCTTAAAATATTACGAATAATCTAGTATTTGTATTATCAAATGGTTCGAAACGAGAATAACAGTAGCTGAAACGTAACTAAACAAACCAATTCGCGTAGAAGTGTGTGTCAAACTAATCATTACAAAAAACAAAGGCTCGTGTACAATGATACTAGTTTGAACTTTTCTCAAAATGTTAGTACTTCATACCTTTGCAAGTTTTTTTCTCTCTGAATCTTTGAATCATAGAGTGTTTGATTTCGAATTAAGGTGTCGTTTTGTCACGTAGCGGTGTTTTTTTTTTGTTCAAATTACCAAGTGAATAAAAACGTGTCCATTTAGTTCGAAATATAAAAAGATTTTCTAGGGAACAGGTGAATACTTTGAATTATAGAGAGGTTCGAATTATCGCAGGTTTGAATTAACGAGAGTCGATTGTATATCCTAATCAGTAATAAGTACCCGAGTCGTAACCTCACCAAGTTCTATGCATCCGGCTCGAAGGACAAAAGCGTATTTCTTGATCAAATCTTTTTTTTTTGTAGAATAAATTTCCAAAGTCTACAAGACAGACATATGTCTGTAAGAATTGCGTCAGATAATCCTGGGACCACTTTCGCCAGAATGTTTGTGAATCAAGTCAATTCAAACTATATGAGGCCGGAGTTTCCTAACTGACGAGAAACACTGAAACAAAGTCAGAGAGAAGGACGCATACATAGATACTATAGACCTTTATTAATCACTAGCTTTTGCCCTCGACTTCGTCCGCGTAGAAGTCGAAAATGGTTTTATTAGGTTTTTTGAGGTACGAAAATATGAAATATTATTTGTTATCTTCGTCGTGTGTGATAGTCCATTGAATTGTATGGCGAGCGATTTTATATCTTAAGATAAAATATTATAGTATCTTAGCCGTGTGCAGCACCTCTTAATGAATTCAACTGTGGGTGACGTAACCTACAACAAATATATTATTTGCGGTTGGTACAGTAATCGGGTCTAGGGATCGAACCGCAAAATGAAGTTTCTTTTTTAATGTATATACTTTTCCGGGCTAAAAAAGTACCCAGTGTGGTACCAAGGATATTAAAGAATAATTATACCAAGTTTTATCGTAATCGAACCGGTAGTTTTTGCTTGATGCCTGAACAAACAGACAGACCGACAAAAAATGTTTTTAATTACATTTTTGGGTTCGGTGTCGGTCTAGTAACACCCCTCGCCATTTATTTTTTTTGATATTTTCAATGTACAGAATTTTCACTTCTACACATTTATTATAAGTATAGCTAATATTACCAAGTTAGATAAAGTAATCTTTTTACTAAGGGACAGAGACATAAACCTCGCTACCTCACATTGTATAAAAATAATACACGTCTACCTACAAATAAATATGATCACCTGTACCTATTTTTGGCACACATTTCTAAGATTATCTGATCAGTATACGTAATGAACCGACATGATTTCTCAACGGATTTGTGAAAATATATTTTATGCTGGAATCACGTTTGCGGAAAAGATCTTGAACGAAACGTATAATATATAACTAAACTAAATACCCACAACAGTAACTAAACTTACTAAATAACTCAACGAAATACCAAATAATTAAACGAAATACTAAATAATCAAACCAAATACTAATTAAACAAACTAAATCATAAATAACTACACTAAATACTAATTAACTAAACTAAATAATTCAATTAAATAACTAACTAAAATAAATTCGAAATTTTTACATTAATTATGATTTTAGAACTTTACACCAAGGCTGCCCAACGCTAGTCTTTCGGTTTCAAAATGGGTCACCAACGCATTTTGGTTTGGTCACCGTGCCGTCAGCTATTACCAGTCTATTAAGAGGAACACTGTTTTAAGAATTTGAAATATTATGTTCTTCATCCATTCTCAATACCTAGTTTGGCCATAAATTCTGTTAGAAATAAAAACAAATCTTATCTTCATAAGACGAATTCTTAGAATAATTTTATACATGTGAAAGAGAATCTAATCAAGAAATTAATAAATTGACTGGCCTGTTGGTCTAGTGGTTAATGGCCTTGACTGCTCTGCCGGAGGTTATGGGTTCGATTCCCACCCAGAACAAATCTTTGTGTGATGATCACAATCATTTATGTGTCTGGGTGTAATTTATCTATAATATATATGTATTTAGAAATATATAAGTAAGTTTATCAGTTGTCTAGTACTCATAACACAAGCTCTGCTTAGCTTGGGACTAGACGGCGTTGTGTGATACGATAGTTATTTATTTATTTAAACTTCATGCAACACAAAGGTACAAAGGCGGACTTAATGCCTTAGGCATTCTCTACCAGTCAACCAAGGGTAGGGTAGTTGTGGAATATTATATTATTATTATTATTAATACTAATATATCTTCCCTTAGCTACTCTGGCCATGACAGAATTCACTACTTATTGAGTCCTCACAACGCGCGGCCAGCCTGATCTTTTATCTATAATACGATACGAAGTTTCAGCAGTGATTTAAAAATTGTTGCAGATTTCTTTCCCATTTCATGCAGATAAATCACAGCAATTCAGTTTTCTTTAATACCCACTTCATTTTGATTTATTTGAAATATCGGATATTGAACCATTTAACCTCGTTCCAAATTCAAATACCTACGGAAAAAAAATGAAACTGTTTTTTAAGTGTATCAAAATTTATGACTAAGCTAGGTATTGTCCTTCAAATTTCCTTTAATATTAATTTCCTAGATAAGATCATGACTGTAAAGTTCTATGTAATAGATAGCCCTCTTTTAAAATAACTTGGATGGCCTTGCTTTGGACAGTTTGAAGGCAATATCTTTAGTAGTGTAAAACAGCAAGCCTAAGTTCTTAGAAAACTAAAAACTTAATTATAGCAAGTTAACAGAATTGAAAACTGAGCTTTAATATTTGAAAATTTGAGTTAAGTTGGATGAGCTGTGGAAGGAAGTTTATTTCTCACAAAGCAAATTATGAGGGTACCTCGGTAACGTATTGTGTTAAATGTACCTATATGTTTGTCTTCAATGATTTTGATATGCCCTGCTGGGTTACCATGATGTTTAAAGTAAGATTGTTTTATTCTTATTTCATTGAGGGTAAGAGATAGCGCTAGACAACCTGTAAAGTTCTGTCTCTTACCCACACTGAAATAAGAATGAAACAATCTTACTTTGAACGTCATAGTAACCCACCTGTTGTACTGTATTGTGATATTACGTGATGATGATGTAAGCATCTGTGTTTCATTGTAATTGTACTATAAGGTGTGTTGCATGCTTGGTCATTAGATGACAACTAATTAACAAAAATTTGATCTCATATAAGTGAACGTTTATAATATGTTCTGAGAAATAAAGATTCTTTAAACCTATTTTATATACGACATGTTAGATTTATCTTTGTAATAATACACTTATTTCTCTGGTTTGAAATAACACGACAGTATATTTTAAGTTTTGATTCAAAATATTCAATGACGTATAATTAATAAAAATTCTTAATCTTAGTTCGTATGAAACAATTAATTTATATGTCTAAGGGCGGAATTCAACAATAAAACTAATAGCGTTTTAACCTTTGGCTCGCATAATCGCCTTGTCTGTATTTTTCTTTTGTTGTATTTTTGCAAGTGACACTAGTGACAGCGACTAAACGCGATTATGCGAGCCAAACGTTAAAACGCGATTAGTTTTATTGGTGAATTCCGCCCTAAGTTGCGAGAGAGTTTTAGACGTTGGAGTTGTGGATTTTCCTTTTTAAAACTTACTTTACATACTTTTATGAAACTGGATAATATTTTCACCTAGCTATATGTACCTACTGTGGTCTCCATTCCCAGATTTCAGAGGTTGAGGTACCGTTATGAATACAAATTTAACAAATTTTTCGCTTCGTTAAAATCATCCACATCTAAATAGAAAAATCGAGTTCCTTTTTCCTAATTATTTATTTTATTTAAGACAGTTTGCTGTTTTATACGATTTTTTTTCTTTAACAATTGTTATGTTTAAAATAAATGGATAAAGTGAGAAATGAGTATGTATTATTTTTAGGGGATTACTCGCATCCGTAGGATTTACTTAGTTCTGACCATCCTACAGGTGTCCCCTGGGTAGTGCTAAACGAGCAGTAAACGTGGTGGTAGACCATAGCATCGGCTGTCGGCTTAAAAGTTACCACCCACCAGACAAAGCCACGCCGCCAAGCGATCCTTCGTGTTCCGGCGTGATGTCTGGTGAGGCCGTATGGTGGAAGATGGGTCTGAGCAGTTGTGTTGCAATAGATACCGGGTATAATGCGCCAGCTGTTGTTGTGGCGGATGTTTGATCGTGGAGGGTAGCATCCGAAGCACGGTTCTCCACTGGCCGACCACCGATAGTTGGGGCCCAAGTAGTTTGCCAGTCATACACAAAAGGCTGCAGATGCTATATCCGATGTGATACGTTAAGCTATGGAGTATTTCATCCCATAGCAGGACGTTCCACGACCCATTGGTGGCTCAGCTCACCCATGGTTCAACGCCGATTGTGTTCAAGCTGAACAGCGTAAGTATTCGGTGTTTCTCGCCTGGGTTGACGCTCGTGACCACAAAGCTCAAGATCTGAGCTCAAAGAAGAGAGCCTTCAAACTTGCTGTCAAGTCCCACAAAAAGGGACTAAGTAAGGCCCGCTTCAACCGCATTACACTAGGTATTTAAACGATTATGGCCCTAAAACGTAGATAAAGGGCAACTGAAGGAAAAAAGATAAGTTTATTTCAGTAAAATTCTGATTTTAGTTATTTGCTATATAATTTTACACCAAAAAAAAAAACGGGATATTCAAATTTATGATGGCGACGATCCAATAAGTTTTTCTCTATTTAACTCCTATTTTTTAATTAGTATAAAAAAATGGGGCTCTATCCGTACCCGTTACTGATCATATTTTTAGAGTCAAAAGTAATAAAAACGAATTCCCAAAATTGAGTAGTCAGAATTCATAATTGGTAAATTCATTTATTTATTTAATATGGTCAAACCAACAGCTTCTGTGTATTTAACAGGTAAATATAATAATTGGCCATGTCTTACACAGTCGCCAATAACAGGTCAACCAGCATTCACAAAATAAGAAGTAAATATGACACAAAAGTAGGTAAGTAGTTATTATATAAAATTAAAGTAAATAAAATTTTAATGTAGTTACAAAACCAATTATCAATACTAATATATAAATTAAATCATACATTACAATTAAAAAAAGAACATAGAAACAAAATAATTAACATAATTAAAATATATAATAGGTAGTTAAAATAATAGAACAATGCACTAGTACTTAAAAATTAACTCATAATTTATAATTGAATCAATCATTCATATGCTACTAGAAATACTACGCGCAGTGTTTTTCCATTTTGATCTTCATTCATTCATTCAATCATAATCATATTGATTATGAATGGAAATATTGTATAGGCCATTGCCTATACAATATTTCCATAAATTGAGTGACACTTTGGGATATAAACAATCGCCAATAACTTTGCTGTTTTCGAATATTATTTATTGAGACTTTACTTAAATAATAACAAGACCTTTTCTTATAAGCCCTTAAAGTATTTGTACTAATTAAAAATTAATGGTGTATTTAGGCAGCCATTGATCGACTAACAAACGAACTTAAGGGCCCCTTATTCCGAAAGTTTAGGCATTTTACGCACCGAGACGTCTTGCGGCCGCGTTGCACAGGAGCCGTCGCGATATGAACTCCGGTGACTTATGGCGGCGGGCGAGCACGCCACAGTATAGATAAATAAATCAGTAGTTCAAATATTATTGGCGTGCTGGTAATAATAGCTTGTTTGCAACAAAAACGTATAGCTTGATGTGCTGTCCACTGCACTAAGTATATCGTTATAAATGTATGACTTTTTTTTATTGCTTGGTAAAATCATCAAATGAGTCCTGCCGTTCTGGGTGGAGCGAAATGGACTATAACACTTGTACTAACTAAAATCCACCCTATTCCTTCGGTTGCCCTTTGCGTTCCAGGGCCACGGTATTCTGATAAGACAGTCTCGTGAATGAAAAGGCAGGCGATGATCATTCTGTAGAACTTAAAGAATGGTTGTAGAAGATTTGGTGAGTAATATAATGAAAGACAAATATGATTAATTCTGCCGTGCTTGTGATATATACAGTAAGTATCATAGAGACACTTTCGAGAAAAAGGCGGTCAAAGTTTTTTTTTTTACTTTTGACATTTCTCCCGAAGTATAAATTAAACCTAAGTTTTCTAAAATGTTTTAGATAAACATGTGTTAGGTAAACAATTTGTATATTATTATTTTTATGTAGTAATAATATTTAAATAATAAAGCTTGAAAAAATATATATGTTAAGGAATGATCAATTAAAAAATAACGTGTTTTTAGTAATTGGTACAGTAAGTGTGTGACTTACTGTAACAATCTTTAGTTTGAAGTACATACTGTAACAATGATTACGAAATGAGGTAAATGTTTAAATAGAATAACAAAAATTACACAATTTGCCTAATATTACTTAATCACTTACTGTAATTATAGCTAGGAGCAATATGTAAACTTCTGGCATTTACCATGAATCATTATTAATTTCGCTTTCTCAATATTATTGGTAGATAATTCAAAACAAAAGAGATCTCATGAAATTAAAGTTTAATAGAAAAAGTACACAGCTTTATTAATACTATAAAAATAAAAAATCTGTTCTATTTATTGTATTTTTTGAATTCTTTAGAATCATAATAAAAACTAAATTAAAAAAAAATACAATTCGTGTTTGTGCAACTGGCTTTGTACAAGAAACAATCATAAACCAAGTAAACTAAGCACTGTTTCTAAATAATTACAGTATTATTTTTTTAATCCGTATTTATACTACATATCTTAAAAAAAAAAAAACATTTAAAATAAATACTTTGTTTCCAAAAGACAGTTTTCTCTTTGAATTTTTTCATTATAAAATAAATTCTTTATAAGTCATTTAATCTCTCAGGACGATAAGTCATCATTATTTCAACCGAAAGACGTCCACTGTTGAACATAGGCCTTCTCCAAGTGTCGCCACAATGACCGGTCCTGTCCATCTCGCATCCATCGGATTCCTGCGACCTTCATCAGGCCATCGGTCCACCTTGTGGGAGGCCTTCCAACGCTGCGTCTTTCGGTACTTGGTCCAGAACCTTTCGTCCCTTACGGCCATCTGTTCTATGAGCAATGTGCCCTGTCCACTGCCACTTAAGTTTGGCGATTCTTCAAGCTATGTTGGTAACCTTGGTCCTCCTGCGGATATGTTATGATATGTATGTTCACTACACTGTTTCGGAAGCTCTACTGAGGTTACCGAGCATTGTACTGAGCTTCTTCTTAGACTCAGCCATGACTACTGTGTCTTCGGCAAACCAAAGGTGATACTGTATGATGATATAGATGTACTCGCCATTGACATTAATGCCTAGCCCTCTCCATTCCAGAACCTTGAAGACATCCTCCATTGCGGCCGTGAACAGTTTCCGAGAAATTAGATCTCCCTGCCTCACACCCCTCTGCAAGAGGATAGGCTTCAAGGTCTGATCCTAAAGTCGGACTGACATGGTGGCATTTTTGTATAAATACTTCAGCACTACGATGTATTGATAGTCAATCTGGTGCTGTTGGAGAGACTGCAGTTGTGTCTCGATCGAATCAAAGGCTTTCTCGTAGTCCACAAACGCTAAGCAGAGAAGCTGATTATACTCCTCAGTCTTCTGTATAACTAATCTGCCACAGCATATGTATGTGGTCCATGGTGCTGAAGCCTTTTCGAAATCCAGCTTGTTCGGGAGGCTGGAAGTCACTCAGTTGTTGAACTTGCCTGCGAGACGGTTTGTGATGACATTGGAAACCAGCTGATGAGATGAGATGGGCCTGTAATTCTTAAGCAAGGTATTGTCTCTCTTCTTAAAAAAGAGTACCACCACACCTCTGCTCTATGCTCTGTGACGTTTTTCTCTCGAGTATGACGGTACCGAACTACTTCTGAAGGGCCTGAAGGATTGGTATCCCACCCACCTTCAGGAGTTCGGCCGTGATTCCATCCTCACCCGGTGCCTTGTTGCTTTTAAGCTGCTTCAGAGCTATCGTAATCTCGTACAGGCTGACGTCCGGGATATTTTCGGTATAGTGTCGAGTCAATGTAGCTCTTGGGTCGTTTGCTAGATTTGCAGCGGGTTTTGAGATTGACCGTTTCACATTGATCCGTGATTGCAAAATTAACGTACTTGCCCCACCCCGCACTACCCATTCGGATCCTTAACGCCTTAGAATAATTGCAGTAAGTAACGTGTTTATCTAATTTATTCCAGGCAAGTCTACACATAAGATGAAATATTCCTAAACATAATTACAGTAGTGAATCTTGCTGTTATTACGTCTACACGTACAATTTTTTTTGCTTACTTATCATAAACACCGTAAGTTCTACTTACTGTACTTATGCCAAGATAATACAATAATACGTTGCGAAATGCTTAAGCATTAATATAGTATATACTCTTACTGTAGATATGTTAAGGTTTAGTATACTAATGTTACTTTCCAATACTTACTATAATTATAGCAAGTGGTACTTACTGCTAATATGTTTCAGTGATACTTGATGAAAAACACTCCTAACTTAAAAATAATAATAGCAAAATTACTTACTGTAGCAATACCTAGGAAATAGTTTTAACTTTATGAAAAAGATCAACCGTATGTGCCCTTACTGCAATCATAATTAGTATGCCTTGGCGCAAAACGTGCCTTACTGTAATTATGCTTAAGCTTATTTCATTATCTATACCACATTTTCAAATTTTAAATATACAGAAATGTAGATCTCAATCTCTACATTTCAAATATATACTTAACTCAATATTGACCAAAATGTGACTTACTGTAATTATCATAAGCGCGGCAGAATTATAATATAATAAAATAAAATATATAGGTACCAGCATAAAAAATAATATTCATAAAAATTAAAATTCATAAAAATTTTGTGGTCGTGTGCTAGGTCCAGGATCATTTTCATCGACCGATATATTCCTCAATGCTGGGCGCGAGTCTCCTCTAAGAGGGTCAAAGCCATAGTCCTCATGGCACTCCCCTCTGAGTTGGGAACTAGGACCTGATAGCAAATCAGGATTGTTTTGCGTTAGAGATTCCTCATTTTCCTTATTTTCGGATGATTTGTTCTCTTCAAGTGTCAGATTTCTTATGCCCATACCACGCGTATGTCTGGGGTTCACGATTTCTGGAAGTAGGCATTATATAACATTATATATAGGTTCAACGTTATAGTAATCATCTTCTTGATTTTCAGCTTTAATGGAATCATCTTTGTCTTTTCTAGTTGTCCTTTGAAATTTGTCTTCTTCATTTTCAGTTTCAACAATAATGGAATTATCTTCGTCATCCCTAGTTTTTCTGCAACAATGGAATGTCATTAACGTTATGAAACGGATTTGGTTTCAAAGTCACCTAAATAAACTTTAACAAAAAATCATTTACTGCCATGTTACATCCCATAATAGAATACATAAGACATGTGATAAGTAAGAAGACTAAAGCGCGACGGGAGATAACGTCAAACTTGTAGCGGATGAATAAAACTGCTCCGCCATAGTATATTATGTAATATGTACATAATGTACTTATGCATACTGTCCCTCTTTAGGGTGCCCATCGGTACTTTTTTTGGACATCAAAGTACCTTAGCACTGGAATGGAATAAATTTCATTACATATTTTCAAAAAATCAAATTAACAAACACTAATTACTAGAGTTTAAATAAACCAGTTTTTTGTATATATTTGGTAGGTTTGAGAATAGGTCATAGGCTATTTCTATAGCGGCCGGCCGATTTCTACCTACTAAACGCAGCGCGACCATAAACCGTGTGCTAGGTACTTACCTAGTGAGTACAAGTAGTGACCGATAGCCATTGTTCAATTTCTTTCCAATCTTTATAAACATAATAAAATAATGTAATAATAATAAAAAACTTTTTACAAAAAAATATAACAGACTTCACTAAAAAAAACCTCTAAAAGGATCAAAATAACTTTAATTTCGGAAGTCGGTGTTTTTCGGTATTATTTGTATCTTATTTAACACCGACTTCCGAAATTAAAGTTATTTTGATCCTTTTAGAGGTTTTTTTTTTAGTGAGGTCGGTTATATTTTTTTGTAAAAAGTTTTTTATTTCACACTTTTTAGTTGCGATACACTTATAAACAGAGTGTCCATTTCTCATGATAATTCCAATGAACCCAAACACTCCTAGGTTACATTGTTTTATTATGAAGTTCCTCTGTCTACCTTCCACCTTCCAGATCCATCACCAGATCACTTCGATAGTACCTTATATCCAAAATGCATCTTATTACAATTCTGATAAGTCCAAACACGGCTAGGCTACATTGATTTATTACGGAGTTCCAGTGCCTACCTTCCGGCTCCATCATCATCATCAGATCACTTTGATAATACCATTTTCAACACTATTCAGAGCCATTAATTTATTTGTATTATCATAGTCGCTTAACTATCTCCATAGTGATATCTATGCGAGTATGAAGTTCCGTTGACCATTTCTGGTCTTCTCCATCAGTTTCATTTCATCAAATGTTACTTTTCGACTGTAAATGCTTAAGTTCTCGATAAAAATACCAAAATCACATTACAGTTGGCTGTAATATTTGAGGAGTTCTCTCGATTTCACCAAGATTCCATCATCAGATCCCGATTTGGTGACTATGGGACCATTTGGGAAATATACCCTTTCCAACAAAAAAAGAATTTTTCAAATTGGTTGGCAGCGACGAAGTTATGCGCGAACAAACATAAAAAAAAAATACAAACATCCGAATTGAGAACCTCCTCCTTTTTTAGAAGTCGGTTAAAAACAAAAAACAAGATGCCTAGGTACTTACATCTCCTTGAATTTGACCAGGATGCAAAACTGCACTTTTTAAAGGTATAAGAATGTTTCCATTATATATTTAAAATTCTAGTCATACTGACTTCGCTGGTCTGTGTAGAGGAGTAATTATATTGTGACATATTTATAGAATAAGTACTTACGCAATACACTTTCGGATTTTCTTCACTTCAGATACCCTTTTTTTCTTAATTTTGTTTTTTCTATTTGCGATTGCAATTACTTATAATAAAACACGTTTATTTACGCGCGCGGCAACGATAATGTGTGGTCGCGAGCAAAAGTTGCATAGGTCCTCCCTCGATGACGTCCGGCAGGACAATGGCGCGGTGCGCGCGTGCCGTTTTCACGTATTTATTTTATATTAAAAAAAATAAGTGCCATATTATAAATTTATCCAAAAATATCCCTGCTAAACCCGATTAGTAAATGAAATGTAAAATTTTCATAAAAGTTGCGTTCCCCCAAGTCTCATAAAACTTAAAATACTTTCAAAATCGACTTTATTTCAGATTTTTTTTTATCGAGTGGAATATTAAATAATGTGTTTTTAACCAAAAAAGTCACTAGATTAAAGATGTATCTGTACTATATATTTTTTTACGGATTTAAATTTGATGATTTCTCTAAAAACAACTCGATCTAGAAACGTAAATTTCGAAAAAGGGGCCCTTAAGACAAAATACAACAAACACACATTGACTTTGCCATAGTCGGGTAAAAAGCACCAATTACAATACATTAACAAAACCATTCAGCCATAAATAACATTTTAATACTTCCTAATAAATTAGGAGACTCCAATGTAAACGAAGCCTTTTATTACAAAGATCCTTTTTACTGATATCAATAACCAATAGAAAGAGAATTCAGTCATTAAGGGCATGATCGATCGGTTCGTAAATATCTGGTTCAAGTTCTAAATTACTTCCTCTTTCAACTTGATTGGTTTTAACGAAGTGATCAAGATGAGGCATTATTTGACAGTTCATTGATAATTTTGTTACAAGGGAATTTTATTATGTTTACATGACTTCATACTTTTGTAATGTTTATAATAGGGCGGCAATATTACCGTCTTTTTTAATAAAGTTTGAAGCTTCATTTTACTATATTTGGAGTAGGTACTACATTTGCGTTAAGATGAAACACTTAAACAAACCTTTTTTTACTATCCGTTTAACCAATTTTAACTTTTATGCGGTTAACGCGATTTCGCTCGCACGACAGCGCCGGCTCTTATCTCAGTCCTTAACTATCAGTAACTGTAGGTTTGCGACTATGATGACACTGATCATAGAGGTGTGAGTTTCGGTGCATGTAGTCGTGCACAGAGTCCAGATTTTCTGATTGCGATGTTAGCACGTAACGTATCTTCTCCTTATAATATATCAATGGTCGTCGTCATAATTGTTATTTTTCATAGTATATAGTTTATAATTTTTGCATACATGTGTATTTTATTATTATAAGGTACTTAATTTAATGATACTTCATTCTAGTTGTAATATCTATTGTTTATTTATTGTGCTTTCACAGTGTTGTCTTTTTTTACCCAAAGGTTGACTGGTAAAGAATGCCTTGTTGCACTAAGTCCGCCTATGTACCACAACTGTACATGAAATTTAAATAAATAAATATAATCTTGTATTGAACCACTTTTTTGTGCGTAGGTGTCAGCGTCACACAGAAAGTCAGTGTGTCGCGCAAAAAGTCCTTCGCGAAATTTCCGTAGACTGAAAACATACGACACATCCATCATTCTGTCGGCGGAACTGTAAGGACGTCCACACTATTTAAATGCAAAGATTGCGATGTATTATTTTTTTACTTGTTTAGAAGAAGAAATACCTGAATGTTGTTGATTTTCAATATCTTCGAAGAAATATCGGTGTTTTTTTTAACTTTATTATTTAATCGAAACCAGATTATATCGGAAACTAGCTTCGCCCGCGTGAAAGTAATTTTCTCCATACAAACTTAGACCCCCGTTTCATCCTTAGAGGAAACGACCGGTCAAGTTTCTTGACTCATTTTCGAATGAGAGAGATATTTAGCGCATCGTTTACGTGACGAAAGCTTTGAATACTACAAAATCTTCTACGCGCTACAATCGTTGAATCACCGTTTTTGTAAAATTCTCGCACGCACAGCGCACGGTCCACGCTTAAAAATGCTCCATAGCGATTGAATTCCCAAGAGCGACGTTAGTGACTGACATAATCCCCACGTCCCTCAGATTCGATGCGTAATACGCAGTTGACAAAGAAAATATAAACTTTCTTTTGGGACACCCTGTATATAGATAAGTATGTCGTGCTAATGATTCTCAACACGTATCTCAAACAATAATTGAATAAATACTTAAAAATTTAGGAAAATATTCTCCGGTATTCCAAGAATCTAGGGGCATATTAATAATAATATTATTCCACAACTATCACACAACGCCGTCTAGTCCCAAACTAAGCAGAGCTTGTGCTATCAGTTGTCTAGTACTAGACAACTGATAAACATACTTATATATTTCTAAATACATACAGATTATAGATAAAACCAGACACAGAACAAATGATCGTGTTCATCACACAAACATTTGTCCTGGGTGGGAATCGAACCCACAACCTCCGGCTTAGCAGTCAGGGACACTGACCACCAGACCAACAGGCCTGTCAGTATATTAACGATGAAATTCAACTTCGTTAACCCCTACCTACACCGGACACTACTGATGATGTTGACTTATTGATGTCGACATAAACCTTTTTTTTTTCATAGTCGCACTATTTGATACTGTAATTCTCACGAAATGTTCCTTCAGCCTAAACCTTTTTTATCAGATGAAAGTCACTCAAGGTGTCGAAAAGTCTCAGTTCTTGTGTAAAAAAAACTACTTTCAAACTGAAATAATTAATCAGTTTACGATTTTTATCGTAAACGTCTACGAAATTCGTAAGTAATTATAGCGTTTAAAAAAAGTTAATTCCAATTTAGAGAATATTGTAAGAAATGAAGTTAAAGATTTTCTAAAAAAACTACTAGCAGAAGGTAAAGCTGAAAATAAAAACTGTATTTAATAGACCTATTCAATAAGTACACCCACAGAGATAGAGAACTGGACTGAGCGTTTCCAACTCAAAATTGAGGAATCTAAAGAAAGATACAAAGCGAACGTGATACCTATATTCACAAACCTTTTTCTTTTAGCCGTAGGGACCAAAGTGACAGTGATAGCTAAGCTTGTCAATTTTTTAAAGAAAATCTAGAGCATATCTGATTGTAGAGAGATGAAATTAAGAGTACAAGTCAGAAAAATAATTCTTAATATTTTTTGCAGAAAATACATTTCGTTGTTTAAAATAATTTGTACAGCTACCGAACAGTTGCAATGAAGCCGTAATTTTCTGTTAGCCTTTTACTTTACAATTTAAGGCCACAAAGACAAACATTACTTCATTAAAATATTGAAATGGTTTTTTTTTTTCCGTTGGGAAAATCATCTTATGACATCCCCCGCTCTTGGGCGGGGCGGGAGATAGTGTCAGACTTTTACTGACTAAAAACCCACTCCTGTTCCCTCGTTGCCTTACGTACCGGGGCCGAGTCTTCCTTTCAGAATCAGACCCTTGGCCCAAGTAGGCTTCGACCCTGCTGGGCCCCTACAGTTGCTGACATCTCCTTGAGGCGCGCGTGAAACAGTACGCGCCGTCGACGACTTGGGCTCGGGCCGATTACCGGACGGCCGGACGGCGAGCCACCCATTGCTCGCCGTCCGCAAGCCCGCGCCTACGGTGGCCGGAAATCGGGATCGGAGTCCCGGTGGCGGTTGGGGCGTGAGGACCGTTGCCTCACGCGATCGGCCGCCTCCTTTGCTAGCATTACTGCTTCGCAGAAGGAGGCGACCGCCTGCCACTCCTCCTCGCTCCGGACCATGGCCTGTACCAAGGCCCGACGCGAGAGATCGCCGCCGCCGATTGCCCCCAAGAGGACACGGCGTTGCTCTGCCCAAGCGGGGCACACCTCTACTGTGTGTTCCACCGTGTCCTCCGGGCGGTCTACGCAATGGTGACACCCGGGCGTTTCTTCTGCACGGATCCGGTGCAGGAACCTCCCGAACTTACCATGTCCAGTGAGGACCTGCGTCATGCGGAAGGTAAGGACGCCGTGTTGCCTTTCCAGCCACTCCTCAAAGAGGGGAAGTACCGCCATGATTATGGCGTGCCCAGCACTGGGTTGCGATAGTCGCTGTCGCCATTCCACCATGAGACCCCGCCGGAACTCTGCCCGCCATGCCGCGACTTGTCGCGGCAGTGGAGTTTCGCCCCGGCGTTGCATCTCCATGCGCAGATCGTGCATGTGTGCAAGGCCTGTTGCTTCCAGATCCCATGGTTGCTGGCCAGCAAGGAGGCTCGCCGCTTCGCGGGAAATCGTCCGGTATCCCCGCACCATCAGTATGGCCATGACCCTCTGGCACGCGTTCAGCTGGGCCGCCGGTCGCTTTCGCAGTGACGGCGCCCACACCGGCGCCCCATAAAGGGCCATGGACCGGACGATGCCTGCGTAGAGCCTCCGGCAGGAGGCGTCTGGACCCCCGAGGTTGGGCAGGAGCCGCTTGAGGGCAGCCCCAGTCCGATTCAGTTTAGGAGCCAGACGTCGGAAGTGCTCCTCGAAATTCCACCGGCTGTCGAGGACGAGTCCTAGGTACTTCAACGTCGACCCGACGCCGATGTGAACCCCTCCTACCGTTAGCTGGGAACGCCGAGGCGTCGCGCTCCGAGGGCCGAGAAAACACATGGCCTCAGACTTGTGCAGCGCCACCTCGAGTCCCAACTGCTGGACCCTATCAACGACTATCGCAACCCCGCGTGTCGCTAGTTCGACCGCCGCCTGGTACGACTCAAAATATTGAAATGGTAGGATTTTACTCAGTCTAATTTAAAGTCAGAGTTCAAATAAGTAGAGCATTTTAGCCTACCCTATTGTGAACGTAGATTATAAAGTACTCCTCCGCAAATTAGAGAAGAATAATTTACATTAGGGTCCAATCAAAATTCTATAAAAAGACAACAACTGACCGCACAATCACTTTTTCTCTCTTACACATATTTTTCCGAACGTATTCACTTGACAACCAGACAGGGATGCTTAATCCAGCACTCTATATGTATAGGTATACCTAGCGCTTATAGCCATTTGATGTTATTTAATAAGATTAGGTAACTTGATTTAATAATTTTGGTAGGTACTTTTGTATCCATCTCTTGTAACAGATGGCATAAATCAAGAGGTAAAATGTTCTTTAGAGTTGTAATTACTTTCAAATTTTAAACTTATTAAATTAACCTGTTAGCGGCACGATATTTTGTATAATCTTGTAAGTCCAAAATGAAAATAGTTAAACAACTTATTCTAGTTAGTAGTTCGCTAGTTACTCTGATTTAAACTAAAACAGTGTTATTAATGTTATGTATTTTTTTTTTAATGCAACATGTATTCTAAGGCTCGCGCTTGATTTCACGTAGTGCTATTTTTTATGTATCTAAATATATTTTGTAGGAAATCTAGATATCAATTTAAATGGTTATAAAACATATTTTTTTACTAAAATGATGTTTGTAGTCAAAGTAAACTTCTAATGAAATAGGTCTAAATCGTGTCAGACGGTACCTACGAGGAAAAGTAGGGTCGCAGAGGAATCATCTCGCTATCTCTTTTATACGAGCGTAACCTAATGGCGATGGGGTCAAATTTCAGTTAGTGCATCCTTTTTCTGTTACTTGACATTGTCTCCTTCTGCCGGATTTTTTTCTTCCTTTCTTTCTATTTTAAAGATTTCTACGTAGTTTTGGCAAACCCGTCCCAAAGATGAGAACTGTACTCCATACACGATTGTACTTGCGCTCGATAAAGGTTGAGCAGCTGTTCCGGCGTGAAGTACCGTCTCAATTTTTCTTAGATCCTCAATTTTTTGGCAGCCAGTCTTTCGGTGCAATGACTATAGGTATAAGGGTAAAATCTACAAGTCCGTGATAAGACCGATTTAGCAACCTTTCCTCTATAACTGATTCCTCGTTGGACTGTTCGTCGACAAGACGATTCATTTATTTCAGTTTTCCCAGCAGAATCTTTTACTTATAGACATTTTGCCGTTGGAACTTTCATCTGTGACAATTACGACGTCAGGCCTTTTCAACTAGGTACCGAAAGTTTGAACGACACAATGATAAGCCTATAACTCTTTTAACTACTGCCTCCCTAGCCAAGTTACGATCGTTTTGTTTACGGCCAACGCCTCGAGTTGGACACGCCTCCGATTCCTTTGTTCTGACCACGTGACTGAGCGTTGAAATGACGTCAGAACAAAGGAATCGGAGGCATGGCCGACTCGAGGCGTTCGAAGCAGACGAAACGATCGTAACTTAGCTAGGGAGGCAGACATTTCATCTACAGAGAATTTGCCAATCAATCCTCAAACTTAAAACAAGTGATATTACAAAAAATACATATTTCTACAGATTACTATGTCTTATAATATAATATACTAATATAATATATATTCTAGGAATTACCATAGATCAAAATCTAAACTTCAAGGAACACATTCGGATATTAAGTGGAAGACTTTGAAAGCTAATATATATTTTCAAAACCCTTCGACATGTCACTGAGCCACTACTTCTAAAACGAATTTACCTTGCCCTCTGTCAGTCCCTCTTAACCTATTGTATACCAGTGTGGGGTGGAGCTCCAAAGACTATACTAAAGTCCGTCGAGGCTGCTCAACGTGCAGTCGAGCTATTCTCTAAGAAAACAGCCTTGAGCGCAGTGCTGGCCGCAGCGACGAAATCCAAATACGTACAGAGGATTAACAATCCAATGTATAGGTCCATTACCTACTTATATACTGCGTACTTAATTACTAATTATGATTGATAAAAATATAAAATGAAACCATTATATAAAAATGAAACTAGCTTTTACTACAAATATTATAATTTATAGGTACGTAACCTAAAAGGCGATTACTAATCTGTTTATTGATGTCTATTCTCCCCTGAGAATGCTCGGCACCCATTGTTTATTTCTTCTCCTGCCCCCCTAGACAAGTCACAATCGTTTCGTTCACGCCGAACGCCTCGAGTAGGCCACGCCTCCGATTCCTTTGTTCTGATCACGTGACTGAGAGTTGAGATGACGTCGGAACAAGGGTCTGGGTACCTACTCGAGCTCCCGAGCACCCACGAAGTTGGCGCCCTTGGATGAAACACATATTACTAAAAGAGTTATGAGTAATTAAAGTGGATGAATGGAGAGGGAGATCAAAGAAAAGATGGATGATAGTGATAGTGTGGCGATTGACAGGACAGAACGGAACACGGAACAAGGGCAGGAAGATCATGTTAAGAGGGCTCTTTTTCGCTCGCCTATCGTCAACATCGAGCATGGTATAAAAGCTTGTTACTACATCTAACGCAATCCAACGCGATGTTTGACGAAAAGGCAACGCGAAAAAAGAGAGGTAACGCCTAAAAACTCTGTTAGCATTCGGTAATTCCGTGATTTACTCGAATATTTTACAAAACTTGTTTTTTAAACCCTTAAAAGTTTTAGAAAAAAAAATATTTTCATTTAGAATCTTGATTAAACTTGCAAAATTTCTATTATTATACTTTTTCGACTTTTTAAATTTTTGAGTGAATTATGAAGGGTCAAAGTTCACGCAAAATGCAGATTTACGGAGGTTTTTACTGTATTAGAGTTTTACACAAATTTATAAATTGATTTCAATAGAAGACTAGATAATATCCACAAAATACTGTGTTTCTAAAAAATCTAATGAAAAATGTGTAATAACGTCATAATCACGTAAGAGCGGTTGTATGAAAGTGTGAAAATGTATGTCGAGTTGCTTCCCCTTAAGGCCTTTCTCACGTTCCCGAAGACCTCGCTAAATGGTGTTAGTAGCGACGCGGGTTTAATAGAAAAAAAATTACTGAATTTAATCGCAATTCCACCAATTTATTTTTTCTAATACATTTAGGAATTGTTAATAGTATTTTTGCGCTATAAAACAGTATCGTCATCAAATTTTAATACAATGGAGAAACTCAAAAAGCAACACTTTATTCTATGAATATTCATATCCTACCCATGTATTTGTATAAGAAAAAATAGATATTAAAGGATTCGTTCCAATAACCTTCTGAATTTGAATTCGGAGCCTGCCATCACATAATTTTGTGCTTAGTTTATTAAATAAGAAAATACATTTCATAACAGCACTTTTTTTTCATCACATAATATTTCATCAACTTCAGGAAATGATACATATCACGCCATCTATTGAAAAAAAATCAAACTAATTTCTTCAAGTTTCACCCCGTGTCGATCTGCACGCGTAAGGGAACGAACGTCCTCACGCCCCAGCCGTCGAGATTCCGACCCCGACCCATGGTCGACCGGAAGGCAACCTGCCTTCCGGTCGTCCGGTAATTGACCGGACCGAGCCCAGTCGTCAACATTGCATAGTGATCCACGCGCTCCTCAAAGAGATGTCAGCAAACCGTAGGAACCCAGCAAGGCCGATGCCATGATCGATGAGTTAGGACCGCGGGGAATTTCTAAAAAGGAAACCCGTAGTACTAGAACGCAAAGGGCAACTGAAGACACAGGTGTGGTTTTAGTCAGTAAAAGTCTGACAAGAAGGGCGGGAGGAATCCACTCTTACAAAAAAAACCCCATGACCATACAAATAGCGACGATCCCGCAGGTACTTATTCCCGTGATTGATTGATGAATTCGATATTTGAATAGAAAATCCTTGTGTAAGATTCTGATTTTCGAAATAAGTATGTAATTATAAAGTTGGGTCAAGGTATAATAATAATACCGAGTCCAACTTATCAAAAAATTGACCTAAAGCTTCTATTGCAAAAAGCTACAATTTTAAATTAATTAGTTCTCCAACTTATATCTGTGTTGTGAACGAAACCATAGCGAGATCTAATTCGACGCCAACGCCATCTATCGAGATAAACTTGAACAAATAGCATTTTTTAAGAAAAAATATTATCATATTACCTAGTTCTCCCACTCTGGATGAAGCAAGAGAGATTGTCAGACTTTTACTGACTAAAACCCACCGTGTTTCTTCAGTTGTCATTTTCGTTTCAGGACCGCGGTAGGTAAATTTTTAGAACAATCCCGCAATTTTCACCCTACCTTCATTTTGGTTAAAAAGAAGGATTTTTTGAAAATAGTATCTACTACCTCACATTTATTTTGGTTGAGACTGATTTTTAATAGTGAAATGCTTTTTAAATGAAAAAATAAAAATATGTCTGTCTGGCATACCTATTATCTAGGCAACAAAAGCTATAAAACTGCTATTTTATTATATATTCCAGATAATAGTTATCGACTTTTGAAAATCGGCCCTTAATCCATTTATAAGAAACTTGAAATAATTGTCATATCTTTTTGGAGTTGAATCTAGTTGCATCAGCATATAATAACTAATAATACCTTTGGTAGTTATAAAAGTTATAGGCAGTACGAAGTTCGCCGTGCCAACGCGTTTTATAATAAAAATCATAAAAATTGGATAAAGTTATAATAAAAACACATCAAATTGATAAATCAGACAACTCGAAATACAGTGTTAAAGTTCTTAAAGTATATCTATCACTACAAAATGTATAGTAACTGACAAGGACAGCATGATACCTACTTAAAACTGATTTATGTTCGAGAATTTGGTCGTAGGGTAATTACTTTCGAAGTAAATACTTTTGAAAGTTGTGCGGAAGCGAAAAAGAATAGCTGAAATGGTTCCATGTTGTGCCATGTTCCATTCAACATAGTTGAGCATCACAGGTTAAATTCTTTGCGATTTGTTGTTGAAGGGCCAACGCTGCGATAAGCAGACGTCCGCGCGGTCCCATACATAAGTGCTCCGTCTAATACATTAAAGTTCTCTATCGACGCGACTATATGCACACCGTTAAAATTGAAATAGCTACACTGCGCAGGTAATAATCCGGTTTCCGCCACGAGGACCATCGCACACGACACACGCGCGACGTCTCGCGGCGAGTGCCAGCGCGGACGGTCGCGCGTGCGCCTGCTTAACGCAGCATTGGCCCTAATATGCTGTGAAGGAATTTAATTACGTTGCGTAGTCGGATTTACAATATTTCCAACAGAGTGAACACAGCGTGTATTGATGTTGAAGCAAATTACAAGATTCTCGAATTGGAGGTGCGTCCGCGTAATGTTCCACGCGCGTATGGGGGAATCACTCCCCACTATGGGACGAGGCCTGCCGACTGGCAGCCAGCTCTAGTCCGGGGTAGTTGAAGTCAAACCACACCCGCACCACCGACGCAAAGGTGAGAAGGAACACCAGAGCGTTTTAGTCAGTATGAGTCTGACAGACCCCTCCGCTCACCCGAGGGCTGAGGACATCCATGAAGAATTCCATCTAAAAGAAACTAATATAAAATCTTGAAAGCTCGCTTCCTTGAGTTCCCAAGATATTGTTATATTAGCTTATTTATGGGGTGGTAAGAGAATAATGTGCCTGTGTTTGGCTCATTCGCAATAAAACTGTGCTCCCTGTACTGTCTAGGCGAAGATAAGAGCCTCACCTTCGAACCTTAACCCTGGGACGAAAGCAACGAAGGAACAGGAGTGGGTTTTTAGTCAGTAAAAATCTGACACCCACTTCGCCCAAGGCGGGATTTGTCATAAGATGATTTTCCCACCTAAAAAAATCTTTCGAACCTTCAAGTTCGCTTATCTGGATTTACTAAGACTTCCACTCATAACTTGGGACAGAGTAAGCTTGACGTGATAGTGGCCATCAAAGATTCAGCTACGAGATCGTTCGGAAGATTTACTGCGGCCTTGGAACGCAAAGGGCAACTGAGGGAACACTTGCGTACTTTAAAAAATCTGACCCTCCCTTTCGCTCCACCATTAGCGGGAGGATTTAGTTGATTCGTATTCGATTTGCACCTGTTTATATTTTAGTTTTGCCAATAACTTTAAGGTTTATGTTATACTAGCTTCTGCCAGCGGCTTCGCCCGCATGTAAGCAGGTCTTTCATACAAACTTTAGACCCCCTTTCATCTCTTTAGGGGTTGAATTTTAGGAAATTCTTTCTTAGTGCTCGCCTACGTCATAAAAAAAACCTTGTGCAAAAATTCAAGCTCCTAGTCCCAGTTTCGGCTGTGCGTTGATATGTCAGTCAGTCAGTTTCTCTTTTTATATATAGATATGTAACATTTACACTGGCTTAAAGCGAGAACCCTCATCAGTAAATTACCATCCATTGGTCAAAGTAAGACCCTACTTTATAAGATAAAAATTTGTCAAGCCCTGTGCCTTTCATCCAAATCCATTCAGCCGTTTGAGCATCAAGAAATACCAAACGTACCAACGCCTTTATAATATTAGTGTGATAAAATAAAAACCAAAACATAAATTAAACAGTAATTTATTTAAAATAAAAACCACACAGTTTTGTTTCACAAAATGATATAAAATACAGATACTCCATGGCACAAACTTAATTTTATATAAACTTAAAACAGTATAGGGTTTGGTTTCACTAACATATTTTTTTAATGATTCCTATTGGCTAAGGAGTTTTTTCTATAGAAAATTAAATTATACAATATAGTAGCCTAAAAGTAGTTTATAAAATAAATCCAAAGGTGTTTTAAACATCCAAAACTTTGAATTTTGTGAAGATGTAGGAGGGTTATAAAATAATTTGGTTTGAATTACATTCATATCCAGTACTCACTAATTATTCAAATAGTTTCTTAGTAAACTCGTACAATAATTTTAAATTTTAAAACTAATCTTAATAATAAGTGTTACAGAAATTTACGAATTAAATAATAAAGATGGTTGATTATCCAAAATAAAGATTGAAATTATTGTTTAGAGAAAAGCATGCAATATTTGTCTTGACATTACACGAAAAATTTGATGAAAAATAAGAATCAAATCTATAAATACGGACAAAAGAATAATTTCCATCCAAATAGGTACTTAGAAAATTAAAAGATAAATATAATTGAAATAAAATTATACAGTCAAACGGGGTAAATAGGAACACAGGGGTGAATAGGAACAAAAGAATGAAGGGGATCTTTGCGTTAATGAACATTTTTTCCTAGCATTTAAGTACTCCCGTTTATTCATTAATTGTAATAAAAACGGATGCTTTGATAGAAATCAATAAAATACCAAAGTGAAAAAACCTAACCAAAGTTTTATTCCTATTGACCCCTGCGTTCCTATTCACCCCGTGTGACGGTAGGTACCCACGAAAATTCCAAGTCTTTTAACAAAGTCAGAAATTCGTGAGCAATGTCCTAATTAAATTAACCCTAATTTGCTTCGGTAGTAATAGTGTATGTAAGTATCCCCTTTGCGGTGTTCCGGAACTTATTCAAACTAAGCTAGAACTACATTAGACCGACGCACACGTGCAACACGCCTGATTTGAACGTAGAGTCGCGTCGCGTGGCGTGGATCTAGTGTAGTTCTACAGGTTTAGTTTCCACATAAGATGTATGGAGACCGACGCGATCGGCGTACGTAGCACACGTGTGCGCAGTGCAGTGTAGTTCTACATGTATAGCTGTTTACGTCTCAACTATAGTGCTTAATGTATTATAGTGCTTAGTGTGTTAAACTTAAGCGCTATAGAGACATCGGGCCTCTAGTTTTTACATTAAAGTAGAAATTTTTGTTAAAAATGATGTGGAAAGGTATGAATGCTTTTTTTTTCAAAGTTTCATGGGCTTAGGTATATCCTGTTTTAGTCAAAACTAACATTGAGAGGAGTCACTATTTTATAGTGTACACGAAATATTTATGACGTTAGTCTAGCAAGCTGTCTTTACCAAATTTAAAAAAAAAAAAATTGAATTTTTTTTTTATTATTTCGTATCCCGCTTTTGTTTATAAATGAAAGTAAACCTATTTTATTTTACTTAATTACCGACAACTTATATACTAGGTATTCCTTGAATAATATAATAAATTGTTTTATGCACATTTAGATTTAATTTTAATAGTAAGAGCGGTTATATACAAGCATTATACAAGTAATCAGTAATTATGTCTTCAATATATATTATACAATATTTTTCTGGGCTTAATACTACTGCATAATGTTTCATATGCTTTGCCTTAAATAAAGAACGATGCGCGTTGCACTTTTACGTGACTTAAAACTAATGTGGAATACTTGTCTTCGCAGTGAGAGTGATCATCACGTGAACAGGCAAAAAAAAAACTACCTAAAGCGTAACTAACCAAAAATCTTAATTTATTAATCTCTTTGTAAAATGTGCAAAAGGTGACAAGGTTTTTAAATAGAATAGAGTAAACTTTATTGTACACCAAAATAGTAACATAATTTTACACAAACTTAAATTTATGGGTACAATGATGGTGAGGGTCGCGGGAACCCGATGGATGCGAGACGCACAGGACCGGTCATTGTGGCGACATTTGGGGGAGGCCTATGTCCAACAGCGGACGTCGGTCGGCTGAAATGATGATGATGATGGTATTACAGCTGAAAGCGATATGATGATGACTATAAGAACTAAGTTTTATTTTGGGACAGCATACTTTACAGTTGTATCAACAAAAGTATGAGTTAAAATGAATTTTGTAGTAGGTACCAATAAAATATGGGGTTCATTTAGCCCCACACGAACAGTTACGTCAATTTTGTAACATGAGTAACCAACTAATTTTAACATTTGTGACTTTTGATTTAAATTCTGATTTTTTTATAAATTTTTTCACTAAAACATTATTTATCTATTCAACAGACACACTGATGACTAGATTAATCATTGATTAATTATTTTTCAACTCAAGGAAACCGAATAGTAGATACACACTACCATCCAAAATTTTGGAAGCAACAGTAGACTTCCTATTCTTCGTTGTTATTGAAATGGGTGTTGTTTGTGTATCATTCAAAGTTGCGAAGAGAATTGTGATGAAGTTATCTTCTTAACTTGGTCTTACCAGACGTATTGCTACATTATTTTTTTCCTCTTTTTCATTTTACAGCGAGCGTGGGTGTTAACGATCTTTACAAGAAATTCCGAGCGTTACTGTGATTTTACTCGTACCCTCACTGAGACTTTTCTTACTGTTACTGTGATTTTCCTGACATATAGTACAAATAGCACTTGGCGAAGCTCAATAACAGCTGTGTCAACAATTGTATAATAAAAGGTAGTAAAACTTAATTTGATTGCTACATTTTACCGCATATTGTCGGCGATGTTTTGTTTTAGAAAATATTGTTTGACAAAAGGATTATTATATGTTCTTGTTTTATTATCCATTTAATCTTATTTTTCAAACCGCTTGATGTCTATATTTGGATGGATTGTGTGAATGATATGAAAGAAAAGGGAGTTAGTAATTGCGAGAGGGGTGAACCCGAAAAATTTTAGTTTATATTTAAGTTCGAGAATCGTTCGAAAAAGTTATCACGGCCTTGGAACGCAAAGAGCAACTGAAAAAATCGATTTGAATTTGAATAAGTAGTCACATTAATAATAACATTTGAGTAACCTTAATATGCTGCTTTAAAATGTTCGAAAACTCACTGTTTGAGCCAACAAAGGTTTTTTTGTGAATTAATCATAGATAAAAAAAAATATAACGCATTGTTAATTGCACATTTTACAAAGATTTTTATTTTTATACCTATTTTATCCTAACTACCTACTTATTGTATAATTGCGTTCTTTGACCCGCTTATAACTAAAACTCATCACTAGTGTTCTTAATTTAATAATCGACTATATGTGTCGCTTAAAAATAAACACCTAAACAACATACCTACTTATTTTTATATCTTAAATTATTTATTAGTACTCTTAATTAGTCTCATCCACTTAAATATATACTTAATTAGTCTTATCTACTTATAGGTACTTATAATACTAAACGATCATATTTAATTAGTTTCTGAAATTAAGTATAGGTACAACTATTTAGTTTCAAATCTGTTAACTGTTACTGTACGTGACTGTACTTATATTTATATCTTAAAATATATAAAGTACTAGTGAATTCAATAAAATCTTCCATGAAATCTTCCATAAAAATATTTTAAAACAATAAAAGGCCTATATGGTAGAATCATAATAAACACTTTGTTAGTAATTAATATAGATAATTATAAAGGATATTATAGCCAATAAGATTTTAACCATTTTTTATTTCGTTTTATTTAGTTGATATTTTTTTTGGATACTTAGTCATTTTCTCTAGTGCAGAATTTTTTAATTTATTTTCTTAAATATTTGTGAATCACAAAAGTAAAAAAAACAGAATTAATCCGTTAAACATTGTCTACCAGTCAACCGAAGGTGTAGGAGAGATAACTTGACAGGTGCGTAACTTTGATTTGATTCATAATAAATCACGTATGCAATAGAATAAATATATATTTTAACCAATTAAGGCAAATAGTTCCTTGAACATCTGGCCAGAGATATAAATTAATATTTTTTTTTCTTATTTTGATTAAAAGTAGCATACAAATATTTTTAATATTAGATTTTTAATATTGAGATATTTCAAGCATTATGTTTAATTAAATGGTAGAATCTATAAAATTCAAAAGCACGTTCATAAAATATTTACTTACAAAATAATTATATGTGTTATACATGTGAACTTTGATTGCCAATAATAATTTACATTTTGTTCAAATGCAGACATTTTACCTGTATACATACATATATGTATATATATATGTCAGACTTAACCTAAACTTTAAATATCTATTAATGCAGTTGGTTTCCACTCTAGGTATAAATGCCTATTATTGTATAATGTTGAGTTAATGTAGCTTTTCTTAATCTAATTTAGAAATGTCAGCCCACTTATGTAGATAGGTGCATAATATGTATATTAATATTATATTAACACTTTAACAGCCAGGCAAATTAATACGCGCTTCTGGTATTACTCCGGTTAGTTTTACACATTATTGTCAAACTACAAAAAAAAAAACTATAATACATATGGGCGTAGTCCTTTTTTATATATTTGACATATCGATATAATTTTAAAAATTCACAATAAAAAGTATGTTTTTTTAAAAACAGTTCCAATATAATTTATATTTTACAACAAAACTGAATTTATTGTATTATTTTTTGAAACAGGGTAGTTACAGGTATGTTACAATCAGGTTAGTAGTATTTTTTGTGCGCCTATCAATAATAAAAAAATACTGATTCTTTGCGCCCCCGTTTACCCGTTTGCTTTCTTATTGTATCGGTACACTATTTTGCATACTCTTATGACTACACACTTATTTTCCGTCGGTCGGTCGGGAATATTCGGTCTATAAAGTGAGGTAGGACCTCTGGGCTCGTGATCGGCTGTTAAAGTGTTAAAACGTAAACCAAGGGGTATCAATATTTTCGCCAAGTACTTAGTGTACCGAAATTCTTATTTTTTAACCATAACTGTTTTAAATGAATAACTTAATTTGAAATCTTTATTTATATTCCTTAATGTGTTTAATTGTGCAAGAATAATTCAATCTAAAAACTGATTTGTTTTTAAAATCAATAGCACATCATTTTCAAAAGTATTTCAAAAGTAAACGGAACCTCTGCAAGAATACACTTTAAGACAGTAAAAAATATTATGACATATAAATTTATAAAAAAAAAATATGATTAGTTTAAACATTGAACTGCAGGTTCTTAATTGAAAATTTTCGATAGAGATATATTTAAATACATATTTCGATATATTTGAATTAATATCCGCTCATCTAAGCGAGATATTTATACTAATAATTTGGTTAGCGAGTTTTATAAATAAAACCTTTGTCTTTAAGGATTTCGACGTTATCCATTATAAAAATAAATTATTTATTTCACAAATTGATACAAGTACAAACAGAGTGCTTGTTACTTTTAGTATATTTTATTCATGATTTTATTATTGAATTTCTTCAAGTTTTATTATTCAAAATATATTCAATAGGAAGAATATTTTAATACCTATTTGTTTGATTCGGCGGAAATATAGATACCGTATAATTTAAAAATGATCACAAAAAATAATTACAATAATTTATTTCGAAGACACGTGGTTACAAAAAACGAAACGTATTGGAAACGGACCACAAATTAAAACTAAACGAAGAGTTTTGACGCTCACTGGATTTGTTTTAGACATTTTTGTTGCAAGAATTTGTAAGTATCGTACTGCGTAAACAGTCAGTGAAATTTGACATTAAGAATTGAAAATATTTTAAGTCTTTTTTATGGTTGATGCATTCTGATGAGGAGTTTACTCGCGGGAATGTTCGGATAATTTACCGTGGCCCTGGAACGCAAAAGGCAACTGAAGGAACAAAGGTGGCTTTTAAAAAAAGTTTGACACGCTGTTATATGCTCTCTCGCTCCACCCAGAGCGTGAGAAGTTATTTGATGATTTTCCACCTCAAAAATAGGCTCCCACTTATTGTAACTATCGTCAACAGTTGGAGACACGCTAGGTTTAGTACGAACGTTTTTCTTTTGTTTTTTCAGTCCTTAGCTCAGTCACAACAGTAAGTACTAGTTTTCTAGCTGCTTTCGGCCAAATTAGAAACCGAGGTAGTTGAGAAACACCCAGGAAGATGAAGGCAGATGACGAATCCAAAAACCACCGCGCATGGTAAAGTGTAGCATAGACTATATGGAACGATGGCCTGACAAGGTGACTGGGATATACTGAACATAGAAAATGGACGTGCACAATTGGGTATTGTGGCGTAACTAAGAAGACATCTTTGTGATGATGATTCAAAAGATGAATGATGATGATGTTGATGTGGTCAAAAGTCTTACAGTCTTCCCTGATGCTATTTATTTGGGAAAGTAAACTAACTTCGATACGTTTTCTCTGAAATACATATTCGTAACCGTTATCCTATTTGTTATCCGTAATTGGATTGAAGAGGACATTTTATTCAATAGATTTGATACTATTATTTCGTCCAGAGCTAAAGATAAATATTTTTCGGACTTTGAACCAATAATACAAAAAAAAATCCTCAATCATTTGTCAAGGTCATTGAGTACATTAGTCAAGAATAAGAAAGCCATTGAGAATTCCGGACATCATTTTATCTTATGCTTCTATAAAACTTTTTCGTACAAGCAAAAGTCGCAAAGGTTCCTTACTCCGAATCAATATACTAGACTTACAAAAGTTGTACGTTCATTTTTGAATAAGGTTTTTAGCGATAATTGGTTCAAAATCAAAAAAAAATATCAATGACTTTATTCTATGCTCTAAAATTAGATGCCCGTAGATAATCCGTTTTTGCATAGCCTTTGCCCTGCGTTCAAAAATAAGGTTAGAGTTAACTCGAATGACAGAGAGTAAAGTCCCGCAAACCTCAATATATATTGAAGCAAAGGCTCAACTGGCAGCAAAAAAGCTGGGTATCCTCGCTAAGGTCAGGCAGTACTTCACGCCGGAACAGCTGCTCAAACTTTATCAAGCACAAGTTCGATCGTGTATGGAGTACTGCTCTCATCTTTGGGACGGATCTGCCCGATACCAGCTTGATGCACTTGAGGCAATTGAGAGGCGTGCCAGGAGGATCATTGGCAATGATGCACTCGTTGAGTCGAGGCTCCAAAGTCTTGAGCATCGGCGCCGAGTTGCTAGCGTGTCGGTTTTCTACCGGTTGCATTTCGCGGAGTGTGCGTCGGAATTGCATAACCTAATTCCGCCTAGCCCGTTCCATCATCGGACCACCAGGCGTACGGCAACGCGCCACCGGTACATGGTGGACATTCCACCTATACGCACAAAACGTTTTGGGAACACATTCATTGTGCGTACAGCTAAGGAGTGGAATTCCTTGCCGGAATGTGTGTTTCCTGATAGCTACAACCCGGAAATCTTTAAGTCAAGAGTGAATAGGTTACTTCTAGGTAAGCGCGTTCCATCGTCGACCGCCTCATCGCTTTCCATCAGGTGAGATGGCGGTCAAGCGCGAACCTATCAAGAATAAAAAAAAAAAAAACCTCCGTTGAAAAGGGAGGATCCTCCGGCTAGACAGGTGTTATGTCTGGTGGACAACTGCCCGATAGATGATTTCGGGGTGTTCTATATGTTCTAATCGCGCGGAGAACTTTGATTGCGCAATGCAGGATTAGTTCTTATGTGACGCCATAGATGTCGCTACAACGTCATCAGGTTAAACACTCTACGCTCGCATTTTTGAACGCGAACGTAGAGTTCAACTGTACTGTACCTATGTAGCAAGACTGGTCCAAGTGGCATGTTCAGCAGTAGACGTCTAACGGCTGAAATAGTACTTATTACGAAGTTTTTTTTTACCCCAAGGAATGCAGAAGTGAAACCACAAGCGAAGAGACAATTGAAAATAATTAAAAATTCTTGGTTATTCCGTATCCAGACACGTTTCCTTTAGTTGTAACGACGTGACTACACTCCATTTGAAATAAGATTCCCAATCAAAGAAACCAAAATCATTTGAACGGACATTAAAAAAAGTTTCTTTAATTGTCTAATCTTATTACGACTGGAGTATATGTGAAGTTGTTTTTTTAAATGTATCTGTAAGAATTACATATTGCCAGTTTAACACAGTCTTATTCTAGTTCTTAACCTAAACTACACTCGCTTAACTGATGTTTAGAATCTTCCTTAACTATCACTGGGATTAGATGACTTCCATTTCTTAAAACTACCTTAAAATCTATATATTTTAAATCTATGAAGCCTGGGTCACACGGATGCAATCCAGTGTCCCAAATGAGTTAACCTTGCCTGTTGCAATCCGTGTTGACAGCAAATGTAATCCAAATTTTATATATGATCTTCAATGTCTTTGGAAGGCAGGCGTGTTTTTCCAACCGCAGTTTCGACTGCAGTGATATTTATAATTAAAAAATATGATTGAAAATAGTGTCCAAGGAGTTTCTTGTACGTTCTTCTCCATAGAGATCTACGCTTTGAAATGTGCAATTAGCATCATATTTTCAGACTGACTGACTTCTTGACATTTCAAAAGTGCCTGGTAATGGTGCCTGAAATAAAATACTTTGACTGATTTGCGAACGTGTTGGCACGTGGATTAGATCCTTGTAGTCGCAACACAAGCTGTGATAGTAAACCACGGTCCCTCAAGTCAAGGTAACCTCTGTTGGAATGCTGGATTGCATCCGTGTGGCCCATGCTTAAGACATTGCGTCAAAACTTATCTATTTCTTTTCAACACCACAAGACGGGTATACCCGATTTTTTACACGGTACTTATTTCTCCATAGATCCTAAAGCAAAATTTAAGAAATTACAACTAAATTGAAGACAGATTTAGTAATGTCGGTACAAATATCACATAACTAGAAAAACTAATACGAAGGTTTATGTTATGTTAACATGAGATATGAGAATAAATTGATGAAAATGTGTTATGAAGTATATGCGGGGTTACCATGACGATCAAAGTAAATTGTTTCATTCTTATTTCAGTGTGGGTAAGAGACAGAGCTATACAGGTTGTCTAGCGCCATCTCTTACCGACACTGAAAATAAGAATGAAACAATCTTATTTTAAATGTCATGGTACAGATCATGAACAAACGTTATGAACAAGTTATGTGTTATGAAGAACAAATGTTATAGAGAACATGATTGATTTATGATGAACATGGCGTATTGAGTTTTCATGAATATTTCGATTATGAAGAAAATGTTTTGAAGGTAGGCGGAACAGACAGTAAAGTCCCGCAAACCTCCTTTGAAAAGGGAGGATCCTCCGACCAGACGGGATGTTATGTCTGGTGGGCAGCTGCCCGACAGATGATTTCAGGCTGTTCTATATGTTCTAATCGCGCGGAGAACTTTGATTGCGCGATGCAGGATTAGTTCTTATGTGACGCCATAGATGTCGCTACAATGTGTTATGTACAACATGCGTATCTACAGTCAGTTTCTTTGTGTCCTCATACACGTATAGATGCGAAAAAACTAGTCCAAAAACAGTGTCCGGTTTATTAAATGCTTCGGATGCATGCCCTTTACTCTTTTAAACGTGATAAAACGGAATAAAAAGATAAGGAGATGTATTCGAAACTTAAGATTTTCTTATTATTACAGTATCACGAGAATCGGATCGGCAGATCACTTCACAGACAAAAAGACCCATTGGATATCGCGTACCTATAACTGTATTGAAGAGAACAAGCCTCAAGTCTGCTATTACAATAGTGTCAGAATGGTCTATCATTGACTTCATAATTGTTGATTTTGACAAGTTTGGTAATCTACAAACTTAATGGCGTCATTATGACTTTCCAATGGTCAACCACTGACACTCCATTGAAAGAAGTGCCATAGAATGGTAATCTCGTACATATTGGTACATGAATATTTGACGTATGCGGATAACTGCCAAAATTTTGACAGTTCCTTTGATTAGTGACCTACCGTTAGAACATCATTGTGCAGTCATTGCTTTTAATTTGTTTCGAAACAGCTCGATATTGTCATTCTATCACAAGATCATTGACCGATCAATGATCGACCATTATGAATTATTAGATTACGAACTTTTAGCAAAATGACAATGGGATCGTGTTGGAATGACGAATTTATAAAAATAGCAGACTTGAGCCCCTGTACTATGACGTTTAAAAGTAAGATTGTTTCATTCTTATTTCCAGTGTGGGTAAGAGATGGCACTAGACAACCTGTATAGCTCTGTCTCTTACCCACACTGAAATAAGAATGAAACAATCTTACTTTGAACGTCATGGTAACCCCGCAAGTGTTATGATGATTTCACACCTTAAAAAAGGTGTTATAAAATTAATGACTTGTTAGCGCATGATTTTGAGGAACATATGTTATGTTATGAAGAACATGAGTTATGAACTATGTTATTGTCTAAACAATTCAATGAAGTAGTGAGATGCTGGTGAAAAAGTGTTGTTCAAGTTATTATTATTCAATAAAGCGATGTTTTTCTGTTGTATTATATATACGCATAAATAAACGATACTAAAGATGATTACTAAAATGATTTTACGACCAAGTATTGTATATATACTAAACTTAATCTAAATTGAAAAGTTTTTTTTTTTCATTCACACACTCACAGAGAAGAAATCATTCCTAAAAATATTATACACTAATAAGACATTTATGGGCACCGTACTAACCAACATTACAATCTTTGATTCTTAATACACACTTATTACTTACTAATTTTATATTTTATGTTTAACTTGCTATCTATGCAAACTATTCCATGTACCTATACTTATTTTAAAAATATCTTAATATTAATTTTATTATACCTAGATACGACCATTTCAACACACACAATCAAATTAAAAAGACAGAAATAAAATTCAAAAGGTAAAATTGAAAAATAGTACTTCTAAAGATAAAATACAAATTTAAATTTTATAATTTTGTTACTCGCAAAAAAGGCACGAAATGTATTCCGAATGTTAAAACTACACGTTTAATATAATTTAAATGCGTCAAGCAATCCTAGAAAAACTTAATTTACACTATCTACCTACATATTATAGAAGTTTGTATCCATCGAAATTGTAGTTGTTATTTCTATTATATAAATATTAAAGATATTAATGTCAGTCATGTTGCACCCACTCCAAATAAGTTTGAAAATAACCGTTAAATATATTTATAATTATTTTTTTTATAGATTCCATTATAACCTTTAGAAATATTCTTTGCTAAACGAATTTTATGATGAAAACTATCTGTAAACATACCATTTGTATCTTATTATATCCAAAGATTGCAAAAATGAGAGGATCCTTCGACCATATGAGTGTTGTTCGAACCAAGCAGCAGTCCAACAGTTTATATCGGTCTGATGTAGGCGTGTAACTCTTTACTGAACCGACTCACTGTTCCGAAATATTTTAGTGTTCCGAAAGATTGGAACATCAGTAATGTTTTAAATGCATCATTTGGAACAATTGGAACTGAAACACTCTTTACTTTAAGTGACCAGCAGTCTTTTTTAAATTAAAATTAAACCTAAAAAAGTAAATATAATTAATGACCTGAACTAAAAACATCTGCTTTAAATTATTCTCAAATCAAATTTCAAATAAAATTTTTAGTGTTACGACGCAACGTAACAGATCACGACTCATAACAGTCAGTGTCTGTATCTTTTGAGTTCCAAATGTTCCGTTTGTATCTTGTAAGTCGATGTTTCAAATCATCCGTTTGTATCTTTTGAGACGATGTTCCAAATGTTCCGTTTGTATCTTTTGAGCCGATGTTCCAAATGATACATATCACTGTTTCGGAACATTTCAGTGATATCTGAATCAAATCAAATGTTCCAATCGCAAAGATAACACACACTTTTCCCACGCCTAGTCTGTTGTAAATATTTTAATCGCGCGGAGAATTCTAATACCACAATGTAGAATTTTGAATTTTAATTCCCATGTGGGAACATAGATGTCGCTACGATATTGATACTGATAATGGTAAGTTAAATAATCAATAAAAAGGATTCGTATTTTATGGAAATAATATTTTACTTATAAACTTATTAGCGGGTTTATTTGAATTTTTTTAGGAGTTATTTTCTGCTACGGAAAAATTATCTTATCATTAATCTTAGACTCAATCTCACTTCCATACTGTCTATACTAAGCTAACAGAACACTTGAACTTACTGTCTACGTTTTAATTTCATATGCATCCTTTATCAACTATTTCCTAAAATTATCACACAATATTATATGCGTACTACACATTGGGTTACAATTGACGAAATGGAACAGTACTTACACGGATATATGTCCATCCGTATCTACCTTATCTTAATAATAATGAAATGCATACTGCACCTAAATCGATTGTTTATTGATAGAAGAAACACAATTGTTTTATAGAACCTTTCGACTCCATCGATTCCCTATTCGGCGAGCAATGTGCCCGCCCATTGCCACTTAGGCATCCAGTACACGGTCAACTTCAACTCTTCATTAATGGCATTTGTGGAAAAGACACCACAATTTTGCCAATAACACGTGCAAACTGTTAATAGACCATCAAACGCTGGAGAATATTTAGCGTGAATTAACAAATAAATATATATCTCTAAACATTAAAGTTCAAAATAAAAGAATGTATTCGCTCACATTACGACCAGACCACAGATTAAGTAAGTACTAAGTACATGACAGAAAATCGTAAGTGTAAAAAAATAAATAAGTAGTTACAACTTAATTTTAATGCAGGCGTCAATTTATTACATCAATCATGAATAATAGTTTTCATCAGTCAGCCAGTACCATGCAAAAGTCAATCATCGCATTAGACGGTAGGTTTTTCGTCAATCAAAACATGACTGTGACTAAACTGACAGCAAAACCTATCGTGTAATGGACGCCTTAAGTTTAGCAATTCTTCACACACTTTCATGTGTTAATTTCTTTATTTTTTGCTTTAACGGTTGCAATGAATTTGATAGACAAATGACCTGGATTAGAAGAGAGGATAGTTTCACCCTTTCCACAACAGCTAGTCGGGGTAGTGGTGCAGTAGTCTCAGTTGATCGGGTGCCCCAGTGAGTCGGGTTAATGCCCTAGTGAGTCGGGTGAATCCCCTAGTGAGTCGGGTAAATGCCCCAGTGAGTCGGGGTACACTTCTAGTTGGTCGCGTTAATGTCCCAGTGGGTTGAGATACTGTACCAGTTAGTTGAGTTAATGCCTGAGTGAGTCGAAGTGCGATTCCAATTATTCGCATTAGTGCCCATAAGTGACGTTTAAGTGATTTAGGTTGGCGCTTCATGGTCCAGTGGCTCTCGGATTTATGAACTGCTGACTGCGGCGTCGACCAGGAGAGAAGTGCATCCCTGTCAACTGACCACCAAACTGTAGTGTGCCATGCCAAAGATGCTGAAGAGGCAGATGATGGGATGATGTTGGAGTCGTGGAAGCTGACTGGTTGTGTGTTACACTGTTCGAGAACTAGGGATAGTGGAATGGTACTTTAATGAAGTCACATGTAATTTTGGTTAATTGCATTCAAGGCCTTTGAATCGTCTCTAAAAGACTCACGGAGTATAATTTCTTCGTCGCTTTTCTGATGGTCTCCATTCTGGATTCTGGCTTACAGTAGCCGGATTGAAAAATGGTAATTTTTTTCCAGTCGTATGAAAGTAAAGAAATAACAAACACACTCACAAACTTTCGCATAAATAATGTTAATTAATTAGCAGAGGTCGGAATTAGGTAGAGTTATTCATGTACTTATACTGATTTCATACAGCGAAAGAATAAAGTGGATATGCCTCAAATACCGAGACTAATTTCAAAGAGCAGATTCTTTTTTACTACACAATCAGTAATATAGCCGAAAAAAATTTTTCCTGCATTAATGACGAGGAGGAGGAAGTGTATAAATTTGTTAACCTCACCTCAGTTGACATAGAGAGATCTTTTTCAATGAAAAATACTAATAAAAACTGTATGTTAATTACCTTTGTTTTATTTGTCTTATTATTATGTAATATTGCTGGTCACACATGACTTTTCGTTACAAATCCCGAGAAGATTCATATTAATATCAACATTTCGATGCAAGTACATGAATAACTCTACCTAATTCCGACCTATGCTGATCAGTCAATAAACAATCATTTAGAACCGTTTTCTTAAAATAACGAAATAAAAATTATGAATGACATGTGCAGAATTAGGTGTACGTAATGAAATCTTATTGCAGCTAAGCTATCTATTAAAATTAATTAAGTCTTAATGACTTAATACGTTTTTAATCTAAATTAATGCATGATAATTTTCGACCATGCTACTTAATTACAACCTTAAGGGACACTCTCCAGACACACATAAAATAATCATAAAACTAGTTTAATATTCCGTCTATTTCTTTTAGGTCAACGTTACAAGTAACAATATTTTCTAAAACTTAATCTAACTATACTTGATGAAGATCACTAAGAGATGGTTATTTTTCATACACAAATAATTGTATTATTTGTGTTTGTAAAACTGATGAATTGGGGTCTAGTTTTTTGATGAGATCTATCTACCTTTTCACAGTGTTGAATCTGTATGATTGCTGCTTAGTTTAGTCTAGACTAATATCTTAGAAATACACTTTTTCTAATCTTTATCAGTAAATATGTAGTCCCATACACGAAAATCTAAATACTGTCTTTAGTTAAGGTGTTGTTAGAACGAGTTATCGCGGCACTGGAACGCAAATGACAACTGAAGGAACACAGGTGTAATAATAAAAGTGTAACACTCACTCTCACTCCATCCAGAAGGAGAGAAGTACTTGATGATTTTTATTTCAGAGAATTCATTATATTTTGATTTTCAAATTAGAATTATTATGTACCAGGATGTTTTAGTTTGAACTTTGATTATAATATCATTTTGAGCAATGTCACATCAAAACGCTTTATTATATGCCTTCTACTCTTTTTTAAAGATATCTAAAAAAAAAAAAAAACAGAAAAAGTATGTATTTCGATAAGAAAATGTACAGAAATAGATAAAAATAAAACAATATTTAAATTGATGTAAATATGACATATTTAATAATAAAAAAAAAACAAATTATTTTTATAATGAAATGGTTTTTTACACATATTTTTAGTAAAAATAAAAAAAAATGAAATGGTTTTGTTTTATACATTTAATGAAAATTCAATGAAAATAGTGAGTGATGTTTATGAAAAATGATCTGTTGATGTTTAATATAAAATAAGTTTTTTATTTTTATTTAGTGGCTATTTTTTGGTTACTATTTTTTAACTTAATATATGAACACACGGTTTATACCGGTGGTAGTTCCTATTTTGCTTTTATATAAATACTTTGATTTAAAATAACATTATTAGATCCAACGACTAAGGGGTTTCAATTGAAATATTTGAGACTAAAATATTATTTTGTAGTTACAACGTGGTTATTTCTTTTTTGATAATTTGATGACCGTGTTCCATTATTTTATGCACATATGCGTGCACCTTTTTTTAATAAAAAAGTAAAGCTGCTTATAATAAGCTTCGAGCCGATTGTATATACGTCTTTAACGAAATTAATTTGGCCGAAAATTTTGGTTTCCATATCATATTTTTTCCTACAAAAATCCAGAAAAAGATTTTTCCCCCCGCGCGCAATGGGTTAAGTTGGCTATGGCATACAAATACTCATCCGCCTGACTTATTTTTTTTTACGGTTTTGTTTTTCATAATGTATTTTTTTTTTTTTGCTATTTATTTTTGCTTTTCGTGTATGAGAATACCAAACTTATAATTAAATAACCTAGTTGAGGTGGATTTCCTTTTGGTTGTATGAAGTATTTTCATTTTTATTTAGCAAATCACACATTGTGAAACGCTGCATCGACGTCAAGAGTTTCAGGGAGATATCGAGACGATTAAAATTACGAAAAGAATAATTAAATAACGAAAAAAAAAATATTTAGCACATCCCTTAATTAAAAACTGCTTTAACTAATATTATCATACTTAAAAATCGTATAGACGAACTTGATGAATAAAAAAAAAAGCTGTTGCGTTTTCAATAGTTGTTGCAATTATAAAAATAATATCTAAATTAAAAATTAATTGTTAAAAAAGTAAAATAGAGACATAACGTACTTAAATCAATAAACTTATATTAAAACGAACGCAGATCACGAATGGAAATACTTAAAATAATTAATGAAAACTAAAATGATTAACCTAAGGCGGATTGCCGACATGTCAAAGTTGTCAACTAAATTATTTTGTTTAACAGGAATGAGTTCGATTGTGTAAAAGAAATAAAATATGACATAACAATATTTTTAATTACCGAATTAAAACTGAAAGTAATATAAAAACCTTGAAAAAATTAAATACACACATATTGATTTTTATTATTTTTTTATAAGTAAAAATTATTTATAATGTATTTTTATTAAAAAATAAATATTTTTTGTAATTATTACGACTCATTCCTGACAAAAATAAAGATTATAAAGTAAAAGCGTACTAGTATAAGACTATTCAGCCACGTCAAATTATATTTATCGAAAACTAAATCAAATTAAAACTAATAATTGAACGGTAAAGAGTGTTTTCTTTTTCAAATAAACAAACTAATATTAAAATGGTATTAAATACCTGATATTAAAATTAAAAGAAGAATTATCTAAAAAGATTTGATTTTATTGTGTTTTAGCGTAATTTTTGGGTTTTTTATTTTTAGTTGGCATTATTTGACCGGGTGATTTGTGATTTCATTTTTTTTTAAATCCTAAATGTCTATAGTGTTTTTAATATGTAATTATATTGTATATATAGTATAGTACCCTCACCAATTTTACCATTTCGAAACAAAACTCGAAGACTATGAATGAAATTATTATTCGATAAACATGCAAACTCAATCTAAAAACTATATAGCAACTATATATAACTCTGCATTTATGTACATATCCGTTAGTACACGTAACAATACGACACCATATTTAAAAATGGCGATTTAAAAGAAAAATTCTATGATTTTATCACTCTGTTGACGAGTAGTCGTTTACGACTTTAAGGGTAATGCTTAAATTAATAAAAATAAAAAAATATTAAAGAAATTATCAACTATTAAAAAAAAAACTGTTAAATTATTCGATGCTACGTGCTAATTAAATATGTTACTTAAGTGCGCGTACTCTTATAGAAAACTAATTAATAACGAAATAAAGATATAATAGGTATCCGAATGAAACACGTGGCAAATACCATAAAAAATGGAAGCACAAAGAATTGAACCGATGAAAAACAAAAATGTGAACAAGAATAGATAATGTTTCAAAAAAAAAACTGACATACAAATACATTTCGTAGGAGCCCAGCAGGGTTCTGAAGAAGTCTACTGGGGCCAAGGGTCTGATTCTGAAAGAAAGACTCGGCCCTGGTACGAAAGGCAACGAAGGAACAGGAGTGGGATTTTAGTCAGTAAAAGTCTGACACTATCTCCCGCTCCATAAGATGAATTTCCCACCAAAACCACACAAATACATTTTCCTTTTTGAAATATTTAAGTTATTTAATAAAAATAAAAGAACGCGCACTGCTTTTAGACGTCAACGAAGCAAGCAATTAGATTTTTAATTACTTCCTACACACAAACACACCCACACAGACACAAATTTGCGTCAAAATTTCATTCGTTCTGATATAATATTAGTACTTGCATTTTCCTTACTTAACTATTTAGAATAACGTTTCATACATTCACCTACGTATCTTCACTCAAAAGTGGCTCTTATTACACTAGTACTTAGATTCGAATTAGACAGATTTCGCGCGTGTTTCAAATATATGTACATCTTATTTCAGTTCACTTACTTTATTTTAATATTATACTTAAATCCTATGGCTTTATGCCAAATCACAATCATACGTAAAATAAAATAATGTGTTTTTAAATAATAATGTTTCTTGCCTTTTAAATGTGCGAACTTAAAACCCGTTACTATTTTTTTATTATTCAGTGTTTGGCTTATTAAATTAAATACTAATATTGTTTGTTTTTTTTTTTTATACTCGATATACGAAAGAGAAAAAAGAGCGGTATCAGACAGCTTGCATTATTTCCAAAGGTTTCCTTAAATGTACCATAATATTAAAATCATTTAAACAACATTTAAATCTTAATCTTAAAGCCCTTTAAAACGTAAATTAAATGATATTTTAACTCCATAAATCCTAAAACTACGAAATAAAATTGTACTCTATACTTGAACGAAGGTGTCATGATAAAAAAAAAAAGAAATTAAAACGAAAACGCGCATCTAACGACGATAAACAATTCCGACATTGCAAAGGATTAATATACACTCCTTAAAAGGACCTCCCCTTAATGTTAATTATTTAGGATACAGCCATATAAAAATAGTTACCTTAAAATATATTTCGAAAAATAATTATAGACATTCAAAGTTACACACACACACTTAAAAAAAAACTTTACTCAACTCTACCCAAAAAAGAAATAACGATGTTGAAATAAAAACTAACTAAATTGACATTGAATGCCTTATAAATTCGATATCGAACTTCACGCAATGAAAATCGCGGTTATTTACAAATGTTATAAAAATCTAAAATAAACCATAAACTTAACCTGCAAGTTCAAACTTTGGGAATTTCGAAAACAATAAAAATCTTATAAAATATTTTGGCCAAAAAAACAAAATTCATTCTGTTTCAGAATTTGGTAAAATAAAATAATTCCTAATATTCCAACATCCTTTGATTCACACTATTGTCTTGTTCAACATTGAACAAAAACGTATTATTGTATTAGTAGACACAATATTTCTCTGATATTTTTTTAATGTCAATTGTAAATCATATCGATGGCGTTTTGCTTAACCTTTTAACCACATAAATCAGATATATACGATAAACACTCTAGCGTTAATATCGTCAGGGTCGCACATCCAAATACTCCATCACGTCAGTTCTTCTGTCACCTATAGGGATTGAAGAGCTCAACGAGACGGAGTACCCAGTCGCTAACAGACGACCCTGGCGAATAGGACACGAAACACTCGTCGAACCAATGCGACGCAAGTGGTTAGAGAGTTAAAAATATACAAGAAGAGAAAATCGAGACAGGAACAAGAAAAGACGGGAAGAAATCATGAACGGTAAGGAACTAAGTCAAGTTGCGCTACAGCGTCAAGAAAGTACTTTGCGATGAGCGACACAAAGAAATTATGAAACAGTGGCATACAGGTGGTATTAAATTGTACTTGAAAATATGAACTACATTTCAAATTTCTTTATACCGCTTCAGACTGTAATATAAGTTGGAAGTGACACTTCAATAGTTCAACGCGACTCAGTAAAAAATGCTCCATAGTTTCATACAAAACCGTGTTCATCCCCATGACGATGATCTCTTATTGTTTAGATTTAAAACCAGTATTTAAAATCTTAGGGCGGCATTATCAGCAATATTATATATTTATGACATTTCAGTTGATATTAACGCCTATTTTTACAATTGACAGCTACTTAAGAGTAGGTAAGCAAATCAAGAAGAACAAGGGATCAACTTAAGATGAGCGAAGTTGAGTTAAAGCGTCTATTATAATTTTGACCTCACATGAACGGTACAGAGAAGAGATGTTTCTAGATCAAATTTAAGCTGCTTGATTTTACTGTGAGCATGTCAGAGCAAAGTTGAGCTAGTGCGTTTAACCAATTGGAACATATGTTAAGTGGTACAAAGAAGAGATGAAATATTGTCATACAGGTGTTATTTTTACTTGATTCAGAAATAAAAGAACGTTATTTCAACGCATTTTGAACCGCTTCAAACATTTATAAAAGGTGGAAGTGACATTTTCATAGCTCAACTTTACAGCAAACGATAAATCCATGTCTATATATAATAGAAACTGTATTCTTGTTCTCATGACATTTTGAAGCTTCTTTTCATTTATAAGTTCTATTGAACCAATTCCACATGAGAAAAGGTTTTTAATATTTATTTAATTCTAATATGGCTTATAATTTTTCCAACGGTGTCTGCTTTACATTACATACGCAAAAGGGGATGAGGAAAAAGGGGGCAAGAAAGGCAGTGTAGCAGGTTGTAGTATTGAAACAAAGTGTGGAGTAGAGTTGAACTGAGTAAAGTTGAGCTAAAGCGTCAATATATGAGACCTCACGTTGAGCGGTACAAAGAAGGACTGAAACCGTGGCATATGGGTGTTATATGTACTTGATACAGAGACAAATGAACGTGATTTCAATACATTTTGTACCGCTTCGAACTGTTATTAAAGTTGGAAGTGACACTATTAGAGCTCAACTTAACTCAGTAGATAATGCTCCTCTCTATCGAAATTATGCAACTTGTCCCCATTAAACTCATCCTTTGCAAAATTTACAATTTGATTGTTTATTTGATTTTTAGATAGTTGAAGTATTGCATTATTCCATTTGAGTTCTTCTTCTAAGTGGTGATGATCATTTTTGTATTTAGAATCCTTGTTTTTAGATTTTTTGACATCTTGCAATTACAAATTTGTTGTTCAAAAAATTACGATGTTCCATTTCAATGTGGTTATTGGTAAATTTCATCCTTGTGATTAGCTTGTTTATTCTTGCTGTGTTGAGAACGCCACAATAATGTGAATCTTCATTCTTCCATTCCTTACAAATTAATTACAGCTACATCGATATTTAATAGAAAACACAGAAAAGTTATGTTAAAAAGGATTTACTTTCCTCCTGCTTGACGATGCCCATTTCCTGAAGCACGGTTTCCAGACCTTCCGGCATCCTGCCCTGATCTAGCTCCAAGTTCCAGTTGTAATACTGAAATAGAAGAGAGATTTTTTTTAAATAACTTATATTGCTTTTGTGCTAAGTGATAAGCACTCATCATCATCATCATCATTTCAGCCGAAAGACGTCCACTGCTGGCCATAACTCTGCCCCAAGTGTCGCCACAATGAACGGTCCTGTGCGTCTCGCATCCATCGGACTACCGCAACCGTCACCAGGTCATCGGTCCACCTTGTAGGAGCACATAAAACGATACTTTACGAACGATGTTTTATGTGCCATACATTGACTTTTTTGCGATTCGGAAAAAATTTCGTAACTCAATTCGGGAATTGAACTGATTTCATAGGTAAGTTTGTACGGAACCAACCATCAGTGCGCGAGTCCGACTCGCTCTTGCAAGTTTTTTAAACTACGCGAGCCTGTGAAAAAGATTCACCGCAGCAAAGTGCGTTCCGATTTATAGGCACGTATCAATACAGGTACGACATACATGTCAGATATTGGACATTGTTCTTTTTTTCCGATAATCACTTTTCTTAGGCATACAATAAAGTCAAACGAAACACTACAAAGAACTATGTTTTAATTATGTATAGGCTCGCGTTTGTTCACTATCTCACCTGATGTGGCCGACGATGGAGCTCGCTTGCCTAGAAGTAACCTATTAATTCTTGAATTAAAGACCCCTAAGTTGTAGCTTTCAGGAAACAGACTCCGGCAGGGAATGGCACTCCTTAGCTGTACGCGTAATGAATGTGTTCCCAAAACGCTTTGTACGTATGGGTGCCGTCCACAAAACAAAAACAAACAATATGTCATACAAACCTTATCCAGTTCCTTCCTCAGCGCCAGCACCGAACGCTCACGGTCCGCCACCAGCTCCTCCAGGTACTGGTACCGCAGCTTCTTGCGCGCGCGACACTCCCGCGCTGACTGCCTGCTACGTTCTGCTTGAACACATGAAGGAGGACCGACGTTAGGCTTGAGACCAAGGATTTACAACATAAGAGTTCTGATGTGTGAAACTAAAGGGACGCTGATTATTATTATTATTATTTGTACAATGCGATTGAGATAAGAATAGGAACGTCAATGACCTCTATCTGTCAAATGTTACTCGAAAAAATATATTTTTGCTCACCCAACCTAACTGATTCGATTTAACAGCTGTGACGTTAAAACATGGCCCTAAGTCAATCTTATTCTTATTGGAAACGCACATTATATTTATACAACTCAAGAACCTGGGGACTTTTGGAAGGCGTACGAGGGACCGAAACCAACTCGTAGAGGCCGCTTAGAGTCTAAGGGCCCTCTGCGAGTTGGTTGTTATCACGTTTCATGAAATGTGTCTAAGGCTTGGATCGGGTATCCCTGTACGCGCTGTGCAAATGCACCTAAGGACGGGGTGACTTTCACACTCAGTAAATGGGCCCCCAAAAACGGTCGCTAGAACAAAATGACGTAACTACAAAGAGGTAACATATCCTGAGGTGTTTGAGGAATGGAGAGGAATTATACCACGATATTCAGGACAATTCTCTACCAGTATCTTACTGATTTACACATTCTTCCCTCAATTGCTTTTGATTTTACGAATCTCCATTCAAGCGTGAGAGCTTTCTTCCTCGTCACTATTCACTGCGGCCGGCCAATAAAAATAAACCAGAGGTGAGGTACAAGAATTATCCCGGGACATCGGGTACGAGGGATCGTTAAAGCCCAACAGTTATTATTATTTAATATCTGGAGAACTAACCACGTTAAGTTTGACACCACAGAAGACTATGAAAGTTTCTTCAGGGTATAGAAGTACGAACTATGACTTGATTGGAATTGATTCTATTTTACAAAAATCGTTATGATTGCAATAAGAAATTAATGCGGTTGAGGGTCTGTGTTTTGGGATACGGTGTCGCAATTTCCGTGCCATCATCTTGGACCTATAGCCGTCTATAAATGGTCCAAATCCTCGCAAATAGAACGCCATACTTATTCCTAAAGATTATTAAGTGTAAAATAGAAATTGTCTGTGTCAATGAAATGTCATTTATTTGACATCTTTGTGAAGAAATTGGATCCTTCGGTTGCCCTTTTGCATTCCAGAATCACGGCAGTTCTTTCAAACAATACCGCAACCCTACCAGACATTGGCCATACTGACCATAATATACACATACATACATACAAGTTTTCGTCTTTATAGTATTAGTGTTTTGTAATCTATCAATACAAGTTCTCTCTGATTTGCCTTGTAACAATTATGCACTGGACCCGCGTGGTAGATTACGGCCTATTCCCTCTCCTAGAGAGGAGGCCAGAGTCCCAACAGTGGGAACATTATAAAGCCGAGGATGTAATTATGAGTATGCTGATATAATTTTAGAAAATCCAATAAGTTACAAACTTGTGTGTGTACAAAACTGGATTTGAAGATAAAAAATACTGGTTCACTGACGCAGTAAAATATAATGTAGGCGATTAAATTAATCCATATACAATCTGTGATGCATAATCATAAGCATAATCAGCCTTTTTAATGTTCCCACTGCTGGGACTCAGGCCTCCTCTCTAGAAGGGGGAATGGGCCGTAATCCACCACGCAGGCCCAGTGCGGGTTGGTGGATGTCACATGTCTTCGAATTTTTGGTTCTAGGACACGCCGGTTTCCTCACGATGTTTTCCTTCACCGTATGAGAGCAGTGGTGATGAAATAAATTACACAAAGTAATGCTGCCTGGCTGGATTTGAACCCGCGACCTACAACTCGTAAGTCGGAGCCGTTACCACTTGGCCACCACTGCTCAATCTATGATGGCCACGCATCATTGTAAACTGGCTGGCATCACTGTAATCTATTGAAGACCCAGGATAATGAGACGTAGATATGTTTTCCGATAACATTTGTTTTGTATCAATATACAACATTATTTTTAGTATATGCGAAACCTGAATTTAGTTTGTTAAGAATCAGCTACTGAACCGATTCCAATAATTTTTACACCATGTTATATTTTTTTTTTCCAAAAATATTTAAAAAAGATCACAAGTTTGATACCACCAACATTAAGTACAAAACAGGTCACGGCAGGTTATAACGGACATTAGACTAGTGTCTAGCACACAGCTGGATGCGGGAGTAAAACAACCCCTCGGTCGCCTGGGTGGCCCGGTAACCGTATATTTGTGCGGCCAACCAGGTAACATAACAAGCTTATAACTTCGTGATTTTTAAGGTTCCGTAGCCAAATGGCAAAAAACGGAACCCTTATAGATTCGTCATGTCTGTCTGTCTGTGTTCGTCCGTATGTCACAGCCACTTTTTTTTGAAACTCTAAGAACTATACTGTTGAAATTTGGTAAGTAGATGTATTCTGTGAACCGCATTAAGATTTTCACACACAATTTAGATGAGATCTTGCTTCATACCAAATTTCAGGATTCTAGGTCAACGAGAAGTATACTATGAATTTTGATTCACTTGAGAGGGTCGAAATACATGTTTTTTGCAACATAAACGTCCGTATCTTTTTTTTTTTCTCGTTAACTCAGAAGTTTGATTTTTCACAGCTTCAAGGGACCGCAGATCTGAGTATATGGTTTTAATTTCAACTCGATACCTCCACGCGTTCTCGAGATAAAGGGTCTTGACTGACAGACAGACGAACGGACAACAAAGTGATCCTATAAGGGTTCCGTTTTTTCCTTTTGAGGTACGGAACCCTAAAAAAAACTGTTAAAAACAAATACTTTAAAAAATGAGAAGTAAGGAGATTTTGTCATTATCATGCTACTTAAAAAATACTTATCACCCACACTCATAAAGTAGATCAGATACCATCACGAACACGCTTATGGTGTTCCAATTCAAACACATGCACATCATTAGATTGACCTTAAATCCTCCATGTCGAAATACTACACCACATAATGGTGAAAGGCACGCTATACAAATCCCATAGAGTTATATACCACGGTACGGAACTACGGACGTTAAAACGAATGAGGTTTTGTTTCAATTTGGTATTTTCAATTTGTTTTATAGACATCTATTACATCACATAAGAACTAATCCTGCATAGCGCAATTAAAGTTCTCCAAGCGATTTGAACATACAGAACAGCCCGAAATCATCTGCCGGGCAGTTGCCCACCAGACAAAACACCCGTTTGGTCGGAGGATCCTCCCTTTTCAACGGAGGTTTGTGGGACTTTACTCTCTGTTCCGCATACCTCCAAAACCTATTGGTACTTTTACCAGGTGTATCTTAGGGAACCATTCCACATTTCCAACATAGTTGTGAAATGTTAGGAAGATGACTCCTTAACTTCTATGCCGTTTCCAGATCCTTACCCAGCTTGGCCTTCATGTCCTGTTTGTCGAGCTGCGCCTTGCGGCCCGGCCTGCGCCCGCGCTTGCCTCCCTCGCGCCTCTCCCCGCCCTCCGCTCCCGACGCCCCCACCGAACCAAACACCCCGCCACCCAGCGACTCCTGAAAACAAAGAAATGAGCCGAGTGAATATTTGTGCAAACAAAGCAGACGAAGTATGCAAAGATTGTAGCAGATGGGCCATTATATGAACCCCGGGACCCTAGAACGCAAGGCAAGTAGGAACATACAAGTGGGTTTTAGGCAGTAAAAATCTTTTTTTTTTTTTTTTAATTGATATAAACCAGTGCTTGACTGCGATCCCACCTGATGGTAAGCGGAGATGCAATCATTGATGGTCAGGCGCACTAGTTTATTAAGAGCCTATTCACTCTAGCCTTGAAGACACCTATATTATAGTTGGACGGGAAGACCGCAGCAGGCAAATTGTTCCAGTCCTTCGATGTACGTGGTATAAACGACGAAGCGAAACGCTTAGTCCGGACCGTTGAAGTTTCAACAACGTAAGGGTGGATACTCGCCGTTCGTCGTTCATCTGACATGCCCTCCCTCCCCGCCCAAGAGCGTGAGAAGTTATTGGATGATTTCCCACCATAAATAAAAGAAGGGCATTATAATTTCTTTATATTTAAAAGGCAAAGTTTTTTTTTTTTTTTTTTTATTGGGTGGGAAAATCATCCTAATGACATCCCCGCTCTTGGGCGGAGCGGGAGATAGTGTCAGACTCTTACTGACTAAAAACCCACTCCTGTTCCTTCGTTGCCTTCGTCCCAGGGCCCCGGGTTCCGCTTTCACACCCTTCTGACTCACCCACTAATTCATCAACACCCACCCCTAAGCCTTAGACCTAGAACGCTGAAATTTTGCACAAACGTTCCTTTTATGGTGTATATATCCAAACCAAATCCCCAAATCTTAGAAATTGATCACTTCATAATATGGTCAAGTTAAACTGGCCAGATCGTTTTCAAGGTTAAAGTTTGATGATATTACAATCCTCCTTTGGCTTCGAGGAGAGACATATCATCAAATGTTAATGCACAGCCGAAACTACTGGGGCTGGAAGTGTGAAATTTTGCACAAGGTTTCCTTTTATGACGTAGGTGAACACAAAGAGATGATTTTCCAAAATTCACCCTCTAAGAGGATGAAACGGAGTCCAAAGTTTCTATGGAGAAACTTACTTTAACGTGGGCGAAGCCGCTTCCAAAAACTAGTTTATAATACGTATGTATTTAGAAACATATAAGTATGTTTATCAGTTGTCTAGTACTCATACCACAAGCTCTGCTTAGTTTGAGACTAGATGGCGTTGTGTGAAAGTTGTGGAACATTATTATTATAATCAATCAATCAATTATAAACGAGTTCAATAAGATTTCATAATCACTGTTAACAGATATACTGCGCACGTGGGCACTAGGACTTGGCAGTCAAACAATGAGATCACGACAGCAAGACGAAACGCAATACGACGGCTAATTATGTCTCATTCATATGCTATTAATAGTCTTTGGTAAAATGTTCCCTCATTCCGTAATTTGGGCTGTTAGCTGGCCCAGCAGGAACCATTGTGACAAGACATGTTATGGGCATGTGTCACATTTTTTGAGACATTTATTGAGACTTCTTCTAGCCTTGTTGATCAAGTATGGTATTTTAATTTTTACCAATATATTATGTTAAGGTTGAAGAGATAGCATTTTCAGCATTTATTTGTTAAACCATACTAGAAACCAGCCATAGCTTCGTACTTAAAAAACTTTGATATTCTCGGATTTTCTCTACTATAATATGCATGTATTCTATACTATACTTCTAAACCTTTCTTAAAACAATCTATCTATTGGCGAAAACTGCATGAAAATCCGATCAGTAGTTCTTGAGTTTTCATGCAGACAGACAGACGCAGTGGAGCTTATGTTTTTTAACATGTAAAGTTAGAGTGGATTGCTGTTGTGTGATCCCCATATAGATAAAAAGCTGGCTGCCAAAAAATTGAGAATCTTAGCAAAGATGAGACGGTATTTCACGCCGGAACAGCTGATCAACCTCTATCAAACGCAAGTCCGATCATGTAAGTAGTATTGCTCTCGTCTTTTGTTAATCGCCGAGTTGCTAGCCTGTCAGTTTTCCATCGTTTATATTTCGGAGAGAGTGCGCTGAAATTGCACCATTTTATTCCGCCAAGTCCGTTCCATCATAATAATAATAAAAAAACAGGGCAAGTGCGAGTCGGACTCGCGCACTGAGGGTGTCGCACAAACTTACCTATGAAAACAGTTTGATTCCCGAATTGGGTTACGAAGATTTTTCCGAATTGTAAAAGTTTTTTATATGACGTAACTACAAATTTAAAGTTTTCATATTTATCCCTATATCTATACTCAAAGGCCTTGCTTTATGCTAAATTTCAGGTTTCTGGGTCAACGGGAAGTACCCTATGAATTTTGATTCCTTTGAGAGTCGAAATATTCGTTTTTTGCGACACAAACCGCCGTATCTCTTTTTTCCGTTGACTTAGAAGTTTGATTTTTTCACAGCTTCAAGGGACTGCAGACTTGAGTATACGGTTTTAATTTCAACTCGATGCCTACACGCGTTCCCGAGATAAGGATCGTGACAGACAGACAGACGGACAACAAAGTGATACTATAAGGGTTCCGTTTTTTCCTTTTGAAGTGCGGAACCCTAAAAAGAACAAATTAGAGTTCTAGACAGAATATTTGGTTGTTTTAGCTATCTAACAAATCTGTCTAATTTAGATAAAACCTAATACTTGCTAAAAAGCAATATTGTTTTGATTTATCTAAAGATCAATTAAATGATAAGGCCAGCTAATATTTCCTACATCGAGCAGTGATAACAACAATGGCTGAAGAAAAGTTGTCCATTATCGTTGAAAATCTTCAGTTTATCATGTGTTTTTGTCGACGCCCAAACCCAGTAATTATGATATGTTTCGGGAAATCCCGAATTACGCTTTGTTTCCAAAATGAAGTTTAATTTTTTTAGTTATTTGAAAAACCAAGGCAGGACTACTTAGATATTTTTCTTAGGGATTGATTCTTAGGGAGCCGGGAACAATGAAAAAATGGAGGGAGGCCTTGCCCAGCAGTAGGATAGTATAGGCTAGATATAATAATAATTTAAAGAAGCCATAAGGGTAAGATGTCTGTTGTCTATGGCCACTACTTCTATAGCGCCATTTTTTTAGACCGAAAATTACCAAATTTCACTAACTCTATGTGGAAAGAGAATGAGTGTTAGACTGTTACTGACTAAATACCACCCTTGTTCCTTCAGTTGCCCTTTGCGTTCCAAGTCCGAGGTAACTCTTAAACAATCCCGCAACCTAGGTTATATAGAGATATTACAGTAACATTATTACTTAAAACCGTACGTTCGTCTTTAAGGCGCTTGAGCGTATTCCTGTATCTGCAACTGTTAAGGGCCGAGTCACCTCGGAATGTCAGCAGCCGGCAGCGGTTGGCTAGGCTAGAACTACCGACAAGAAGCGCCAGGCGCGCGGCCACTCGCGGCACCGCGGGCTTCCCCGCGACCTTTTCATGCTTTTCAAGCGATACTGATCTTTTAAGTATGTAGATAAATTTTAAAATTATTTCACGCTAAAAGTGCTGGCTCCGTGTCGCTGCCGGCCGCTGCCACTCCGGTGTGACTCGGCCCTAGCATACTGCAGTAAACAAAAGCAACAATCAAAGGAGGTAGATTATGGCGGTCAGTGTATAAAAAAAAAAACATAAATAATATTATTTATTTATTACATATAATAATAAATATACATATATATATACAGTATCAATAAATATACTACTTAATTAATATCAAATACATAATATTGCGCAAGGAGAATAAAGAAATATAATATAATATATTCCACAATATCACTCAACGCCGTCTAGTCTCAAGCTAAGCAGAGCTTGTGTTATGAGTACTAGACAACTGATAAACATACATATATATTTCTAAATACATACATATTATAGATAAATTACACCAAGACACAGAACAAATGATGAGCACGATGCTCATCACACAAACATTTATCCTGGGTGGGAATCGAACCCACGACCTCCAGCATAGCAGTCAGGGCCAATAACCACTAGACCAACAGGCCAGTCCGCAAATATTACAGTGAAAGGTGATGCTCCTTCACCATTATTATTTTAAAGGTCGATAGCGTTTGTTTCTAGTAGTATTCGGCTGCTTACGTTAGATTGGAAACTAACTTCAAAGTACTTTGGGAGAGGCTGAGCAGATTGACTTCCAGAGTCAATTCCGGCCTCTTAAAGTTGCCTCTTCAAATGAGAACACTCTTAAAGCTGACTATGCAAATACTAAACCTGAGGGACCATCGGCTTTGTTAGTTCTCTTATTATGCCTTGTTTCACTCCCCATACAAAAGTTTACTAACAATGCGCTGTGTCATTATGACCGCCATTAGCCTGAATGACCTGCCAAGCAAATTACCGTATAATTTACCCGTGAAAATAATATTCAAACATCCGCTCAGCTGTTGTTAAGCCATTCGCGGAACTTGCATACATTGTACACCGAAAATATGAACTGGTTATTGTTATGTAAAGTCTGGTGACTGTATCGCGACATCTATGGCGCCACATACAAACTAAAAACTACGAAAGTCTACATCGTGTACCTAACTCTTCCGAATAACCCTGCAGAATTTAAGGAAATCACAACACAGCTTTGGGTGGCCCTGCTTAGACAATGCAAGCATGTTCCGGCTATCGAGACAGTTAGGTACTTAGAGTTCTCTTAGACGTGGGCTTTCGGACGGCGAGCAATGGGTAGCTCGCCATCCGACCGTCCGGTAACCGCCCGGACCGAGCCCAAGTCGTGCGGCTCAAGGAGATGTCAGCAACCGTAGGGGCCCAGCAGGGTCATAGTCTACTGGGGCCAAGGGTATGCTTCTGAAAGGAAGACTCGGCCTAGTTATGAAAGGCAACGAAGGAACAAGAGTGGGTTTTTAGTCGTTTGAAACACTCTCTCGCTCCGCCCAAGAACGGGGGATATCATTGGATGATTTTCCCACCGAAAAAAAAAAATGCCAGGACTGGACTCAGTTTTTCTGGCTTTATCTAACGGTAACGACTGTTACAGGGACAGATGTGAAGGTCATCACCTCGTGTATGAACACTCTCTGAATTTTATTCTTGACAACGTCAAATAAAAAAGCGACAGCTACTGTGCCAAAATAAAATGAAAGACCCTTAATTTATAAAACGTATTATTAGTATCTACCCAATCAGATAAAATTGTATGTTTGTGAAAGTTAATCTCTGAAAGTATTGATCCGATTACGAAAATTCTTTAACTGATAAAAAGTTACACTCTATAACCTATTGTTACTACTTAAATATATCTTAATTCATAATCATTTATTTGCTAATATGAGTAATTGTACATTGTGTACATGCATATTACACTAGAAAAAAGCTGAGTTTCCAACATTTCTAACACCCGTACGAAGTAGGGGCAGGTCGTCAATCATTTATTAAGATATCGAGGGCCTTTTGGTAGAATTACCTACAGGCCCTACACTGTTTTGATCCAGCACTGGAGATAGGCTACGAGGGCGAAGCTTCATAAAATACTAGTCCTTTCTATGTCCTAGCTATTGTGATCTCTTCATAAAGTTAAGAGTGACGTCATTGGATCGACATGGTAGTCGCTAGTGATGGAGTAATTACGCTTCGATATTCCGAGTCTAAACGTAAACATCAGATAAGCTCATGGCTTAAAAAAATAGAAACGTAAACAAGACCAGCGTTTCGATCATAAAATAACAAGAATTCAAGATATTATTCGTTTAGTTTTAAGCTGTCTGGCTGTTCATCCAAAAAAAAAACTGTTCGAAAGATATCTTCTTATGTATATGCGAGCAAAGCGCAGACAAAAACTAGCATATACTAAGGTTAATAGGTACGTTGGACTCCCCTGATTTCTTATTGAAGCATTTAAAGTTGAGTATTTCTCAAACTCTACCTCGAAAACCTGTCATCTCAGAATACTCAATTTAGATCCCCGCCCTATATTGCTTTACAATCTGAAAGCAGGCATATATCAAGTACCTAAAGCCAAATTACCAAAGAATTTCATTACACTACAGTGCATAAGACTGCAACAGTAACACAAATACGCAACTACAATCCAACATGGCAACCAACCACCCACGCAAACAAGAACCTCGATACAGCCCTTTATTTCTTTCTTATCGCACACTTTTTAATTCTCGGCCAAACAACTGCCTTCAAAACACGTGGAAGTACAAATAAAACGTAAACAATCCTAGATGTAACTGCGTAGTATTCACAAATTCGCATGACATTCGTACGCAGCACGAAAAAAAAACCAAGGCAAACATCTATACAGTGTCGGTCGGTTCGTTGACACTAAAACCTCATTGGAAACACATACTTGAATGCACATTGAAGGTGATACTTATCGTAATGGGGTAAGGTTGAAAGTTGGATGGTTGATCAAACAATAACCCTACTGTTTAGTACCGTGACAGTACTGAATGGGGGTAATGTTTAAAGTAGCACGTTTACATAGAGTGCGAGAAGATTCCCTGACATAAACACAATTGGCTTTACAGGACGCGATAATCTTTAATTTAGTCGAGTTATTTCTATATTTTTAGACTACTAGGGGTTTTTTGTACGTGGAACAGGGAGATGTAACCGCTTAAGGTCAGCAAGAGCTACGTTAAGACGACATTCAGATCAAAGTTGTTTTGGCACCACATATCGACCGATATAGCCCGAAGAATCGCCAAACTTAAGTAGCAGTGGGCAGGGCACATTGCTCGCAGAACAGATGGTCGATGGGGACGAAAAGTTCTGGAGTGGCTTACCGCAAGACACAGTGTTGGAAGGCCACAATGGACGTCTTTCGGCTGAAATGATGGTGACGAACTTCAAAGGAATATCCGTGAAACAATTTTTACCAAAAATTTCCCCTAAATTGCAAAGCTTCGATTAAAATTTGATATATTTAAAGGAGAATTCATGAATGTCTAGAATTTATAAATGTCTGAAACTACTAACTTGCCCTTGATTGAAGAATTTTATATCAAGCTCAAATGTTTGTCAACAAAAATCTTGCATGTTCATATTTTAAGAACTTGCCAACAATTAGCATTCAGCTAAAAAAGCTTTTACAAGTAACTATAATTGAATTGCCCTTTTGAACTGATTTTGTAAAATGTATCATAAGTGGTTTGTTGGAGGTATTCTCTCGAAAAGCGGGGATCGTAATGTGACGACTTAAAAATATCATGAATCTAGTGTGAGAAAAGGAATAGGTGATACACGGCCTATATAGCTCCATCTCTCTCTCACAGCGGAATTATGATAGCGTTTTTTTTCCGATTCCGAAGAATCTTTCACTGGCAGCTAGCAATATTATCGCTTAGTATTTCAATCTATGATTATTTTGGGTAGTGCAACTTCTTACAATACAGTCCATCTAAAGTTAATTTGATAGATATCGCTGTCAGCGATAAGACCGCCATTGTACCCTTAAATTTAATATACAGCAAAAAAAAAAAAGTGAACTTAGAGAATCCTATTAATAAGCATAATAAGTTATATATCACGTTTCTCGTGTAGTCTTGACTGTAGTCTTCTATGAGAACAAATTTGAAACACAATTTTTTGTAAAAGTACTTACAATAAAATTTATTCTATTCTGTTCTAATGTACAGACCTACTGATCAATAACAAGACCGGGTATACTTCAACGTAATTTCAGTCCTTCTTCACAGTCAATTTTCACACCAGGATAACCATCTCTGACATGTAGATTCATCCTTAATCAGGAAGTGTATGCAGTTTATGCATTTGACATTCTCAAAGGGGACTGGAGTGCGTAAGTGGAATCAGCCATGCGTTCAGTGGCGAAGGACAAAATCATATTCAATGAATTGGTTTACGGACACGCTCGGCAGTGCAATGTAATTCACTGTATATCTGTGGCTAGTTAAAATGAATAATGATGATGAAAAATTACATTCAAAATAGAGTGGAAAATTGGTTGATACGTACTTTATATGCATTGTATAGCCAATGTTTAGAGTTAAGCAAGTAAGCAAGCAGCTTTACGGACTTCGATTCTAGAACATTCACTCAGCAATGCGTTTAAATTATTTGACGCTACTGTTGATTTTGGCGGAAATATGATTAACGTATTAAAGTTTCATAGCGTATCAATATCTTTGTCCCGTCGAGAGATACTGGCTTGACGATATTTCTGAGAAATAAAACTAACTTAAGGGCTTAAGAGCGGGTAACTCGAGGTACATTTTCATACAACCGATCTTACGTGGTTATGATGTTAAGTATTACACATATTCCTCCAGGTATTTTGGATAAACAGATATCTTGTGGATATTATCAGGCTATCTAGGAAATATCTATGAAATTTATCTAGGAAATCAATATATAAATTAATTAAATTTGTGTAAAACCAATCCAGTAAAGACCTCTGAAAATCTGCTATTTTACGTGAACTTTGGCCCTCCATAATATACTCATATATTAAAAATATAAAAAAAGAACATCTATAGAAGCCTTGCACATTTAATCGAGATTCCGAATGACGACAATTTTTTTCAAAAACAATTTAGGGTTTTAAAAAAAAACACGTATTCCTGGAACAAGTTTTGTGAAATATTCAAGTAAATCAAGAAATTACCGAATGCTAACAGAGTTTTCAGGCGTTATAACTTTTTTTTCGCTTTGCCTCTTCGTCAAACATCGCATTGGATAGCGTTAGATGAAGCAACAAGCTTTGAAAGCATGGTTTAAAAGCTAGCGAAGTTGACGATAGACGAGTGGAAAAGGACCCTCTTAGTGTATCCATTAATTATGCGAGGTGATTTTGGCAATGTTTTGACCCGCCCTCCCCTAATGAGATGTCGTGGCTTGAACAAAAAACATACGATAAACTTGCCGAGACTTTTTATCTGGATTCGACTACGACTTCGCATTACCGCGAACGATGTCGTTGGCCGAAGTTAGTATCTAATAAATCATTGGAGTTTGATTTTCTATCCACATTATACTACAAAAGTTTTTATTACTCTGAAAGACCACCTTGTACCTCTAAACTACGCAACAGAATTTGATCATCATTTACAGAATTTATTCTGAATTACTTATGTACAACACATTCATGTTGAACGTACCTACACAAAAAAATTCTCGGTATTTATTCAAGTCATAAAATCTTTTGAAGCAGGGGCAGCTCATTAGGCTTACGCAAAAGAGATTAATATATTGGTACATACTATAACCAAAAACATTTATTTAAACTTCATGTAGTGTAAGTAGTACATAGCCAGACTTAATGCAACAAAGCATTCTTTACCAGTCAACGTTTGGGTTCAAAAGGCAAGGTGTGAACAATAAATAAATAACAGATATTTGAAATAGAATGTAGTATCGTTAAATTAAGTGGCTCATAATAATATATATATATTTTGTTAATTGATATAAACCAGTGCTTGACTGCGATTCCACCTGATGGTAAGCGGAGATGCAATCATTGATGGTCAGCCGCACTAGTTTATTAAGAGCCTATTCACTCTAGCCTTGAAGACACCTATATTATGGTTGGACGGGAAGACCGCAGCAGGCAAATAATAAAATACGTATATATGCTAGTATAATAAACTAATAAATACTATGATAAATATGAAATCATAAATAAAAATAATATCACCTACATCTCAATGCGGCTTAATATTTGTACCAATATTTAAACTCCAAGTACCACCAGACCACTCGAGATGAGCAACAAATGTTGCTTGGCACTCACAGATCATGTATGAGTACTAAGGATTTACGAGGGTAAACATATTTCATGTTATTGACCGTAAAATGTATTAAAATAAGTTTAATATTCTACAAGCGTACCTATAAAGCAATCGACTATGTCTTTTATTTAGATACCTATAAAATTTTCTTACACAGATTCGAACCTGGGAAACAATGTAAGTGCTAAATCAAAATCTTAAAACCGGTTTACCAGTAGAAATCCTAAACCTGTAGATAAAGAGACATTGATATCTTAAAAACTCAATTATTAGGTTTATCAAAATCACACCAATCAGAATTGTTAATCCGTATCACAGATCAAAACGACAATAAAAATAAAAACTTACTTGAAAACAGCATCCACTTACAAACTAACAGAAATAATATCTACAACTGCGCACACATCTTGCCAGCACCACACCTCAAGTCAGACTAAATAATTTTAATGGGGCTGCACGCCTTTGTCATGTCTGCTTCCCGGGCGGAGGTAGTGCGGTACACAACTGCCTAACCCCCCGAAAGCGACCCGTTACCGAGCGAGGCCTCGCCCGGACCATGCAGCGATCAATACTGCATCCTGAAATGCTATTTTCGATCGAGAGGGGATGGGGCGAAGCTGCGGGCTGCGTAGGCTATACGTCTGGCCCGGGCCCAAGCGCAAAACCTGTTACCTATACGGGTTTCTACTTTGTACTTTTGTAGACTACAGCGGAGGTGGGGTTAGATCGGCAGATGGGGATTATTATTAAATATTTCTGATGTCTAGACAGGGGTGTTGTCGAGGGGAGACATATTATGATTTCGGTAACGATTTCAATTGGTAGAGATTAGATTTGTTTGATGTTCTTTGTTAGAGGACTTTCGGAAAGACGCTGGCAGATCGTTCACAGTAAAACTTATTATTATTTCCAAAGTTAAGAAAAATGTCATCGACCTATTCTGTTCCCAACTAGCTTTGAGTCGGTTTTCAGTCTAACCGGTTTCGGCTCCGAGCGCATAAGGGTAAACACGGGTTTTACATCGAGCGACTGTCTATCCAACAACCCAGTTACTGGTGGTGATGGTTAAACTTTAAAAAATATAATCCCGTACAAACATTAAGCAAGAAAACCTACTTAATATTTACAAAATTCGTAGACATTTTCTAGAAAATCACAAGAGAATACAGCTGCAACTGAATTGATGTGACTTAGCAGAGGTCCTCGACCAGCAGAGAAATGTGATAGGCTTACAATTGATTGCATTGTTATCATCAGTTATCATACAACGTATGTTGCACCTTTGTTATGACAAGAAAATTACGACAGTTACGAACTGCGATAATGTCGCTTGAAGGCGACAAATTATAGATAGCACCACGTTCTACGAGTTCTCGAGAAAAAATTGCAGTCGCAAATATATTTTTTTTGTCTTGATAGGCTCGTGTTTGACCACTATCGTCATCTGATTGTAAGTGATGATGTGCTCGACGATGGAGCACGCTTGCCTAGAAGTAACCTATTCACTCTTGACTTAAAGAAAGGTTGTAGCCATCAGGAAACACAGACGCCGGCAGGGAATTGCACTCTTTAGCTGTACGCACAATGAACGTGTTTCCAAAACCTTTAGTGCATATTTGTGGGATGCCTACCATGTACAGGTGGCGCATCAAAGTACTTCTACTGGTTCGATCATCTTATGATGGGACGGGAAATGCAACCGGTTGAAAAACGACAGGGTAGCAACTCGGCGTTGGTGCTAAAGACTTTGAAGCTTTGACCGACGACTGCATCATTATCAATGATCCTCTCATAGACATTTTTGACAGACAGTAGCGACTGTTATCACTTAGCTATGAGGTCCTTTCAGTAATCAAAATCATTTTTCGTAAACTACAAAAACTAAAAAGAATTTTCCTAAACAAATCAGATTTTTTTGAGCAAGACTATTAGAAAAAATTCCAACTGTTTTAATTATTTTTGTAAATATATGTTTCTAATTCAGAGTAGGTACTTTAAACTATTTTTCCGAACAAAAATATCGCAATCTATAAGTCGTATTATCTGGGCTCAAGCTCTAGCTATACCTACCTACATATTTTTATACAAAAATTCTACAGCCAACGAACGTCAGTGCTGTGTAAAATTCGATGACGTCATCCCAATTCAAAATATTGAAACTGCGTAGTCGGCGCGGCGCGGTCTCAATTACGAGACTTACTTAAATATACGACTGTTTCAGACTTTGACTATCCATTGCTTTTTAAGTTACAAATTTTTTGCCAGATCACCTGTAAAAACACGCAATGGAAATTGAACAAAGCGATATATCATGTTGAGTATGAAATCTTTTTGTTGTTATCGTCTACGTGCAGCGCTGCATTGGGGTTTTAGGTCGCAAATTACGTTTACTCGTATTTATTATTGACGATAGAATATCGCCATATTAGTAAGAACATTCGAAATCAATACTATCATAGCTAGGGTTGTCGCCTGTACTAGATTATAAAGTATCATATTATATTTCCCTCAAAATTGTACTTTATATCATAAACAAATAATATAGTGCAAAAAGTACCTATAATATTTATGGTTATTTCAAATATTTTGAACTTATATCCCGTATATTGCCAAAATACGTTACAACATCGCAGTTTGAAGGGGCATAAATGTTTTAGTTCGCTGCTCTCAATCTAGCATCCTACAATCTCATGTTATATCTCAAACTTTTCAGCATGAGTCCATAAATTGTCTCCCTATTTTTGTATGAAAGTTAGTTTTGGAACTAACTAACTGTAACTGCTTTGAGACTAGAATTTTTAAATAAAAATTAATGTGTTAGGAATATACAATATATTTTTTTTAATTGTCCAACGGATAATACACCGTTGGAAAATTTTAAGAATATAATTTAAAAAAATAATTTTCCCAAAAAAAAAAAGTGCCATCCCTAGTCATGGCCGCCGCTATGCATCTTTTATGCGTTCGGAAATGCAGGTAGACTGGCACCAGACTCGTCTAGACAAAGGGGGTATTATTGGCGTCTACTTTCATTACTTATGTATGGGTTTTAGTTGGAAACCCAATGTCTTTATTGGTTGTTGTTTCGATCGATACTAACATTTTATTTTTAATCAGGGAGCCGCCCTGGGTTCATGTGTTTCTATCCAGCGGGGCCCTCAAATTACAAAGGTCCCCGCTGGATAGTCAATTTTTTCCTGCTGAAATAAACGTAATCGAGAGGTACATGTGGGCAACATATTTTTTTAAATCTATTTAGGTAAGTTACTTCACACTAAGAGTTACTCGTATACCGTGGGCATGTTCACAAACATGTAAATTCACATACGCAATACACCCACATCGGAACAATTACCTGCAGGCCATACAAATATTTGTTTCGTGCGGGAACCGAACCCGCGACACGCAGTGCAGCAGCCAATGATTCAACCATTGCGCCAACTGTGCCGTCAATTATTGTACTACCGTTATTGGAAGAAATATAAATTCTTAATTTTCCTGTCTGACAAAAGCCTCGTGACTGTAACTTATCGAAACCAAACAAATGTAGCGCTTTTAAAAGAAAATTAATTCAGATTTCGACACTCGAGGCCCTACCACGAGCTCTTATGAGCGGGCAACTCGAGGTACATTTTCATACAACCGCTCTCACGTGATTATGATATTATTACACATTTTTCTCCAGATATTTTGGATACACAGATATCTTGTGGATATTATCTAGGCTTCTATAGAAATCAAAACATAAATTTGTGTAAAACTAATCCAGTAAAGACCTCTGAAAATCTACTTTACGTGAACTTTGGCCTTCCATAATGTACTCATATATATAAAATATAAAAAAGTACATCTATAAAAGCCTTGCACATTTAATCGAGATTCTGCGTGACGATAATTTTTCTCAATCTAATATATAAAATTCTCGTGTCACAGTTTTCGTTGCCATACTCCTCCGAAACGGCTTGACCGATTTTGATGAAATTTTTTGTGCTTATCCGGTATCTATGAGAATCGGACATCTATCTTTTTTTTTAATTTTAGATTTTTTTTTTTATATACATAGCAAAACAACGTTTGCCGGGTCAGCTAGTAACTTTTAAAGGTTTTAAAAAAACACGTAATTCTTGGAACAAGTTGTGTGAAATATTCAAGTAAATCACGGAATTACCGAATGCCAACAGAGTTTTTAGGCGTTCTCTCTCTTCTTTCGCGTTGCCTCGTCATCAAACATCGCGTTGGATTACGTTAGATGAAGCAACAAGCCTATATAACATGCTCGACGTTGACGATAGGCGAGTGGAACAGGACCCTCTCAACGCGATTCATTTGACGAGCAAACAGAACTGATAAAGGGATGGAGCTATACAGGGTGAATAACTGCATGTTATGGTAAGTCCCCTGGTCACACCAACCATACTTACATCAAGGTTACTCTCGCCCCAACGTGACCATGAAAAGCCAAAGATTCAAAAGTTTCTATAGAATTTTGTTTGGTATCCCTTACAAAAGGTTTCCCCTCGGGCAACGAATACAGGGTGGCGCAACGGTGATATCAGAAAACGTTACAAATAGGGCGATTCAAGGTCCTTTGAATTAATAACTCGCTATGGGGGAGCTTCAACCGTTTTTGCATTACTGCGCAGAATTAGTAACAATAATAATTATGTAATCGTCAAACTTTAGTGGCAGTGGACAGCCCTGTCCACTGCCCGCGTTACTCGCAGAACAGATGGTCAACGGGAACGAAAGGTACGTAAGGTGGTGAGGGTCGCGAGAATCCGATGGATGCGAGACGCACAGGACCGGTCGTTATGGCGAAACTTAGGGGAGGCCTATGTCCAACAGTGGACGTCTGTCGGCTGAAATGATGATGATGAATATGTAATAGAGTACCCACCTAAGTTCGAATATTTAATACTAACGGCGAAGGAAAACATCGTGAGGAACCGGCATATCCTAGAACCAAAGATTCGAAGACATGTGACATCAACTAATCCGCACTAGACCTGCGTGGTAGATTAGGGTACGTTTCCCTTCCTAGAGAGGAGGCCTGAGTTCACATCAAGGGAACATTATAATGCTAATTGACTGGCCTGTTAGTCTAGTAGTTAGTGGCCGTGACTGCTATGCCGGAGGTCGTGGGTTCGATTCCCGTCCAGAACAAATGTTTGTGTGATAAGCACGAAGTTGTGGAAAACACTTATTAATAGCCTAGTGAATTTTTTATTTTAGTCGTATTTTTAGTTGTCAATTGGAACTATTTTTAATATTATTATTTTTGTATTTGAACAACATTAATATCATATCATAAAAGATAATACTTTGAACTTCAGAAACCATGTTTGTCGATTATGCAAATAACAATAAGTTATTTGCATACGACAACATGGTTCCTATCAAAACTGTATTTACTCGTATATCCACAGAATAATTAATACTACCTACGTTAGGTTTTTGCTTCTTGAAATCGTATTTGTCGACAGCGCACTTTGACAAATGATATCTTGTAATTTTTAACCGACTTCAAAAAGGAGGAGGTTCTATGTTCGGCTGAATGTATGTTTTTTTTTTATGTTTGTTCACCGATTTCTTGGTCAATTGTGGAACGATTTTGAAATTATTTTTTTTAATTGAATGTTATGCTTCCAAGTTGGTCTCATAGAAATATTGTTATGATCTGATCATGAACTTCGAAGATATGGAACAGAATTCCTCATAGGATCACAGCAGAACTGTTGTAACAAGTAAAATTGCTTTATTTATACGTGTAGTCGATGAAAGTTAGGCACCAGAACTCTGTAATAAATTAATTTAATCTAACCGTGTTTGGTATTATTAGAATTGTCAGTGTCATAAGATGCACTCAGCAAATCTTTAAGATTTTTTTTTATATTTATAAGCTATTTGAGTATGGCTAAGGGTTACTTTTTAGTGGTGGTCCCATAACTAAACAGTGTAGAAAAAAAACTTTTTACAAAAATAATACAATACAATTTTTATTAGACCCTTCGTTTTTGGATTCCTATAACACACAAATATTTTATTTGCAAATCCAGTAATTACTTTTCATTTAGCTTCAAATTTAAAATTTTGATTTTTGTTCGCCCTCGGCAACACCGTGCGCCGACCCTAGGTTTCGGACGATGAGCTACCCATTGCCAGTCCACCGCGCGCCGTCCGCGATTGCCCGGGAAAATCTAACCAAATACTAAAAGGAAAATTTATGTTTCATCAGTTAAGCCTAATTTAGGATTAGTTTCATGAAAATCCATAGTGTAAAGGGCTTATTGCCATACATCAGGTAAAAATATACACTCCGGGTTGCTACTGAGAAATTTAGATGGAAAAGCTAAAATGTCCCCAAGGAAAACTTTATTAATGATGATGATGGCGGAAACGTGGAAACTGAATTGAAAACCAACCTTCAAGAATAACTTCCTATTCGAGCTTTGTATTAATGTGGTTAGTAAGTGCAATAATGTTAATTAAACAACCAAGTAATTAGTTAATAAAATGCAAACATTTAGATAATAATAAAATGCATTTTAATTAAAAATTATGTGTCAATTGTCAATATTGTATTAAAACCATTAATAAACTACAATTTAATTGTGCTTTTATGTTGCGGTAAAAACTAAAAAGGGTCAGTTTTAATTTTGTCCAAAAACGACTTAATATTTTATTTTTAAAATAAATTTTATTGTCAATTATTATATTGCTAATTTTTAACAGTATTTGTTTAACTTTTGCTTGTCAAAAATGTGACATTTTATTGTTACTACTCAAAAGACTATCATAGAAGAAAAAGAAGGAAAGGAAGAAAGAAAAAGGAAAGGAAGGTATCTTAGGAGAAGTTCTCATATGACTTACAAAATAGACTTTGACCTCTTAGTTTGTTTTGGTGTTTATTCCCTGAGAAGAGCTTAGTAGTCAGCTAAAAAACAACGGCCTCATCTAGGATAAATTAACGAAAAAAATTACATGTAAATTTTTTTTTTTTAAAACATATTTGCAAAATAAATATAATTTATCAATTACTGATACTGTCAAAATCAGACTTAGATTCCTGAGTTTGTTTTAGTGTTTCTTCTCAGGGTAGTCAGCTAAGAAATATCGGCCTTATCTAGTTTAAATTGACGAAACAATTGATGTGTAATTTTTCTTTTAAACCTATTATTATTGATAAATGATATTTATTTTGTAAGTAGGTTTAAAAAACACTTTTACACGTCAATTTTTTTTTCGTCATTTTAAACTAGATGAGGCCTTATTAATATATAAGGTCCCATTAAAATAGTGGGACAAATTTTAACACAGCGTTCAGTACGTCTAACCAAAGATATTCAAGAGAAAAAAAATAGTGATTAAAGTATTTTTATTTTGACCTATATAGGTCCCATTAAAATAGATGAACAAACTTTTAGAAATCATTCAGACCACCAAAATAAAGACAATCGTAAAAAAAAAATAAACTGTACATACTTACAATGAAAAAAAAAAACAGCTAACGAAAATTTACTAAAAATGTTGGTTACCCGATGCATAAACACATCTCATAATACTACAAAATACCTACGCGACGTCACCGGCCGCCGCGTTCATTGATCAATTCGTGCCTTCTCAGTCTAACATAGCCTTTCGCAGGCGCCCGCGTCGCGCGCTTGCCGTAAATGACAATGATGACGCAATTTCAGTTTTCGTCGTGCTACAGAGACGGTAACATGTTTCGCGAACGTCGAATGTAAGTGTGTGAGTGTTATTACGTACCTAGATAGTTATCACAATCGACAACAATGCCTTATTACGCGTACACCAATCAAGAATACTTAGAAATAGCATAAGACAAGCCCAAATCCTTTACCATGAAAGATTTGGAAGGTGGCCGAGCCTTGAGACAATCCTGGGAGCAGTACAGCGCCATCGTGATTAAAGCACCTTCATGCCACCAGCGGTTGACGCAGGAAGACCGCGCTATGCAGTGCATCTTGAAGAAGACATTTTAGACTTTAGACGACACCCCACGGCGAGCACGGCCGATGCTGGTAGTGTATTCAATGTCAGTGATTTTTACGTGTGGAAACTCCTTCGTGATGAAGGCCTCCACCCGTATCATTACACTCGTGTGCTATCATTACACTCGTGTGCAGGAACTAAAAGTGAAGACACTCTTTTAAAAGTGAAAAGACACATAATTAAACGCGCCCGCAAGTGCATTGAACAAAAGAGTAGGCATGTTCAACAATTAATCTAAACCTACCGGCGTAGAGTAAGTAGTATTTCAATTAATTACTGTAAATAGGGCTGATTCTGATTTTTAAACACGCCTGAATCAGTGTTTAACTGTTATCGAACTTTAAAATAATCAAAAATGATTCATATCAGTACACTGTTTCCACTGCGCGCTTGTTTATTTACAACTTACATACTGCAATAGCTTTGATACCTTGATAACAGTTCAGCACGCAATTAGACAGTCCAAAGCCTGGTAAAGTGTGTTGGGAAATTAGAATCTTTTCTTAGGCACCTAGAGGCACCGGTTCATAATCATGTGTGTTCGAGGAAAGTTTATACACACTCGATGGTAGCCTGTTCTTGAGTTGCGCGTACTTACTATCTTCTACTTACCCAGACTAGCAACACTATCCTAAAAATGCGGTGTGTAGACAACTGAAAGTAACTATTACGATTGAGTAGCGTAGGTAATTAGACGTTCGCTCGGGGTTCAATGAACGCGCGACTCGTGGCGCGAGGCGCGAGTTTAAGTACCTACCCTTATTGGATGTGTTTATTCTTGAGTGCCATTTATTATTTTATATAGGTCAAAATAAAAATACTTTAATCACTGATTTTTTTTCTTAAATATGTTTGGTTAGACGTACTGAACGCTGTGTTAAAATTTGTCCCACTATTTTAATGGGACCTTATATATTCTTTCTTACACCTATTTCTAAAATAAATATCATTTATTAGTACTGTAAATTTTCAATAACCAAACTTCAGTTCATACTAAAAGCTCACAAACAATCAAATGCACCCACATGAACTTATCGAGACCATGTTTAAATATAAGCACAACGCATAAACAGCAATAGATTACAAGTCTGCGTGCACATATGACGTGGCGACAAATTGTTGCTAAGGGCATTATAACAATAATTAAGTTTTCCCGGTGACCTCTCAACCATCCGTACCTACAGAATCCCAGCCAGCTGATACAATCACAGCGTTCGCAGATGAGTATTTAAATGACAAAGGAACTCACACCTTGAAACGATGTACAGTCACCAACATTCATGCATTTACGCAAACAAACTTGAATAGCTTGTGAAATCCTTACTGATACTCTAAATGCGAAATCTGTCTGATGTTTTTTTTTTACGTGTTCATTCAAACTTCAGCAATTTTGATAAATTCTAGTATAGACATAGATTGGAAGAAAAAGAAAGAAAGAAGATTAGTAAGATTGGTCTTTGTTAACGGACACAGGGTACTTTTTATCGTGAGACGACATTCTCATGGGATAATTTACTTATATGAGAAAAGCCGCAGGGAGAACTTAGTAATCGTTATATTTTTGAGAACCTTTGAAGACCCCGTCATAATTTTTCGATTTAAAACTACTATGCACATTCTTAATATCATAAAATTTATATTTTCAGTTTGGAAGAAATTCTCTTTCGAATTTTGCGTTTTTTTGCATATTTATGCCTATGACTGTACCTACAGACACTTCATTGTGTAAATGATAATTATTGCGAGCTACTTAACAATTGCTCATTGGTGTGTAAAGTGTAATCTATACTGGTAATCTTAACTGCAAGTTCGCAATCAATTTACCTACCAGCGTGTTGCATCTTGGTTTTGCGTTTTAAAAATTTATATGATCAAACAATTACCAACACATGTTTTAAGATTACGATTTAAGAATGACAGCGTAGAATCTAGAGTATAGTTTTTGTTAGACATAATTTTTTTTAGTACTCTCATGATCCAAAACAATATCTTCTCTTAGGTATTGTTATTGAAATAGCTGTAAAATCACATTTTAATTCGTGACTTTTTGATATTCGCAAACAAACCAAGAATTCCACATTCTTTGTTTATACATATAAGTACTTACATGTCAAAACTAAAGTAATTTTTTGAATTGAGAAATGGTTACTGATTTTATTTAATTAAAGCTAAAAATACTTATAATAAACAATTGCTATTTTCGACATATCTTTGAGTGGGGGCTACAGACCAAAAGTTGGTCAATGTTACTACTCCATTCGCTTTGTTATCTCATTTACAATGTTGATAAACAAATATAAATGATTGCATAAATATTTTGTATATTACTGTAACAAACATACCTATTATTTGGAGTAATATAATTATGCTGTGTATAAAGAAAAAATCGTAAACTTTCTATTAGCACGCACTTGGTAAACGCACTAGTTCACTATAAGACCATGACCTAACATTAGGACTATAAGATTATTAGTTTCTTAATAAATAACTAGTATAAGGTATTAGTAACTATGTTGATCATAATAAATAATTTATCACAATAAGAATATACGCAGTAAGTTTTGTTTCTCAGTTAGCAACAAACGGCCGGCCGATACCAAGCGAACTGCGTCGTTCGTTCGCGTCAAACGATGTTCATTTTATGCGGCGTAGTAACTGACAGATCCTAACCTAAAAGATTCCACGTTCAACTAGTCAAAACAGAGCAAACACACAACTTAAACATACCGGCGTAAATAATAATCTAATTTACATATTTTTTCTCACAAGAATCAATAAAGAAATGAATCGCTACTCACGATTTATAATGAATGTCGGAGTGTCGTGTCCGCCCTAGCGACTGCCTCAACGTACACTGGCTGCGCCGCGTCGCGTTGCGCAGTGGGAACGACCGCGCGCGTTCACTCTTCTTATTTTTAACAAACAACTTTTTAAATCGGCAATGGATCGCTACAGACAGACAAAATGCAGCGACTCGCACAAGCAGCGGACGAGACGTGTCGCAACGGCTTGTATTGTAGCCCTCCCCACCTTGGGCAAAGTGACCTTATCGTTTGGCTGCACTCGGTAACAGTGAGTGCAATATAAAGACGTACTTACCTACTAAAAGCGCTGTGTCGCGAGACTAATAAAGATTTATGTTTCTTCCAATAGTACTGAAAAGTACTGAAGAGCTGGCAACCTGAAAGAACTGCTATATCTCCGTCTGACACCGACAGAATTTTAGGATAAAGACAAAAAAACGACAAAAACTTACCGGTTTTTGCTTAATCCGCTCTCCTTTGCACCGACTCATTCAGAAACTAGAATTTATTAACCGATAACTTGATAATTTAGGAACAAAACCAATAAGAATTTAGACAACATTGCGACACGTAGTTACACCGGTGGCTGAAGGGGAACTGGCGGGTCTGGCTGCATCGAGGTAGGACTCAACAACGCAGCGCACTAATTGGAGACCCATTTCCATCAGACATGCGCTTCAATATCGAACTGCTCTATTCTGAATGCTGGAATGAGTACGAAATATTTTATCTCTCGCACACGGATCGTTAAAATAACACACGTATAAAAAATAGTGCATCGTACACCGGTACTGCACGGCCGCACCTTTCCATCAATATTTCTATGTAGCCCTAGTATCCCGTGCTTAAACGTTAGCGTTAACATAAATCTATCTTCAAACGTCTCAAACTTGACCTACATTTTATTTTGAGTTTAGTATACTATGCGGGAAGTGAGAATAGACAATCTATTTTTGCAATTAGACATTTCAGAAAAATCCCTAATTACCACTCTTACGCTAATCCTACTGTCATAAGAAGTTATGGTAGTTTGGTGTAAATACAATACTGCGTAGTAAACACCGCAGTACTCGAAACGAAACTACGCAGTAACTAACCTAGGTCAATTATGAAGGACAGTGAATAAAAATGCGTTCCGGCTCATGTTTACAATATAAAGATATACTATAGAACGAATTAATTTAATTCAGTAGCTTATTTTTTAAATCTTTACATATTACTTATAAAACAAAATCTTTCATCGCGTCAATCTGTCTGTCCGCGATAAACTCAAAAACTACTCAATTTTCATGCGATTATTACCAACATAGAGTGATTTATTAGGAAGGTTTAGGTTTTCGAGAATTTTACATTATCATCATCTTCCTGCCCTTATCCCGTGTTATTTGGGGTCGGCGCAACACGTTTTTTTCTTCCACTCTGCCCTGTTACTCGTCATGCTATCACTAACTTCCTTTTCTTTCATATCACTCTTCACACAATCCATCCATCTTTTCTTTGGTCTCCCTCTCCATCCATCCACATGAGAATTTTACATTATAAAAATGTGAAATTCACGACTTTTCTTTACTGTAATTTGCATGTCATTATTACCTTAAGTAGAAAAAAGCTGAGAATTTCAAAGATTATTAACATCTATTCCGAACTGGAATGGATCGCTAGTATTTAAAAAATATTTGAAAAATTAATTTAAAGATTATTAAAAATCAGAAGTCTGACAATCAGTCACCATGGCATATCGTATTACCCAGTAACTGGGTTGTAGTTGTCAGTTACGTCGTTGTTCTATGTAAAATACTAGATTTCGGTTTCATTGAGTTCAGTGGTTCTCAACCTGATGTCTGTGGACCACTGGTGGTCCGTATGAGCCTAAATATGGTCCGTCAAAAGTTTAAAAAGTATTAAAAACCTTCTAACTGAAAAGTAAAGTAACATTGTTTTGAACTGATTTTTAGTTTATCTCGAAATTTGTGTTATGATAATAGTTGTTACTAGTGTGTGTGTGCGTGCTACTAGTTTTGATAAGTACGTCACCATCTCCCGAACCTTTTCCCAACAAGGTTTATTTTTAAGGGTGGAAATCGTACAATGACTTTTCTCGCTCTGGGTGGAGCGTGAGGGCGTGTCAGACTTTTACTGACTAAAATTACACGTGTGTCCTTCAGTTGCCCTTTGTGTTCCAGGCTCCATCATCATCACAGGAGAGCGTAGATCACTACGCGCTGTTGACGACTAGGCTCGGTCCGGTCAATTACCGGACGGCCAGACGGCGAGCTACCATTGCTTGATGTCCGCAAGCCCGCGTCTACCGTAACTGGTAGTCAGGGTCGGAATCTCGGCGGCTGGGGCGTGAGGACATTCGTTCCCTCACGCGTGTGACCTCCTCCTTCGCGAACATTACTGCTTCGCTGAAGGAGGCGAACGCCTGCCATTCGTTCTCGCTCCAGACCATACCAGCCCGAACCAGGGCCCGACGCGAGAGGTCGCTGACCGCCGAGTCTAACCGGATGCGGCTGAATACCTGTGTTTTAGTGTTTTAAATGGAGCGACTGCCTGTCAAACCTCCACAACGAAGTTACTGAGCGACACGGTATTCTTTGGATTGACTTGCCAATAGGTTTTTTTAGGTGGGAAAATCATCTAATGACAAATCCCGCTCTTGGGCGGAACGAGTAATAGTGTCAGACTTTTACTGACTAAAAACCAAACCCTGTTCCTTCTTTGCCTTCGTCCCAGGGTTGGGTTGGTTTTCACTTTCACACTACCCGACTTTCTGGCATCTGACTACCTATTACGACTGTTAAAGATCTACGGATCACAACCGGAACCAACGCCTTTACGTGCTTTCTGAGGCGAGGCACGGGGTATCAGAAATGTCCTAAATAATCTTAGAAAAGTGCAAAAGAATTTGTAAATTCTTGACATGTATTTAAAATATATATATTTATATTTCTAAACATAAAATATAGAAACGCTTCCTTCAAAACGGTGAAGGAAAACATCGTGAGGAAACCGGCATGTCCTAGAACCAAAAATTCGAAGACATGTGACATTCACCAACCCGCACTGGGCCCGCGTGGTGGATTACAGCCCATTCCCTCTCCTACAGAGGAGGCCTGAGTCCCAGCAGTGGGAACATTACAAGGCTGATTATGCTATGCTTATGCTATATACATAATCAGATCGTGGTCCATATTATGTTCGGTTTCGAACCCGGGTACCTTAACCACTGGGCCATCACGGCATCCATGGGATATATTTTTTTGTGAAAATATTGCTATACTTAGGGCATATTAAAAATATTAAATTCTGATAAATAAGACTAGATATAAGATTTAAGATACATTTATTGTTTTTCAAAGTATATTTGCAATTAATTTTTGTATTCGCTGAAATCACTGTACAAAGCAGTTAGACCATTTAGGGACCTCTTCAATGGCTTGGAACTTGGAACGCATTCACAGCTGATTCAGGGCTCGTAAGACGTGTGCCTCTAAGTTTGTCCTTAATTTTTGGAAACAAATAGAACTCGTAGGGTGCAAGGTCCAGGCTGTAAGGCGGATGCGTCATCAGTTCCAAATCAGAAGCCTTCAAATAGGCTTCTGTTACCTTAGCGGAATGTAAGAATGTGTCATCGTGGTGGAGAAGTATATTGCTTTGAGGACGATTTTCGCGAACTTTTTCTAAGACAAACGCTTGAAGATCACAGTCACTGTCCTTTGATCTTCAAGCGATACTGTAGTGTAACGTCCTTATTTGTCGAAAAAAGGAAGCAATCATTTTTTAACAACACCTTCAAACAAAAAACCTTTTCAAATATTTTATAAAAACGATGAACTGTGCGAAAAATAGAATAGAATACCTTTGTATTCGAGAAAAAGATAGCACAACAGTTACAAATAGAACGTGGAACTTGCAGGTACCGAAAGGGTCAAGTACCACCTCAGCTTTCTTTCTCATCACTCTTTCTATTGGTGAAAAGTAGTGAAAACCACTGAAAACCCGACCAGTAAGTAGTTTCTGAGTTTATCGCGGATAGACAGACGCGGTAGGGGAATTTGTTTAATTTTTAAGGATTCTGTTCTCCTCAATTACCTACATTAGCGATGTTGCAATATCGCAGCAATTTTCATTATATGGATGTCGTGGCCAGATCGTAGAATTGATCACTTCATGATGTGACCGGCCATATCATGAAATGGTTGCATTTCATGATAATATGGCCAACTAAAACTTTGCAGTAAGTATTTTTTTGTCATAATTACATTTCACTATATCATTATTATCAATTCACACATTATTACTAGCAGTTTTATCAGAATAACCACAAGAATATCTGTCCGCCGGCCGCCATGATTCATAACAAAAACAAAACAACATCAGCGCCTGTAGCGGTGGATAATGTAACCATTTTACTATATGATCAGCCATGTTTGGCCATATCATGAAATAATTATGCGTTTAGCCGGTCATATCGTTAAACGCAGTGTTCATTGATTTGGCTTGCCCATATCATGATGTGGCCAGTGGACGAGGTTATATATCATGAAATGCCACCATTTCATGATAGGGCCGATCACATCATGAAATGGTCAATTCTAAGATCTGGCCACGACATGGATGGTAAATTTTCCTTCAAGCGTAAAATTCGGAACTACTACTTGAAATTCTCTCAATCTTAGTTCGGTCTTCGTCATAAATGCTATATTTTAAGTTCTCTTAATTAGAATGATTTCTTATGTATCATAGTATTTATTAGTTTATTAAATTAGCATATATACGTATTTTATTATTATAAGCCACTTAATTTAATGATACTACTTTTTATTTCAAAGATATCTGTTATTTATTTATTGTTCACACCTACCACAGTGTTGTCTTTTTAACCAAATGGTTGACTGGTAGAGAATGCTTTGTGGCATTAAGTCCGCCTATGTACCACCACTGTACATGAAGTTTAAATAAATAAATAAATAAAAGCTAAGCTTAAATCGGTTAGTACCTAATTTGCAAGTATTTCTGGTTAGTATTTTATTTACAAGCACTTCTAATATAGCATCTTCTGCCAGTTGATTGCCTTGGATAGGCTGGCTAGACTTTAGATTTGCCTGACCTAAACACTAATACCTACTTGAGGTTTCAATCAATGCAGAATTCAGTAACTGTTTATATTGTACGAACAAAGTGGTTATGTGGTTAAAGGATACCAGAGTATGGTGCATATGGCGGCGAGATTTTATAAGAGTTACCGCAGTCGCAACGCATTGTCATCGTACGATCCTTGCCAATTAGGACGACGCCTTTCTCCTTTGAATAAACAAAGGTACAGATTCCTTTCAGCCAAATTTTCAGATCATGTAGTCTCAGAAAGAAACCTTCGCTAAATATAGCCCATATTTGTTTTGGCAACCTGCAGTTCCTGCGATAGTACATTTTGATACAAGTGGAGAAAATTTGTCATTACCACCGAGACGGAATTCGCCCGAGCCGCAGGTGAAGGTGTTATAGAGCCAAGTGCTGCACGTGTATCAAAAGACGTTTTTCAATACACTTACGAAGTAATAAATAATATTATAATTTGGATTGATGCACGATTCTTAGGGGTCGCTTAGCACCCAGTCTGATACGATAAATGTAAAAAAATGTAGCGGAGCGAAGTCGCGCAGTTTTCCGCACTAGTACGAAAAATAGTAAATTGCCTAAAAGCGGTAGGGATAAGAGCGGGGTTTTTCGAGTAAGTTTATTGAAAAAGCCTTTGATCGATTACATACGCACACAAGAAAGAGAACCTCTACCTAGCAGCGAGTGGTTCCAGACGAGCTCCAGACTGAAATCATGACGAAAATGACCCAGATTTCATAATAAAGACAATAGACATACCATATTTTAGTGCAAAGAGTACTGAGTAAGTAATGTACAGTGATAAAGTGCGAAGCGTTTGCCTTATCTTATCTAGTGGGCCGTTGACGTTAAGTGGGGGGGATATACAGACAGACAAGAAAACCAGGTGTTGTCATTTAGGAAGTACCTATGTTTAGTTGCAAGCCTGTTTGGTTAGGTGCGTTAGCCCTAACTAAACAGCTGGGGAAACAACGAGTTGGGCAGCGAACCCCTCTATGCCTAGGGTCTATACCTAGGGCTGCCAACCGTACTCTAATATAAAGTATTGTACTCTGTTTTGCGGAGTAGAACTTTATGATCCACGAACGTAATAGCGTACGCTGAAATAGTCTGTATATAATATACTGAACACAAAATATCTTTCAGTAAAATTTTGAAATGACATGACTTTAATTATTACTTTTTTATTACTTTATTAATTTAACCTTTTTATAATTATATTGTTTTTCATACCTCAAGAGGAACATTATTTTATTACTTTATGCCCCTCTCCCTCTTCTTTTAAATTTCTTTCTAGATTTTTGTCTTTTCTGTGATAAATTAGAAAGTAGCGATAAATAAAAGGAATCCATGGTTTAATCGAAACTGGTAAGTAATTGTACAATTATTAAAAAAAAACGAAAAGTTTGTTTAGCAAAAAAGACAATAGGGAAAGTACTTTTTCTTCCAAGAATGTACTCTTCATTTCCCCCTTGTAACATAAAATATTTCTACTAAAATTCGTCGTTTATACCGCGTACATCGAAGGACTGGAACAATTTGCCTGCTGCAGTCTTCCCGTCCAACTATAACTTAGGTGTCTTCAAGGCTACAGTGAATAGGCTCTTAATAAACTAGTGCGCCTGACCATCAATGATTTCATCTCTACCATCAGGTGGGATCGCAGTCAAGCACTGGTTTATATCATTAAAAAAAAAAAAACGTGGTGGCAACCCTAGCTATACTTGGCCTGCTTATTTCGGCTGCCACGTAGCCAGTGCCGTCTGCAACTACCCGTGATGATAACATTTTGATTTTTTTAATTTTGATATCCTGCAATTCATGGGTGCCGAGATGGAAGGCGACAGACAGAGGACTAGACCTTTCATACACGGATGGATAGACGAGATTGTCAATTGTGATATAGTTTGGGGAACCTGTCGACACTAAATCCACGGACAACTTAGGTTATCGCAATGGTTATCGGTACTCTAGTCTATGTATGGAATACATAGACTTATTATTTGGCATAACGCACAAAACGTTTTGGGAACACATTCATTGTGCGTACAGCTAAGGAGTGGAATTCCTTGCCGGAATCTGTGTTTCCTGTTGGCTACAACCCGGGGATCTTTAAGTCAAGAGTGAATAGGTTACTTCTAGGTAAGCGCGTTCCATCGTCGACCGCATCGTCGCTCTCCATCAGGTGAGATAGCGGTCAAGCGCAAACCTATCAAGAATAAAAAAAATATAATAACGCATACAAGCTGTTGATTAATGTGAACTTGTCATCGTCAGATAAATGACACTAACAGCCCAACGATATCGTTAGCAATAACGATAATCGCCTCATGTGGAAACGGCTATGCTCATTTGCCAAAAGTTACTTACCCGCCACCGACTACCTTCACAACGAAGCGAGAGATAGTGTTAGAATTTTACTGACTAAAAAGCCACTCCTGTTCCTTCGTTGCCTTCGTCCCAGGGACCCAGGTTTCGTTTTCACACTACCCATGGCCCCTGTAGGCTTCGACCCTGCTGGGCGCCTACGATTTGCTGACATCTCCCTGAGGCGCGCGTGGAACAATACGCGCCGTCGACGACTTGGACTCGGTCCGGACGGTTACCGGACGGTCGGAGTGCGGGCTACCCATTGCTCGCCTTCCGCAAGCCCGCGCCTACGGTAGCCGGTAATCGGGATCGGAATCCCGGCGGCGGACAGGGCGTAAGGACCGTTGCCTCACGGTTACGGAATAACGTAATTACTACTTCGAACTAAATGTTTACGCATCGACTTCCTCGTGAAAAAAAGCCGTAGGCGGTGGCCGCGGTAAGAGAAAATCTTTTTTTCATTACCTGATTACCTACTGACTGATCAAGTAATCACTCATCTGAAGGCCCCAAGTAGCATGACTTCCTGTTTAAAGTACGGTTCGTTAACTTCGCTCATCAAAGACCACTTTATAGTTAGCCAATCGCCTCGACGATCAATGTCAACGCGTGCGATCGCACTCCCGCTTTTTCTCGCCGGCTCGCCGTTCCGACCGTCCGGTAACCGTCTGGACCGACCCCAAGTCGTCGACGGCGCGTAGTGACGAGGTGTCAGCAAATCATAGGGACCTAGCAGGGTCGAAGCCTACTGGGGCCACGGGTAGTATGAAAGTGAAACCCGGGGCCCTGGGACGAAGGCAATGAAGGAACAGGAGTGGGTAAAAGTCTGACACTATCTCGCGCTCCGCCCAAGAGCGGGATTTGTCACATGATGATTTTCCTAACCAAAAAAAAATGAGTAGGGTAGAATAGGGTAGATTAGGGTAGAATTGGGTAGAGCAGAATAGAGTAGTGAATTGACGGGGGCGAAGCCGAGGGCAAAAGCTAGTTCTTTTTAATAAATAAAGTTGTTCTTAGACCGTATACCTCATGCATGAGAGGCTTTAACCACTGGGCCATCATGACACTCAAGGTCAACCCTAAAGCATCACCAGACATTGATATCGATGACTCTTGTAAAGCGAGTTTCATTCAGTTAATGTCCTGGTGAGGGTCACGGGAATTCGATGGATGCGAGACGCACAGGACCGGTCATTGTGGCGGCATTTGGGGGAGGCCTATGTCCAACAGTGGACGTCTTTCGGCTGAAATGATGATGAATGTCTAATATATTAACCAGGCTGAGATAAAGGCAAATCAAATAAACCGCTGAAAATCAGTACATAATGAATTTCAGGCTGTAGGTATTACAAATTATCTAACTGTGAGTTTTTAGTCAGTAAAAGTCTGAAAGTACCTCCTGCTCCGCCCAAGGGCGATATTTGTCATTAGATGATTTAAAAAAAAAAGTACCTAGTTACTTATTTAAAAAAAAAACAGGTTCATGTTATTCTTTTGTTCCTTGCTGTAAAAATCCTTGAGGACATCATTGCGACAACCTGCATTCGAAATTAGTGGTCCTTCGTGACTATGCTAAGCGAACTCGATGGAATGAACCTATGCTATGAGATTTCAAAAGTCATCAACAGACATCTTAACGGGAAGGGTGAAAGGGTGCAACTCACGCCATTCGAAGGAGAGTACAGTAGTGGTTATGTATTGATGGATATAAAGAAAAATCCGTTTATTGAGTACAGCGCCATCTACAACATCTAAACCGAATCGTTTTACCGACACACTCGTTACTTACTATACGATTACAACAAGTGCGCAATAGCTTCACTAGATGGCGTTATCTGTTATGAAATTAATCTAATATTGTTTTCTTTGTTATCATATTTCTTTGTAATCAGATGAATTTCTATAAAAATAATCCTTTTCCTAGTAGTTCCTAATCACATATTCTTTTTATTCCTAAGTTTCACCAATCATTAGCACAGGTGAAAGGTGCTTTATATGTTTTATAGAACTATCAAATGAACAAATCATGGCAAATATTTGCAGTTTACTCATTGTAGAGCTAAGAGATCTCATAAAATTAATGAACACTATGACAAATTACATTAATTATTTCAGTTGCAAATATAATCTGTGTGTCAGATATTTGAGGTCAGATGCCAATAGAGTAGAATGTTAATTTTGCTGATAACTATTTTTAAATATAAAGAAACTCATGCTTTGTGATAGGAAATACTTGTTTGATTGAACATTATCCTTTATATTTAAGTCTTTCAGTACTCAGTAATCTAGTTTTACATTTACCTGTAAAACGGTGTAATCATTATATTGGTATCTCACGTTGTGCTATTGGAATATAAACTAGTGACCTTGCTACCTTGTTAAAAAGGCAATAATGCCAAATGTGTGGAGGACATGTTGCATGTCATAATAAAACAGTCCACATGTTCTTAGTAAACACAGCTGATAAGCTTAGTAATGTTTTAACCACCATTTGTATGTTTTTTCACATCCTGTCCATTAAACACATAGTGGAACCAGCAATTAGGAATCAATATTCAGCATACACATGACGAAACTCCACATCTTGTTGTGCAATAGAATCTCACAGAAAATAGATTTATTGAATCCATGTCATGTCAAATTTTATCAATACGGAAGTGGGGTTTTATCTAGACAATCCTAGCACGAAAATAACTTTGATGTAAGACAAAACATGAGTAGAGGACATAAATAGAACTTAATAATGTAGTAAACAAGCGTAACAAAGGAAATTAATAGCTACTCACGTTCTGTGATTCTTCCTCCAAAACAGCCATGGCTTCAAAATCGATGTTCATTTTCACGATTTTATACACCTAATTTAGTGAAAACACGAATAAAGTATTGTGGTACGACGATATGTGAATTAAACTACAAGGAAATTAGATAATTTGTATCAAAAGTTGCTCTTCAAGGTATTGTTTACAAACTGGCAAGGTCATTTGACATATTTTGGTAAATAATAATGGGTGCGTTCATTTTGATTATAACTTAAATAGAGACTAACAATAGTCACAATAGTAGAATAATCGACTAATTTGCTAATGTTACTATGAATTTAACAAAATAGTTTCCTCTACTCTCTTACGAGTGTTGCCACACAGTAAAAATAAACGTCAAAGTTTTTCGACCTCGCTAGTTTTTCATTCTGTGATAAAAAATTGCTCTTGTAGCTTTTATGTTTTTTCATTGAACTTGTGATGTGGCCTTAAAAACTATAAACCATTTTGTCTGCATATTATTTTAGAATGTGTATAGAGTGCGGTGTTATTGAAGTGGTTTCGTATTTTTGTGTGCGGTTAATGCATTAGTGTCATTGTGAGATCACGATGCGTATCGGTTTCGTGTTATATTGGTGCGTATTTGCTTTTCATCTGTGTAAAGCGGAAGATGTGGAGAAGACAGATACTAGAGACAGTGGAAGAAGGCAGCAGTGGGGTCCCGTGGTGCGGAGCGGGTCATTTATGAGCGACCCCACGGTCACAGCATCCAATGAACAGAGTAAGTTTCTCATGACCCTGAATTCGATCATTTTTTCTGACTTCTCATGACACCTGTTGACGTCCTTCATTCGAGTCATGTCTGAAACAATTCGTAATTATAAGAATACATGCCAATTATTCATTTAGCATTTGTACTTTCAAAACATAGTAATTCATAATCTTGACGAATTTTGCGATTTCGCGGCACTTTTCGGTATTTCGTAATATGAATTTCAAGTAGTGTCTAGTAAATTAAGTTTTTATTATATTATTCTGCTATGATTATGAATGAAAAGTGCTACTTTTGCATTGAGACTAAATAAAATCTTGGAAAAAAAAATATTCAAAAAAAGCCATTTTTCTTAGACACAGACCAATATAATAAATTTTAAATAACAAAAACTGCCCGCCCACATGTTAGAATTTTCTTAGTAATATTATTCAGAAAACCAGTTTCTTCAATTGCCATACTAAAACCTGAATCCTTGCTCAGAATAAAAAATAATCTAGCTTTTTAATGAGAAATTGTAAACTAACATTTATAAAAATACCAATTCAATAAGATTCCAAAAAGATTTCTACATCACCCATCTTGCAACCATAAATTAATCAATTTAAAATCCTTGTCTTTTTGTTTATGTTACTGAAAACGAGACCCCACTACTTCAATAAGCAATCAACACCTTATTTTCCTTGATTAAGGTACAATATCCTTTGGCAAATCCCACAAAAACACCAGATGTTTTTCATAGACCACTGGTTTGGTACTTTTATTATAGTGCACACTTAATCTTACACTGTTGTCAGTTTAGTGGACATAAGAGTTACATTTGACTGTCTGACCACATGTTTTAATGGTTTTGTACTTACTGACAAAATAAATTATTATGGTGTGTCTGCTTATTGTCAGAGAGGTGCTAATGAGATGATGCTGATTTTGTAGAAAATGTAATGACATGCGGGACATTAGAAAAACATTGTGAGAGTTGATATAGGAGAGAATGTCAAATGAAAATGTTTTGCACCTGCATTAAGTAACTATAGATGAAATATGCGAGAAACAATCAGTGTAATAGAAGTGATAAGACAAATAGACAACCTATTATCTACACTAATATTATAAAGAGGAAAACTTTGTTTGTAATGAATAGGCTCAAAAACTACTGGACCGATTTTAAAAATTCTTTCACCATTCGAAAGCTACATTATCCACGAGTAACATAGGCTATATTTTATTTTGGAAAAAAATAGGGTTCCGTAAGATATCTGAGTTTTTCGGACACAAGGTATAAAAAGTCAACCAGAAAAGTTACTTATTTTGCGTACGCTGCCTAAACTATAAAAGATAGAACCATAAAATGTTCTAATTAATTGTAGATCTTATAAATATCTACCAAAATTTCTTAGAAGAAACCTACTTTCACGCAGGCGAAGCTGCTGGCAGAAGCTAGTAATTTGTAAAGAGAGTAGTCTTCCTTGAGACAGAGATAAGCTAGTAATAACACATATTACCTCAATATTTCTGTCTGTTTTCAAGCTGCAATAAGTGACTTTATTTCTAGACTTCTTGATAAGTATTTTTGCCATGAAATTCTTTGTTTAGGACCCACTTAATCAAAATATGTACCTGGTCTTATTATTCAAAATGGCATCAAATTAAAACTGACTTATTTTGGTCATATAAATTACAAAGTTAGTAATCTACAATCAACGTAAAAATAAAACTCCTACCAATCATGTTTCAAATAAAATTGCTAAAATAATAGCTCAAGATATATTGCAAAAATACAATTTGGCACAATTCCAAACATAGACAAAGTAACAAAAGGTGTACGTTGAATTGTGATGAATTGTTTGCATAGTAAGAAAACAAAATATTTTAATCTTTCCAATACTGTCATTAGAGGCACAATAGAAAGACGATGAACGCTGGCGTTCCCTTCCGGTTTAATGAATTAATGGACTCATTGTTACAAACCAAAGTTTTCACTTTAAAAGCTACTAAGTAGTAAGACAATCACCATTTACATCATTTTATACTATAGAGGTCCACTGTTGGACCTAGGTTTCATGCATCACCACATCAACCTGCTCTGCGCTTTTCCCATCCAGCATATTCTCGTAACCTTCACCAGGTCATCAGTCTGCCGATAGAGAAATCATAAGCTGATATTATTATAATGACCTGTACGTTAAGGAAAACCCATAACTCTTGATTATGGCATGGGTTTTATCTATTTTTAAGTACAATAGGTATGACATGAGTAGTCCTAACATACAGCCGCTAATGAATAAGGCAGAACTTTAAATAGAATTTGATATGGTTTTATCCAATTTGTGTTGCTTGTTATGTATTTAGAACCTAGTTTACAATAAATGTTGCCAGGTAAAACTGTTAAAGGAATATTTTTATCTTTAAATAGTATAAAACTAGGTCTTTTTCTACATCTGTTTGTCTATTAAACTCTTCTTAAATAATGTCAGATTAAGACAATGCGGGGCCGGTAACAAAATCTACCAAGGGGCCCTAAATCTTTATAAATGAATTGAACTTACTTGCTTACATTGTCTTTATAGATAATCCAGAATCAATCAGATTTCATAAGGAATAGATACCCTTCTGACTTCTTTTTGTATGGCTATTGGGGTCCTCCGAATGCGAGGGGCCCATAGCATTTGCTACTTTTGCTATGAGGCTAATATGCACTGCTCTCAAAGCATGTTATGGATTTTACTAATATATAAAGAGTAATTAACAAGGGTGATAAATGTTTGTATGAGCAGGTCAATAGAGTTGGATATAATTTCATAGACAATTGTCAATATATTCAATAATTTCACCATTAAGTTACCGTGATTTGCTATCTGTGATAGCTATGACCTGGAAATCTTTTAGTCTCAAGCAAATAGATTCCGTCTAGTCGAGTATGGACCATCATTACAAACACAGTCATTGCTTCATATCAATTTAAAAATTGGTCAAAATGCAAACCATAAGATAACAATAACTTATAATTTAAACTCACAACCAGCTGACCTTGTTGATAACCAATTATTTCGTTTTAGTAAAAACATGTAGTAGGTAAATGCTGATTGACAGACCTAAAAAAACTGATAATGATTATTTAAATTTCATGAAACTTTTTATTACTAAACCAGTTTATATTTAAGTAAATATGCAAACATAGAACATCAATTGTTATGGTGGGTCTTCCCTAGTTCATTAAACCTCAAGCGAACGCCGGCGTTCGCTCTCTCATTGTCTTTCCCATTGTGTCTCTAATTACTAGAGATCGGAGTAGGTAGATTGAATTGGGGTCATTGATCCGAAACATATATATTAATATGGACATTCCACCAAAGAACCGGAACCGACTATAGAACCGGTAGGGATTATATTTTTTTAACGACACACAGTCACGATTTGACACAACCCAACGACCAATCAGAACATTATACCTTCCTTAAAATTTTGAATTGAAATCTGGCTAAATTTGGAATTGAATTACCGGAATTACTTTCCGGAAAAATGGCTTATCCAATTTATTCTTTCTGTGTGCGTTTATGATACAAGTACCAAAAATCAATCTACCTACTCCGATCACGGAATTACGGTATTCGAAAGGCTAGAGGAGCCGAGCACAAGCGGAGCTTTTAAACGATATATTGTCTCGCAAAAACACGCGGGTGTGATGGACTTCGACTTCTGAATCCATGTTCGTCTACTTTTTCTTATAAGCAGCTAGCAGCTTTATAACTTCACTAGCTGCTTCGCCCATGTAATGGCCGAAACTGCGTTACAAGGTCGTCCGCGCGGTCCCATGCAAAAGTGCTCCGCCGCGGCTCGCCGTGCGGGCACCCGTCGCGGGGAGCCGCGCCCGTTTTGCTACGTAATAATGCATTAAAGTTCTCCATCAACACGACTACATGCACACCGCGAAAGTTGAAATAGCGACACTGTGCACGTAATAATCCGGTTTTCGAGACGGGGATCGTCGCGGGCACACGCCTAACGCAGCGTCGGCCCTAAAAGTAAACAATTGTCTTATATGCTTCGTGAAAAAGTAACCCACATACAACTTTCGCCCAAATATAATATTAGTGTGATTTGCTGAAGAATGTTTTGTAATTCTTTCATATTGGTTTACTTGAGCTAATAATTATTTTATTTCGTAAATAAAAAATGTCATGCGTATTATTTATTTATTTAAACTTCATGTACAGTGGTGGTACATAGGCGGACTTAATGCCACAAAGCATTCTCTACCAGTCAACCATTGGGTTAAAAAGAGAACACTGTGGTAGGTGTGCACAATAAATAAATAAAAAATATTTTTGAAATAGAATAGAATTATGTCGTGGGAATAAATGAAAGAGTACTTGAAGTAACAAACAAATCAGTGATTAATTTCATCAAATGTGAGTTGATTATTTTTGTTTCCCGCTGTCAGTTTTGTTTGTGTTATGTTTCAAATTTTTCTTAGGTAGGTAGTAGAAGACATAATTATTAATTAGTAAACATTAAAAATATTAATTAATATAATCTTAATAAAAACACTTAACAAATTAAAACTATATATATACATTAAAGGCTACTCCTAACTAAAATGTTTCAAATGTCACCAATGTGTGTCGGGTGGACCACATAGTGAGCTTTAGTAGTTATGAGTGGCTGACAAAATTATTTTTTTATAGATTTGGTATTGTTACCTGGAAAATATTACTGGGATATTTTTTTTCTTCTGGACACAGTACATTAATTAAATCAAATTAATAAAGGTTTTATTTATTCAATTGAATGGATTTAATATGTTTTTATGAAACAGTAACTTAGTCTGTCTGTTTGGTAAGCTTTCACGGTTAAACTACTCAACCGAATTTGATGACATTTGCCACGGAATAAGCTTGAACCCAGAGGAAGAACATAGACTACTTTTTATCTGGCTTCGACTTCAACTTCTCCCCCCAACCCCCGATGCAATTTTTATGTACTTGGAGATTCTACGTGGAGATTCCATCACAGTACATACTTGAGACAAAGGGTCTTGACAGACAGACAGACGACGTGATCGTTATAGGATCACGTTGTTGCCCTTTTTTATATTTATTATTTTATGATAAAAACTTACCGTTGTGCTGAAAATCGCGAAAAACTTGTTTTTGTGACCTTTGACCCCGAGTATTTTTTTCCAGGTGTGAGATCGAAGAGGACCTTTTTTTGATTTCATTTATGATCGTGTTTTAAACAATCCCACTAATTTTCAGCTGGGCGTGAATTATCGTAACCTCGGATGTCTAAATTGACCGGACTGTTAGAAGCAAAGCAGTTTTTAAAATATGAATAAAAACTTGTAGCTTATGATACTTCAAGTTTATTACTTGAAGTATCAGTACTTCAAGTTTATGTCTAACAGTTATTGTTGATTTTTTTACCTTCCGCCCCCTCCCCCTCCCATGTGCGGGGGGCACATGGGGGACCCCAGAAAAATCCTGGATCCACCCCTGTCTACAAAAGTAATTTTATATATATACAGTGGGATTTATATGGTGTGTTATGTATGTGTAGATTTGTATTAACACAATTATATGTATTCTAATAAAAATATATTAATCTTGTATCTGCAATAAGTTAATAATGATAAACTTCCACTCCTATCGTTACTTGTGTCGCAACAATATCCGGCACTCCGCATTCCGCATCCAGTCTGTCACGGTTTTTTAAGGTCATCGGGTGTAAAACTGTAAATGTGGAGCGTCCCATGTTAAGGCTCCTTCAGACAAGTGCAAAACAAAATTGTTTATATACCCAAATGTTTCTAACCATAGAGCATTCTCTATTTCGTCAAACCCTTAGACTATTGTCGGGTCACAAGTTCTGTCTGTCTGTAGAAGTCTTCACGTTACTTTGCCAAATTGCGGTTTTTTACTTCTACACTTGTCTACAATATATTTAATCGATATTTCATGGAAAGGCCCGATGGTCCTTTTTATTTCAGTGGGAATTCGTCAAATGATTTCTTCCGCTGAGGGTAGGAGCGAATGGGAGTGTCAGACTTTCACCGACTGAAACCTACCTGTGTTCCTTCAGTTCTCTGCATTTCTGGAGCCACCGTAACTCGAACAATCTCGAAACACAAAGCGGATGTCCGTAGGGCTATATTTCAGCGGGACATCATGGTGGCGCGACCAGTTGCCGGTAACAACAAAATGTATACAGCTCTATAGAGAGTTACTCACCTGGTGTCCGTTTGGTTGCGCAACCAATTTGGCGGCGCGACCAACTCGGACGCGTGCACTTAAGGTCCATTTTGATACTGTCTCAGTGTGGTGTAACGACTGGTGTCCCGGTGAAATGTAGCCCTTAGAGCATTAAAGTCCAATAGCAATCAGGTTTCCGAAAGACATTTTAATTTGGTACACAGAAATTATTATATTGTTAATATCTAGCCTATACTGTCCCACTGCCGGGTAAGGCCTCCCTCCATTCTTTCCATTGTTCCCGGCTCTGAGCAACTTTTTGCCAATTCCTAAGGTGACGTCTATTTCGCCCCGCCATCTCTTTCGTGTTCTGCCGTGATAGACCTCGCCTTGCAATTTCAGTGCAACAATTTTGTGTTTTAAGGGCCCAACCCTCGATCGTCAAACATGTTCAGCCAGTGTTTCACAACAAAAAGTTTAAATAAAATCTCCTTAAAAGTCGGCTATACTAATAACGATGTAAGATAATTTAGCCGGCAAACATCTATATTTACTTATCAGATTAGGTACATGAAATTATCGTTGTTTGTTGCACTACACGAACTAAGGCTCAACTCCACTGGCGCAAAGTCGAAGCGTCGAAGTCGCGGCGCGTCCTGCTTTTCAACTGCAACGCGTAGCGACGCGTGTACACTCACATTACCGCGCCTGGATTACAGTGCTGGGACCTGTAGCCTTACAATGATGTGTTAAAATGTCAAGCGTGCGAGCAAGAAGGATGGAGCTATAATAATATTAATAATTTACACCCTATACAGCTCTAATCCCTTTAACATTTCAGTAGTTTAGGTTATCAAATGGATCGTGTTATGAGCTCATGGTAGGCTTCTTAACCAGTCTTCTGATCGCGACTCGCGAAACCGCGCGAGTCTAACCAAGCATCTTGCGTTGACGCGCGATTTTATAACTGCGTAACAAAAACTTGTACCTTAAAAACTAAAAAAACACTAAAATGACCGTGTTTTTTTTGTGAATTCAGTTATTTTATTTTTTGCAAAAAGTTTTATTTCATACCTTATAGTTGCGATACACTTATTGTCAGTGTACCTATTTTTCATGACAATTCCAATTAACCCAAACACTGCTAGGATAAATTGTTTTATTATGAAGTTCCCGCGTCCACCTTCCAGCTTCATCATCAGATCAGTTGAATAGTACCTTATAGCCAAATTGCATCTCATAAAAATTCTAAATAGCCCAAACACGGCTAGGATACATTGATTAATTACGGAGTTCCGGTGCCTATCTTCCGGCTCCATCATCATCATCAAATCACTTGGATGATACCATTTTCTATATAACTATTCAGAACCATTTATTTATTTGTATTGTCATAATCGCTTAACTATCTTCATTATAATATATATGTGAGTATGAAGTTCCGTTAGCCATTTCTGGATTTTTCATCAGTTTCACTTCATCAAATTTTACTTTTTGTCTGAAAATGCTTAAGTTCTTGATGAAACCAAAATCACTATATGGTTGCCTAGAATATCTGAGAAGTTCCCTCGATTCCTCATAGAACCCATCAAAAGAACTGGATTTTGAAAAAAAATGGGTCCAATCTGGGAGTATATCCTTTAAGGGGATTTTTCTGAGGTAACCAACAAAAAAAAAATTCAAACGAATTGATAACCTTCTCCTTTTTTGGCAGTCAGTTAAAAATGGGAAAATAGAGATGAAATGCTTTATGCAAAAAACAAGACGCGTCGCGAGTTCGCAACCTCTGTGCCAGTGTAAGTTGAGCCTAAGAGATAAGGAGGAAAACATCGTTGATATCAGAAGTTTCCTTATTGTGGTCAATTATTTTTAATTATGACCACACATGTTGGTGCTTCTGTTCTTGCTGGAAATAATTAATTGACTCATATTCCGGCGAAATATTTGCTGTGGTCGAATCTATTTAAATAATGTCTTGTTTGACTATCAAATCTACCTACGACTGCAGAGGCCATTGAGCTTGTACAAAATACACACTCTCCAAAGAATTTTGTTTGGAATAATGGCAGTAACTGTGATCAGAGTTATTTATTTATTAAAACTTTATGCACTAGTAAGAAACACTGTACAAAGGCGGAATTAATGCCTTAGGCATTTTCTACCAGTCGACCTTAGGGTGGTGCAGAAAAGTTATGTTTTTAGGGTTTCGTAAAGGTAAAAACGGAACCTTTATAGGATCACTTTTTGTCCGTAGGTCTGTCTGTCTGTCTTTCTGTCAAGACCCCTTATCTCGGGAACGCATGGAGGTATCGAGTTCAAATTAAAACCATATACTCAGGTCTGCGGTCTCTTGAAGCTGTGAAAAAATCAAATTTTTGAGTTAACGAAAAAAAAAGATACTGATAGATAAGAGGCTGTTTGTCACAAAAAAAAAGCGTGTATTTTGACACTCTCAAAGGAAACAATATTCATAGGGTACTTTCTGTTGATCTAGAATCCTGAAATTTTGCATGAACAAGGTCTCATAGCACAAGTAAATTTCCATTTTACAAAACATAATAACTACCTATGGCATGAGTGATAACATAATTAATAGGAGCCTAGCGGTTATGAAGGTATATTACATTTTCGCATAATATTATGCACAAAATTATACAACATTATCTTGGCCTCTTATCTTACGTATATAAAAAAAAAAACTTACTATATAAATTAATATCGTAACGTTAAGCGCTGAAGATAAATTTATGTCCGATAAAATACCCACACAATTTAATAAAACCATCCATAACTCCACTCATCCACTAAAATCACATAAAAAAATATAACATCCTCTCATCTCATTCCCTATTACTAATTTTTATTGAGCAAAAAAACATAAATCTGTGCAGAAGACATCCGAAACTTGACTAGCTCACTGGCACGTGAGAATCGAGACACTGTTACTAGCAGACATTGCATGACTCATCAAAATACATGATATCAATGGCAGACTGACGAGCGGCCGATGCGTGTTTTCATCTTATTTTAGAACTAGGCAACGTGTCGACGTGGCATCGATTGTAGAGTACCTGACTTACGAAATGATACGTACCTAGTCCCCAGGTGAAATTAATTTAGCTCGTCGATATGATGATACTACTTACTATTCTTTGAATTATTTTATATCTAAGAGACTCCACACGTCCGACGGACTGCACTCATTCCAGTGCTGAATAGGTATTCATTTTTTTATAGTGTTTTGATTTGGATGCTAAGTTCTTTAAGCCATGTCTTCGTATGGAGTCTTTACTTTGTTTTCTATTAGAATGCTGATGTAACACATTCTAATACTTTTACAGTATTTGGCAGTAAATGTATCGAGTCAGCCTACCCGGCTAACTTTGCTAATCATTACTACAATACGATTGTCAGCTCCATTTCATCGAGATCGCGCCTGTCTCAATGATTCCACATATTGTCCAGTGACGCAGACACTGGAGATACAAAACTACACCAGTTTCACATCACAATATCCACTAGGAATCTATTTGCAAAAGCCATTCTCAGTTGCTCGTGCCGATTCGAAAAAGAAAGAAATAATAAATTCATACATAGTAGCTCCTATAGTGTAGGTACTTCCTAATGAAAACAAATATCAACTAAGCGATAATTCTCTAATCGGTCAAAATATTTCCGCCATCCTCTTTGTATACCAATAAAATATCTAATCGCTTTTGCAATTAATTTCCTATCGAAAATCAATAATTAAAATCGGTTAGTAGGTGTCGGAAACTGTTTTATTCGTCCTATAACATATTAAATTGATGACCAGATAACTGTTTTCTAAAAGCAAGCACCGGAAACTGTGGTTTACAGCCAATAAAGTCGAACAGGTCTGTAGTCTATCGTATTTGTATCCTTGTTTCTACTACATATTGAGTCATCGAGCTATTTTTATCTTGCCCTGAACTAGGTAGTAATGATAATGACTTAATCCTAGTTTGTTTTATCCTTTCATAGATTTATTCTATCTTTTTATTGATTTTACTTTATATCAAATTATTTTTTCTTTTTACGAAGTTTAATAATATCGACGATGCGCCCGTTTGTATTTGGGCTCAACGTTACGTACGGACGAATAAATCCGAACTCAATGTGGTCCCAGCACTATAATCCCAAGGGGCCTAGCAGGGTCGAAGCCTACTAGGGCTATAGGTTCGTTTCTGAAAGTAAAACCCGTTCCTGGAATGAAAGGCAATAAAGGAACTAGGAGTGGGTTTTAGTCAGTAAAAGCCTGACACGCCCAAGGCTCCCGCCCTTTATGTCTTCATGTCATTGGATGACTTTCCACCTAAAAAAAAACACTAATCCTAGACGCTGTAAGCATATTCTAGAATGCAGTCACGAATTTTCACTTCAAACTAGATTCCAGTAACGATTAGTAAGAATCAGACAGCTTTAAATGAAGATTAATGAACACAGATCTGTGCTAGTCTCATTAATATCCACTCTGGTTCTGCATTCTTCGCGCAATGTCGATCAATCATCGTTTCTAGTTCCTTTAATCAATACCAATCAGCGAACGTAATCGCAGATGGCCCTGTTTTAGTCGTCCTACCTTCTGCTTGGAAAATCCTGAGTTTGGAGAGCTGTTTTTCTGCACTCCTAAATGATGATGATATCATTTAGTCGATTTCGGCAACAGCAACTGCATTTCTTAACGCCACATGGTGATTGAAAGCTTAGATTTCTTTTTCTGTTCTAGCTGCCCTCATGTGACTCGCATATATTTATATCTACTCCCAAATAGTCTTTCTAAAAAGGCCACATTCATTTGTTTCTCTGCCCAGTTCATTAGGAAGTACTGGCGAAAATTAATAATGTTTAAAGGGCGTCTACTAGTATGACATGAACGTAAACATCTGTTGGCACAAGTCGGCCGATCGCTTGATTAATTCCATGGCTAAATCAGTAACGTACCGTCTACCTATTACAAGTTACGGCTGTAATGATAATAGCACTCTTTCTGACGTGGTTTCGGCGCACGAGGTTTTCTTGGACAGATTTTGGCTCGGAGATAGTTTTTGATCTCTTTGGGGATTTTCCACGGTTTTTCTCTTTTCTTATAATGAAGGATGCTCGAGTGTAATAAAGTAAAAAGATTATCACTATTTAAGCGTTTTTAGGGTTCCGTATCTCAGAAGGAAAAAACGGAACCCTTATAGGATAACTTTGTTGTCCGTCCGTCCGTCTGTCTGTATATCAAGACCCTTTATCTCGAGAATGCGTGGATGTATCGAGTTGAAATTTAAGCCATATACTCAAGTCTGCGGTCCCTTGAGGCTGTGAAAAAATCAAATTTCTGAGTTAACGAACAAAAAAGATACGGTCCTTTGTGTTGCGAAAAACATATATTTCGACACTCTCAAGGGAATCAAAATTCATAGGGTACTTCCCGTTGACCTAGAATCTTAAAATTTTGCATGAAGCAAGGTCACATAGCACAAGTATAAGAAAATATGTGAAAACTGAAAATTAGTAGTAATGTCACAAAAAAAAAAAATTTTGCGATTCGGAAAAATCGTCGTAACTCAATTCGGGAATTGTACTGTTGCTGTCATGGGTAAATTTATACGGAACCCTCAGTGCGCGAGTTCGACTCGCACTTGCCCGGTTTTTTTGACGTGGGAAATGATCTAGGTAATGATTTCTCTCGCCTTAGGGTGGAGCGTAAGGGCGTGTATATTTATTATGTTCAGTGGCCCTTTGTGTTCAAAGACCACGGGTTACCTTTCAGTAATCATCCCATGAACCTAGTACCTAGGCATCTACCCTGCTTGGCCCCAGTTCTGCTGACATCTCTTTGAGCTGCGCGTGAAATAACACTACGCGCCGTCGTCAACTCGCGTTCGGTCCGGATTGTTCCCGGACAGCCGGACGTTACCATTTTAGCTGTCCGTCACGTCCACTGCTGGTTAACGCCTCCCCCAAGTGCCGCTACATCCGCGAATGAATAAGCAATAGAAAATAAGCACGCCTATTGTGAGAGAATAAAAATCTTCGAAGTCCTATTTACAAAATAGTTATATGATGCGAAAAACTGGAATAAAATTCGTCTAAATGTTTTCGTATTTGGTCTATTCTTGATTTTATTATTTATAAGTTTAATATTGATACACGTTTAAAACCATGTTTACTTCCACATCCGTTCCGGAAAAAAGATACCTACTGCGTATTAATAACTCATGCAATATACGTATGACCGTTGTAAATTACCATTAATTTCCATATAATTTTCTCGAAGTATTTATTTTGTATGGTTGTGAAACTGAATGTTGTTCTGTTTCTATGAATAAAGGGAAAACAAGACATGCTACTTGAAAACAACCGGTTGTTTTTTGTGGTGGGAAATCATCAAATATATAAAAGAAGAAACTGACTGACTGACATATCAACACACAGCCGAAACTACTGGAACTGGGAGGTTTCCTTTTATGACTGGCCTGTTGGTCTAATGGTTAGTGGCCCTGACTGCTATGCTGGAGTTCGTAGGTTCGATTCCCACCCAGGACAAATGTTTGCGTGATAAGCACGATCATTTGTTCTGTGTCTGGGTGTAATTTATCTATATATGTATGTATTTCGAAATATATAAGTATGTTTATCAGTTGTCTAGTACCCATAACACAAGCTGTGCTTAGTTTGGGACTAGACGGCGTTGTGTGATAGTTATGGAATATTATATTTATTATATTATGACGTAGGCGTGCACTAAGAGAGGATTTTCCAAAATTCACCCCCTGTAGGGATGAAACAGAGGTCCAAAGTTTGTATGTAAAAACCTACTTTCGTGCAGGCGAAGCCGCTGGCAGAAGCAAGTCATCAAATAAGGCTTCTCTTACTGAATGGAGTCAGAGAGAGTGTTATAAGACTTACTCCATGCTTACCTGTGTTCCAAGTACAAAGCCTGAGTTGTTGTTGTTAGCCTATTATGTCCCAGTGCTGGACGAAAAGCTCCCTCTTTCTTGCCCACACACTTTTGTCCTCAGCTATCGCGGGCCAGTCCCTCCGGTAGTAGTCCAGCTCTTCTCTCCATCTTCGCCTTGGTCTGCTGCGGTTTTGCCTTGCGTTTAATGGGAACCAATATGTGGCTCTTCTAGCCCACAGCTCATCTGACATAAGGTAGACATGTCTGGCCCAATCCCTCTTTAGAGGAGCAGCTTTTCGGGTAACGTCTTTTATCTTGTTTTATGTCTGAGTTGCTATTAAAAAATCCTAGATGGAAAACACGTACGGCGCGTACTGTTCCACGCGCGCCTCAAGGAGATGTCAGCAACCGTAGGGGCCCAGCAGGGTCGAAGCCTACTGGGGCCATGGGTGATTCGAAAGACATCCCCGGGGCCCTGGAAAATGGCAAAGAAGGAACAGGAGTGGGTTTTTCAGTCGGTAAAAGTCTGACACTATCCCCCGCTCCGCCCAAGAGCGGGGGATGTCATTAGATGTTTTACCCACCCGAAAAAAAAAAGATGGAAAACACGTTTCTTGTGAGTTTTTGAGTTGAATCTCGTTGTATAGCTTTCGTCAATTAAATGCGTATTCATGTTATACTGTTTGTGTGATCGTGACGTTTCAGGACAACGACCTTTCTCACAATTTTATTTCCATATTCGTCTCGGTCTGTCATTGACATCTATGCTCGCTACACATAGCAACAAGTTCCGCTGTAGAAATAAATCGAATCCTTTAAAACATCATCGTTTACCATCGGGAGAATTAGTGGTCCAACGCGAGCTTTTTTTTAATTTATTTGTATAAACCAATGCTTGACTGCGATCCCATCTGATGGTAAGCAGTGATTCAATCGTTGATGGTGAGGCGCTCTAGGTTATTAAGAGCCTATTATTCACTCTAGCCTTGAAGCCACCTAAATTATAATCGGATGCGAAGACCGCAGCAGGCGAATTGTTCCAGTCCTTCGATGTACGCGGTATAAACGACGAAGAGAAACGCTTAGTCGCGTTGCTGTACGTCGGGTTGTCCGATGGTAGAAAGGAGATGGCGGAATCAAGTCATGCAATTCCCGCGCACACTCTAAAAAATGCATACCTATAAATAATTTAAAAAAAACCTTTTCAATCTACTGCTCCAACTGCAGAAATCTTCATGCTCTATGAAAAATACGAGCAATTATTTAATCTAAACAAATCCAATACTTTAACAGTAACAAGCCGTTGATAAAACATTGATTCATTACTGTATAGTCGAGGCTGAAAGTTTTAAGTCTTCTACATAGGGTTGTCAACTGTACTCTAATATAGTGTATTGTACTCTACTTCGCGGAGGTGTACTTCAAACGCAATAAAGTACGCTCAAATACTCTACTTATGTTTTTAAATTAAACTAAACGAAATTCTGCCATTCATTCATTCAATATTTTAATTAAATAATTTTTGCTTGCTCGTTCATAATTTGTAAAATTGCGGTAAAAGAAAACTATAACTTTAGACGATAGTCGCATATTTATTTAAGCACAATATAATGGTTTATTCGCAAAAAGTCAAATAATTAAGGGTACTCTTTTTTCAAATAATGTACTCCTAAGATGAGATACATGAGTACTCGATTTCTTTTCAAAAAAGTTGACAGCCCTACTTCTACATTTCAAACTAGACATTTACTGGGCTGATTTTGTATATTTTTCCGTTCAGTCTAACCTTGGGTATCGTTGTTCGAAGACGACTGACGGATTGGCTATCTGAAATAGATGTTAGTACTTACAAATTAAATAGACATTCTTTTAGGTTTTTTGCTTTCCGGCAATTAATTTTTTTGTTTCTTATTTTTATCTCGTACGAACATCGGTTATTAAATTATTATCATTGTTCTTCAAAATAATTAGCGTCTTAAGTTTAGTTCTGGTCAGTAAAACCGATTAGCATAAAAATATATAAGTAATAATAATTGGCTATTCTTAGTCTCTCGTTTTTTTTTGTCTATTGTCTAGGCTCTCTGATAGCATAGTTACAAGGCTGTTGTTGCCATCTCGTGTGTCGTCGAAACCAGCAGTGTCACTACCTTAGTCATCTGCATAAAAATCATGTTCCAAAATTCAGAATCAGCGACCGATCACACTGACCCGACCTTGACCAGTTCTGATACATAATCATACCTGTTTATTGACGCAACATTTGTAATTAATACTGTGAATGTTATTGAGTAAAACTTGAATAAGTAACTTAATGATACGTAATAATATGTCATGTGTAAATTATTGTTCATGTTTTCTTCTGTTGCAGCCCTCGTCATCATAATATCACTCACCTAGTAAAATATTGGCACATCTACAATAAATGCGAAATTGAATTTTAACGGCCTAAGTGTTTAAAAGTGGATAATTTATATCTTTGACTATCTATTAATTCAACATCACAATTTCTGATATAAAATGAACTCAAAACTTCGTACAATACTTGGACAATCTTTGATCCTAGATCCCTTCTGTAAAATATGAAAAATGTAGGTGTGCCAACATATTGCTAGGTGAGCAATATTTGCTTACTGTCCCCCTGTGGTTATTGCGTATGACCTTCAACGATAAATGGGCTATCCACCACTAAATGCTTGCGATAAGCTGTTGCGGATACCTATGGCCTGTTGCCATCTAAATCAAAACTAAAATGTATGGCAACGAAAATATTTCTTCGTAAGTGTATTATAAACGTCGTTTGATACACGTGGAAATTTGTCACTGCTTCACTCGGCTCCATAACACCTTCGCCTGCGGCTCGGGCGACTTTCGCCTCGGTTGTATTGACAAAGTTTCTCCACTAGTATCAAAATGTACTCTTTCATTTCGAATCGGTACTTCTCGATATTAACGCGTTCAAGCAAACAAATAAATAAACTCTCTAGTTTTACAATATTAGTACCCTAGAGGCTCGCTCCGGCTTCGCGCGGATGTCACAAATCTTTGAAATTCTCAGTTTTTCTCTACTTTATTATGCATGTATTTTACAGCAAAACCTTTCTCATGAATCACTCTGTCTATTACTAAACAAGTGCGAGTCGGACTCGCGCGTGGGTTCCGTACAAACTTACCTATGTTCAATTCCCGAATTAAAAATTACGAAGATTTTTCCGAATCGCTAAAAGTTTTTTTTGTGACGTAAGTAACTACAAAGTTACAGTTTTCAGATTTTTTCCTATACTTGTGTTATGAGACCTTGCTTCATGCCAAATTTCGAGATTCTAGGTCAACGGAAAGCACCCTATGAATTTTGATTCCCCTGAATGTGTCGGAATACGCGTTTTTTTGCGACATAAACGGCTATATCTTTTTTCCGTTAACTCAGATATTTGATTTCTTCACACCTCCTAGGGACCGCAGACCTGTGTATATATATGGTTTTAATTTCAACTCGATACGTTCACGCGTTCCCGAAATAAAGGGTATTGACAGACAGACGGATGGACAACAAAGTGAGCCCATAAGGGATTCCGTTTTTACATTTTAAATACAGCATCCGTCAGTTTTTGAGTTTATCGCGTTCATAGGTACAGACAGAATAGATAGGCGCGCTGGGGGACTTGATTTTATAATAAGTAAGGATGTAGATAAGTATAGATTTCAAGGGCCTATTGCACTACGCGATATTCAGCACACGACATTCAGACTTATTTTTTGTTCCGTGTAAGACTGGTCTAGCCCATAATACATTACGCGACATCGACTTAGACTGTCTGTATATCGCATAGTGTAATAGGCCCTTTAAAACCGCATCGTTGCTATACCGTTTCTAGTTCGTAAAGAAGTCTTTGACTATTATTAGTGATGGAAAACTTGCAAGTGACAATATCTTTGCACCACGACATTCTATTCTTAGCAGTAGTAGTGAACCAGTAGTAACGGCCCCGACTTATGTGTCGTAGGTAGGTCGTGCTTGGGTACGTGCACAAGCACCAAACACCTTCATTATTACTCTACTACTCTGTCTTTCTTATTGTTATAAACCAGTGCTTGACTGCGATCCAATCTGATGGTAAGTAGTGATGCAATCGTTGTTGGTGAGGCGCACTAGTGTAATAAGAGCCTATTCACTCTAGCATTGAAGACACCTAAATTATAATCGGATGGGAAGACCGCTGCAGGCAAGTTGTTCCAGTCCTTCGAAGTTCGCGGTATAAACGACGAGGCGAAACGCTTGGTCCGGACCGTAGAGGTTTTAACAACGTAAGGGTGGATACTCGTCCGTTAGTAGAAATGAGATGGTGCAATCAGTAATGCAATTCCCACGCACACTCTTCAAAATGCATCTTGTAAAACACCAAAAGGCTGGCTATCCTACGCCTGTGCTCAAGGCAAAAAAAAACGGAAAAGGAAAACATCACACAACAGGTGAACTATATTCTGTCCCACTTTATCTCATACTAATTGTCCCCGCGGTTTCACCCGCTTCTTGGGTTGCTTTTTCACCGTGGGTCGTAACTTGATGTTACAAGCTTTTCTCGATAAATTTTAATAGGCTATATCCAACACCGAAAGATTTTTTCAATTCGAATTTTAAACCAGCAGTTCCTGAGATATGCGCGTTCAACCATAAATCAAACTCTTCGGCTTTATATTAATTATTTAGCACTTTGTTGGCAGCGACTTCGCAAGAATGTTTTCATAAAAACTTAAACACCACATAAGCCGTATTTTGAAGGTTGTTTGGAAAAACTAATAATGACAGTTTTTATTATTCAATTTGATTAGAATTTGGGCAAAGTTTCAAGTTTCATATCCAAGAAATAAGAATCCTACATACAATTTTTAAACGTCCTATATAGTTCTATTGGAGGTAGATCTGAAAACCAATAATGACAACCTTTATTATTTACTTAGATTACTATTTGTGCTCACTTTCAAGTATATTGGCACAGGAATGAGGTTTTGCATACAAATGATATTCCCACTTATCACCCTCTAAAAAGGTTGAATTTCCGAAAATCCCTCCTTAGTGTAGGTGGGAAGCCTTGTGCATTATTTCATGTTCTTGCACAGGAATGATATTTTGCATACAAATGAAATTCCCACTTATCACCCTCTAAAACGGTTGAATTTCCAAAAATCCCTTCTTAGTGCAGGTGGGAAGCCTTGTGCATTATTTCATGTTCTTGCACAGGAATGATATTTTGCATACAAATGAAATTCCCACTTATCACCCCAAAAACGGTTGAATTTCCAAATATTCCTACTTCGTGCAGATGGGAAGCCTTGTGCATTATTTCATGTTCTAAGTCCCGGTAGTTTCGGGTGGGCGTTGATATGTCAGTCAGTCAGTTTCTCCTTTAATTCATTAAACCCCAAGCGAACGGCGTTTGCTCTCTCATTGTTTTTCTATTGTGTCTCTAATTACGGTATTCGAAAGGAAGAAATTATTTTTTATTGAAAAAGTATAGATTAAGAAGTATATTCAGCTGATTATGATGGCTTATGCTCGTATATGTTATACCGATACGAGAAAGTTAAACAACAATTTGGAAATCCCAAGATCGTGAGCAACAGATCCAGTATTCCCAACTCCAAAATCTGTAAAAATTCCGCTTATCTCGTGTTTCATAACAACACACGTTGTTGGAATTACACAATTACACCTAATTGCTTTAACAATCACATCAACAGTTGTGTGGAGTTGTTAATTGTGACTTCATTAACTCTCAACTAGAAATGAAAAGCTCCCTTGTTGATTATTTGAGGCTGTTAAGTGGAGGATCCAATAATTAGGTGTAATTAAATAATGCCGTAGTATGAGTTGTTACAGTTACACTACTGATTTCGTTATGACTTATAGAGAAAAACAGCATACCTAGGAATATCACTAACGCTCCATGGTTCACGACGAACGACGTAATCCATGAATACCTAAGCACTGCAACAGTGGCCTCACAAATAGAGCACTACAACATACAGCGTGTCTTGCCCGCCGCCCCAATCCGCTTGCCTCTGCCCCCCTAGCTAAGTTACGACTGTTTCGTTTCGATTGTCTTGCGTCGAATGCCTCGAGTAGGCCACGCCTCCGATTCATTTGTTCTGTCCACGTGACTGAGCGTTGAGATGATGTCAGAATAAAGGAATTGAAGGCTCGGCCAACTGAGGCATTCGACCCAAGAGAATCAAAACGAAACGGTCGTAACTTGGCTAGAGGGGCAGTATAGCTTTAAGGCCACCACACAAAACTACGATACGACGCCGCATCGCAGGCCTGCGTCTTTGTGCGGCAAAGCAACAGTTCAGGGTGACCATACAATGTACGATGCGACCTCGCATCGCAGTTTTGTATTTGGGCCCTTAAACCTGCCAATATGGTTGCAAGATTGAAGAGAAATTACATGCTTTAAGCAGAGTATAGGGCGCTGGCCGCCCTTTCTACGAATAACAAAGTTTAACGCAACTCATTTGCTCAGTCTGGTGACTAATTGCAAATAATTAAACAAATAAAAATGACTTGTACAGACTTTCGTCAAGTTTTTTCTTTATCATTATTTATGTTATTCTTTGAACATGTATCAACTGATTGTAAGCGACCGTAGGTCACGGTTGCCTAGAAGTTACAACCTTTTCGGGAATTCTCAAACTCCTTCTTTTTCATTACTATATTTTATTTTTAAGGGTTTTATGATCTTAGAATTCCATTTGTGTAGATCGATAGCAAAGAAACCTTATTGCTAGGCAACCTAGATTTATTTTATTCGCTTTCTCCTCTAACTTCAACGAAAGCGATTGTTTCTAGAAGAAACCTTTTCATTTCTGGATGGAGCGAGACGGAGTATCAGACTTTAACTGAAAACTACTAAACTAAAATTCACCTGTATTCCTTCTTCGGTTGCCCTTCGCGTTCAAGGGTCGCTATAACTCTTTCGAACAATCCCATAACAGTATAAGAACCCTAATAAATAAATGCCAAAGTGCAATCGTATTCTAGTACTTCTGTAGTACTACCATCTCTATTTAATCTCAAAACTTCACTACTAAAGCAATAAATCAGTTTTACAGCCGTAGTCGAAGAAAACCGTTGATCATTTGCGAAAATATCCCTATTTTTAGAACGTAATCTTCCAGAGTACACGTTTATTGGACTGGTTTGTTGAACTCCAAACGTGAATCTGAAATACCTTGTTTATTTTATGAGCATCATCTAGAATCAGAGCCAAGTGATGTATGAATTAATTGTTTACAACGAAGATGTTTCCTGTTATAGTTTTGTGATGTAAATGCACTGATTAAATCTTTGCATGCGATTATTTACGGATATGTTGGCAATTCCTTACAACTGTTTTTAAAAAAAACTCTTTGGGTTCTAGTAAGGATGTCTCCCTCGAAAATTTAAAATTTGTTAATTTTTTTTTGCTCAGGATCTGTAGATTACTTATTTTTAAAATAGACCATTGACTTTGATTTTATTTCTGAATTGGTTATTATCATTGGTATCAATGTTCAGCAGGATGCAACTCCTGATATAAACCCAAAGCCATTTAATCTAACTCCCACTGGAAGTTATACTAACGTAACTGTTGCTTGGCTTACGACCGTATAACATATAAAAATATACACTTTTTTTCATTAACACACATCTAACGATGAAGAAAGTCGTATTCTAAATTAATGTCGGAAAATGAAGAAGATGAAGAAACCAACATATATCGAGTATCACAAGCTGTTGGCTTGGAAATCGCCTAGCCACTTCTTAAAGTCCTACTTAATCCTGTAAAGGAAAAGAGTCAACGTTAAAAAAAGAAAACAATGGACGAGTGTAATCTCTGCTCATATAAGCAAGTACTCATTGGTACTCCAGCAGTTAATATCAATGTTAATATGCAATTGTTAGACTGTAGTTATATGGCAATACCAAGTATTACAGCGAGTTATCGTGAACTTGAAAAACTGTTGCATGGCGCTTAACTCACGGCTTGCATTGAATTCTTCGCCTATTCAAGAGTTAGGGTCATCAGAGTGAAGAAAAAACTTATTAGTTGATGTCAGCTGCCTATTGAACATCACTAAAAATAGTCTCATGTGTTGAATGAATGATCAGCATGGATAGAAAAGAATGAGTCAGAAAACAGATTGGATAGATTGTGTTTGTGAAAAAGATAGAGGTGATTTGGAAAATAAAAGATTAAAAATAAGATATTTTGCGTTAACCACCTGTGAAGTTGGAAAAAGGGAAAGAAAAAAAAATATATTGAGAAAATAGTACGGTAATATTGTCGAGTTTCAAACTAATTATAAGCGCGTAGGTGAATGACATTAACTTACTATAGGTTACCCTTTAGTTGACAACGACACTGCAAAAGACATAAGGTCACCTACCTATACTTAGACTAAGACCATACCGCAAGAAAATATGAATTTTAATGATGTGTATACAACAGCTCAGCTATGTTTCCAAGCAGATATAAGGCTGAAAGTCAGATAGAGAATACACAACACGTCAATAGGAATGATCATAAATCATCAATAACCGACTTAAAACAAACAATCTATGAAAATAAGTAGCCATTACACTATTTATGTTTACTGAATTACGAGTGCACATGATAGAAATACCGATGAACAGATTTATGTCACAAAATAGTGAGCACTTTAATAAATTCTAGTTCTCTCTGTTCTTTGTTTATGTCGCGGAGAATGTAGATCATAGACAATCCGTTGTCGGCCTAATTTAGCTCGTCTTTCACCACCTACTTGAACACGTCACGATGTTGTGCTCTGAATAACAATTTAAATTATGTCACGATGTGTTTTATCAGGCCAGTCTCCTTTGAAAGCAGTAACTGCATAAGAAAGCCATGTGTTGTTAACCTTTCAAGCTCGTCTTACTTTTTCGACGTCGATAAGGTCAAGGCATGTCATTGAAGCTTGCTCTTTACTAACATGATCAACTAAATCCTTTTTGGTAATTGGCTTTCTTTAAACCTATTCATGGTGTAACATGACCACAGGTATGTTTTTGTTCCCGATTCATGTATTCCTGCAACTTTCACCACCCAAACCATTTTTCGAAATATGAATGGGTCCTCGCATCTTCTGTTTATTTGTTGGAAAAAAAATAATTTGCATTTTTTTTAATACTTTGTTTTAATTGTCTAAAACCATCTTCGCATCATTGACCTAATGACACCGGCTTAGGGCACATCGGTTAGATGATCTTACTTACGGATAGGTGTAGAAACAATTTTTGTTGCCTGCTAGCCCTAGTGGCAACAGATGCAACCTAGATTCTCATTACGGTCGTATTGCAGTTACACGACATGCCTTCAATGTCTCAGTGAGTTTTTTTTAAACGTTATACCTTTCTTGGCATTGTTGGAGCTCCAACTGATACCATCAATTAACCTTTACGTGTAAGAGACTTTCGAAATGCAACTGGCGCCAACGACGTCCAACAATACATGTTATTGTCTCAAATAACAATCTGAGTTCTTTAAAAATCTCTGAAGCTTTAGAAAACGTTTCGGTTTGTTTAGTTTGGCTTCTGGAACGACAGCGAATGTTTCATGTGGTCATCAAATTTTACAACAGTTGAGAAGCGTCCCCAAGGTAGCATAACAATATGCACTGTTTACACACATCACGTTGTGTGTACCCAAGTCTATTAAATTGAATAGTCTTCGACAGTTCGTTTCTGTTATAGTTCTAATAGTTTACGTCAACTGACCGTGAAGTTATTGCCGAGAATATTGTCAAGAAACGCACTATTGAATATATTCGTATAGTCTAAAACAACAACATCTATTGGTTCATCATCGTCATCTTCCTCGAACATTAGATAGAAAAAACGAATTCTAAGCATCGTATTTTCTAGAAGTGTAAATTAAGTTAGAGCATCGGAATTTCCCTTGCCGTAACTACATTTTAAATCCTATTGCTTACAATTGAGTGTTTGTACTAGATGTGTTTGCGTCACAACATCAATTGATCTTAATAAAAGGGGAGTTAAATGGCTCTATGTGTTGCTTCGTTGGACGCGGTCAGTCGATTTGATTGTTTCATTCACTGTATCTATTGTTATGACATCGTAATATAAATGACTTTTGTATAAGGTGATGGGGATAATTTCTTAGTGGTTTATATTTTGGACTAGCTGACCCGGCGAACTTCGTCAACAACAGTCACAACAAGAGTATATCTTTCGATATCGTCAAACGATTGCGATGAAACATAGCCTAAGTAATATATCAAGTTTTTAGTATATATCAAATTAAGTATATATCACGATTGCATCACTGCTTACCATCAGGTGGGACCGCAGTCAAGCACTGGTTTATAATATCAAATAAAAAACAAAAAAAAAGTAACTCATAATTTTATTATAGAAAAGTTATCTACATCGATTACGTACATATTACGTGATGTGCGCACAATTATAAACTTTTACAGATTTATTATATGTATAGATTTCAATTTCATAATATTGGAGTCTTCTAAGTTTGTGTACGTTTAGTTTGTGATCTTAGTCTCGTTAGTGCGTGGCCATTTTTTATATCATCGGTACTCCCTTTTGAACGATGAATCTTATAAAATATTATCTTAGCAATTTGTTTGACTTCTTACAGTATTTCTTGGAAATGAAATTTCAAAATTGGGTGTTTATGGGCGGTAGTGAAAACTAGTATACGTATCTCTTTTTCGCTTAGCAGTTTTTGAAAATTGTTCGTAACTAACTTTTTATAATTAAATATCTAGATACCTTGCGTACATACGCAAGTGTAATTAAAATCTGCACATTAATTTTCAAGAATAAGGACTTGTCAGTTTGTATGAAAAGCCGTGAGAAATAAAATGTTTTTGTTACATTAGGGTTCCGTACCCAAAGGCTAAAACGTGACCCTATTACTGAGACTTCGCTATCAGTCCGTCTGTCTGTCCATCTGTCCAGGCTATAATCTCATGAATCGTGATAGTTAGACAGTTAACATTTTCACAGATGTGTGTATTTTTGTTGCTGCTGTAACAACAAATATTAAAAATCAGAATAAAACAAATATTTAAGGGGGCTCCTATGTAACAGACGTGATTTTTTTTGCTCGTTTTTGTTTTTGCAACGGATGGTATGGAACCCTTTGTGCGCAAGTCCCGCTCGCATTTGGCCGGTTTTTTATAGAATTACGATTACGATTACAAAATCGATTTACTATTTTGTTCAGTTCACGTGCATTGGCACTTTTCAAACAATGATTCAACTTTGATAACGTGATAAAGTAGGTACTGAAGGTGATATTCACTGAACATGATTATTTTTTTGGCATTTTCCTGGTCTTCACCGAATTTTCGTGACTAGCATTTAAAACGTAAATTGGCCTTTATTATTTACCAAGGATTTGTGGGTGTATTAGGGTCAGCTTAGATATTTCCAAGGTTTTAACAAAACGATTTGTAGTGTCGGTGTAGTGTTTTTTAGTGTCATGAACACTCTTTAAAAGTACTTACGTCATCGTTTTTTTTTTTTTTGTGAACTGATAATACTGTTGCTAGGTACCTACTAGGTACGATAACAAAGATTGTTTCTCTTGCATACATCGCTTTGTTTAGAGTTAGTTTAGCCTCAAATACATTAGGGGACAAAATGTCCCCCAACATGACGCACAACACTCAATCTACTCGACGCTGCAACGTCGCCTGGTTTTCTGTAACTGCAACAAGGACGCATTCGATTTGACATCGTTGCGCGTCATACTGGAGGACATTCTGTCCCCTAATGTATCTGATGCTAAAGGTAGGATAACAAAGATTGTTTCTCTTGCATACAACGCTTTGTTTAGTGTTAAAGCCTCAAATACATTAGGGGACAAAATGTCCCCCAACATGACGTGCAACACTCAATCTACTCAACGCTGCAACGTTGCCCGGTTTCCTGCAACTGCAACAACGACCCATTCGATTTGACATCGTTGCGCGTCATGTTGGAGGACATTCTGTCCCCTAATATATCTGATACTAAAATGATTCATCAGTGCTGCTCCATCAAAAAGTTACTCAGTAGAAGTATCGTGTGTTTGTTTTTCTACAGCAAACAATTCAGCTATAAAGTCTTAATTATCAGTTAACTGCTTTGTAGCAGCTACTGGTTCCAACAATACTAATATTAATGGTAGTTTTAACGGCTGGTCATGTACTGGAGTGTCCAAAGTGTTAGCTAAACGTACATGACGTAATGGTAGTAAAAATATGTACTTAACTACTAACAATTTGTTTGCTTAGCGCCTTTTTATGTGCATAACGTACTGCTGCTCGAGACGGATTTTTATTAATTGGTATGGTTTAGTTTTGCGGAATTGTACGAAGACTTGGATACCATGGAATTTCTTGCCGGTTCTTCTCCATATGAAACGACCAATTTGGAACCGTGCACTAGCTTCTGAGGTTTTATAAGTGCCCATGTAGGTCTGTGTGAAATAAAAATATTTAAATTTTGAGTTACCGTGGATTCATTAACAATCCCGCAGCCCTAGGCTAGGGCTGCAGGATTGTCCAAAAGAGTCTACCGTGGTTCTAGAACGCAAAGGGCAACTGAAGGACACAGGTGGGTTTTAGTCAGTAAAAGCACGCGAACACGAGCAGAAGTCACACCTCAAAAAAAGAAAAAGAAATGCCTAACTGTTTTGACTATCGAAGCTGATTCGAAAATATTAGAAAACAAATTTTCAATTCCAATCAAGCTTGTATAGTACGAGAAAAAAGAATTTATGAAAATGTGACGAATCAATTGATCGTCGTCGGTCTGTAACCAAATTCAAACACAATGGAATCTCAATTTCCGGATATTAAACTGTAATGAATAGAATAAAAATCGTATGTTTTTCTACTGCCTCTGGTTGTCCGAGGTGATCAGCAAGCTCGGAAATTGTAGTTTACCTACTGCTGCCAGCAGCTTCACCCGCATGAAAGTAGAAAATTGTCCCAAGGGAACGTAATCATAGTGCTCAGCCAGACTGGCAGCAGTGCTGCCAGTCTGCTGGACCGCAGTGCGGGGAGGGGCGCGGGTGCGGTAAGCGGTGCGGGTGTGGGAACGCGCGCGTGGCCACTTCCCACTTGTATGAACGAGCTATATATCGCGAGTTACCCGCGCGCGTCTCGCGTTGAGTATCCGGCGCCGGTTGCCTCGCTCGCCCCGTACCCGCTCTTCCAGTTTGGCCGAACACTGAGGATCGAAAGCTATCCTGAGAGTACGTTCAATGAAAAAGAAAAAAATATGGTTATGAGTATTGTCATCTACTTCCTGCCCTCGTACAATGCTGTTTGGGGTCGGTGCAACACGTTTCTATGTTTCATATCACTTCTTACATAATCCATTCATCTTTTCTTTGCCCAACCTCTCCATCCATCCACATGTATACCTACTCAAAATTCTTTTAGTAACATGTATTCCATTTCATCCCTCCTCTTCAGATTACCTTATCCGTTCCGATTCCCATTCAACTTTTCAGTCCTACCTCATTTCTCACTTTATCCGTTCTCGTCACACCACACATCCATCTCATATTAATCGCACTCAACGCTTTCTTTTTATACAGTCCTAGACTAGATCTATTCGCTGATGAATGGAAGGAGATACTGACAGAATGTCTGGTGATTTGCGAGAAGACTGAGTGAGAGGTTTAGTTATATTATCTGTGTTCTGTGTTCTTTAATGTATTTAACATTATTTCTAACTAATGTAATCAGTGTAATTGGCATTTTGTCATTCTGGTTGAATAAAATAAATAACATTCTCATCTCCGCTACATGCAATCTTCTTTTATCCGTCTTTTTCACAGCCCAACATTCTGATTAGTTTCTACACTAGCCAATTTCGTAAAGAATGGTTAACTATTAAACGAAAAACCGCGTCACCTATTTCGCTTGGATGGTTTCACGACCTACTGGCGTACTTCACGTTAGCAACCCATAATCCCATTAATAAAGTAGTTACGACACGTTTGATAGGAAGCGGGGTGAAGCTATTCTTAGCGATCAACCACGTGGTCCCATCAAATGGTTGATAGATGCCGATGCCGATGATAATCACGGTGATGACGTGAATCAAATGATGTAAATCGCCTCCATTGGCATGTTGGCGGAAACGTTTATTAAATTTTACATTTTATTTACATCTCGTAAAACGATTAGTGTGTACTACTAATCGAAATGTTTGTGTTTTATGCGGTCTGGTATTTAGATTGCCTTAATTGATGAAACTGCGTTTGGAATTAAAATGACTGTATTTGTTCTTTGGGTTTTTTAAGTCCTCTGACATCTTAATTTATCAGATAATATGTAAATACTAGCCATATATTATGGCTAGTATACATTCAGGGGCGGCTTTAACCTTTAAGAGTTCCTGGGCGGTAGATCTTTGTGAGGTCCTTGTCCTTCCTGCAAAATAATATATATTATTATATATTAATATATATTATTTGTTGTTTATATTGGTGTACAATAAAGGATATAATAAATAAATAAATTAAAACTTTCTTAAGATAGGTGATAAATTAAAAATTAAGGTTTTTCAAATTCAGATCAAATCCATGTAGTAACATGGATAAGTGCGACTCGGACTCGCGCACTGATGGTTCCGTAGAGACTTACTTATGAAAACAGTTCAATTCCCGAATTGAGTTACGAAGATTTTTTCCGATTTGTATTTTTTTGTGACGTAACTACAAATTTACAGTTTTCAGATTTTTTCCTATACTTACTTGGTTATGAGTTTTTGCTGCATGCCAAATTTCAGGATTCTAGTTCAACGGGAAGTCCCCTATGAATTTTGATTAACTTGACACAGGCACTACATAATTTTAATCCCTAAATGGACAAAAGTCGAGCCAACTAAAAATTCATCACCCGGCTATATTATGTTGTTTAGTCAATATTTTATTTAACCTGTTTTTTATTTAATTTATCAAATTATGTTAAACTTGATTTGCAATTTTTAACCTCATTTATTGTAATTTGGCTATTGTGTATTTTGAAAAATATTTTTATATTTGATTATTAGCTATGTAAATGCTGTGCTCGTCTGTTATTTACATAAGCACTAGTTTAAAACCTCAAAAAATGTAATAATAAATGTCCATGTAATTGTGTTGTAAACGTGCTTTAAATCACTATATAAAACAAGGTCGCTTCCCTCTGTCTGTCCCTATGTATGCTTAGATCTTGAAAACTACGCAACTGATTTTGATGTGGTTTTTTTTTTAATAGAAAGAGTGATTCAAAAGGAAGGTTTATATGTATAATTCATAATAGAGAAACACTGGTTATTTTAGAAATTTCTCATGTGATTTCGTTAAATAAACACACTTTTTCGCTTACATTGCAAACGCTGGCTGAACCCTACGAGACAGATCAAAATAATGTACTACAGTATTGTACAACTTAAAAAGATCTATAAAAAAGTCCGCCATAGTATATGTCTATTTCTTAGGGATAACCCACAATAACCATTTTTTATCCTTTACTTTTTACGAGAAATAATGGCTTATTTACGAAGCGATTGTAAGCAATATAGCATTAATCCTTATTCAATTAAGTACCCTAAATACATTGCGCATTTAATATAGATCAATATGGCCATGCAGCATGGAATTTAAATGAATATTTTCGAAGAAATTACAGATTGAAAATGCAGGGATATAGAGGTTGCGGTGGTATCAGCATTGCACCCATGCGAATCCGGGTCGGGTCGCTAGTAAAATATAAATTTATTATAACAAGTGCTATATTATGTTTCGATCAATGCATTTCAACATATACTAAACATTGACCAAATAGTTCGTGTTTTATCGCTTTTATGTGTGGTGATGATGAAGCCATTTTGTATGCGACCCTGACAGGCTTTGGTCTAGATAATTGAATAAACGTAACCTCCGCTTGAACTGATAAACGACTGTATTTAAACATATATTTAGTTTTATGTTAGCCCTACCTACATAATAATATGGATTATGCATGCATGTTAATTCTGAATTAAATGATTCTTAACCGACTTCAAAAAGGAGGAGGTTCTATGTTCGGCTGAATGTATTTTTGTTTTTATGTATGTTCACCGATTTCTCGGTCAATTGTGGACCGATTTTGAAATATATTTTTTTTATTGAAAGGTTATGCCATCAAATAGGTCCGTAGGAAATATTGTTAAGATCCGATCATGAACTTCGAAGATATGGAACAAAATTCCTCATAGTATCACAGCAGAACTGTCGTAACAAGTAAAATTGCTTTATTAATACGTGTAGTCGATGGCTGACTGAAAGAAGTTTGGGAACTGATCTGCTGAAGTTAGGCACCGGAACTCTGTAATAAATTAATTTAATTTAACCGTGTTTGCTATTATTAGAATTGTCATGAAATGCACTCTGGCTATAAGGTATTTAAGTATGGCTGAGGGGTACTTTTTAGTGGTGGTACCATAACTAAAAAAGTATAAATAAAAACAATTTACAAAAAAAAAAAATACAACCGACCACTAAAAAAAAAAACACTGAAAAGTGTAAAATAACTTTAATTTCGGAAGTCGGTGTTAAATAACGAGGAAACAAAACTATTATAGAAACACAACATACTTGTTGTATTATTTTTGTAAAAAGTTTTATTTACTTAGCTCTAGTAAAAAATAAGAAAGAATTTTTTAAATTTCCTCAACAACTTTAAAGAGCTTGGAAAATATGAATAAGAAAGAAAAATTCGATATGAATTTTGACGTCAAAGTCTACGACCGGCCTCCATAGAAAATGGCGTCGAAATGGAGAGAGACAGATATTATATTTGTTTAAAATTATAATGTATGTTTTTCTACCAATTTTGATATTGTTTGCATATTAAGTATTATAATGTTGTATAATTATTGATTAACTGGTTAGATTGCAAATAGTTTTTTTTTATGCATATTCCCTATTACGATAGGTTCAATGGTTTTTTTTATGCCTTGTTGATACTTCCGTTACTGAAAACAATCTTCTATTGAATAAATTTGACTGGGCAATCTGACAATGTTTGTGTGATGAGCACGATCATTTGTTGTGTCTGGGTGTAATTTATCTATAGTGTGTATGTATTTATATATATATATGTTTATCAGTTGTCTGGTACTCATAGCACAAGCTCTGCTTAGCTTGGGCATTTGACAATTACGCTTGATGGCATTCATCACTTCAATTCAATGACTTTGACTTTTCAAAGACATTGTAATGTTTATCATCATCTTTATCTTCAGCATAAATGGACCCACGACTGGTATTAGGCCCCTTTTTCTGACTTTCCTGATCAGTGCCAACTACATCTAGGTCTTTCTTCATATCCCATGTTATAATTTCTTCTATCTTTTCTATTTAGACAGAATAAGCTCTATCAACGGATTGTTTTTACAAGCTTTTATTGAAGTTGAAATGTTTGTATGTATGAGTGTTTGTATGTTTGTTTAAGTCAAATCTTGTGGATGAATTTTGAAACAGTTACCACTTCCCTACTGAGCTGAAAGTTTACAGGCATGTTCAATTTGAATGACAATGAATGATCTCATTCTAAATTCAATATGGCGAAATAACGTGACCGACTAAGAAGGTGGACTAGTTATTTTTTTATGCACCCCCATATTATTGTCGGGTATCTATTAAAGGGTTTGTTGAAAAAAATACAAAAAAAAAAATTACCTCACAATAAATCCACTGGTCTGATGGGAAAATGGGTTTCGATAATACTTGTTCTGACTAGGCATAGTTTACCTGTTTTTTTTTTCTGTCATTTCGGCAGTTTTGAATAATTACCACGTAATGTCAACGATTTCTGCTAACGCGTTTTTAATGTCATGGCTTTGGGCTGTGTCGCACGAGTGCTTCAAATTATTCACACCATTCTGATTTGTGTTGGTCTTATCGTCTCTACTTTGTTACCAAGCCGTAACGGTAAAGCTAATCTTTGTTTTAACGATACTCTCACACTTACTTTAATGGTTTAACTGTGCGAGTAAAGTAAATTACTCTGTGGTTGCAGTGGAGTTAAAGTTCTCAAGAAATTTTGTATTGTTTTGGATCTTACTCATAGCACAAGCTCTGCTTAGCTAGGTAGGGCATTTGTCAATTTCGCTTGATGGCATTCATCACTTCAATTCAATGACTTTGACTTTTCAAAGATATTGTAATATTCAGCATGAATTGACCCACGACTCGTATTAGGCCGCTTTTTCTGACTTTCCTGATCAGTGCCAACTGCATCTAGGTCTTTCTTCATTACTTTAATGATTTTATTTTGGTATGATATTGCCCTGCTGGTCTTCTAGTAATACAATGCACACTGGTTAGATTATGAGGTAGAAATTGGTTCGACGTCATGTTAAGTTTTGCGTGGTGCAGCACATTATTAACAGTTTAGCTTCTGTCACCGGCTTCGCTCGTGCAATAGTAGATTTCCTAATACAAACTTTGGACCTCCGTTTCATTCCTTTAGGGGGTGAATTTTAGGAAATCCTCCCTTAGTGCTCGCTTACAACATAAAAAGGAACCTTGTGCAAAATTTCACGCTCCTAATCTCAGTAGTTTGAGTTGTGTGTTGATATGTCAATCAGTCAGTTTCGAATACCGACTACAGATATATCCGTATATGGTTTCTATTCAGAACCTGTACCATGACGTTTAAAGTAAGATTGTTTCATTCTTATTTCCAGTGTGCGCTATTTGTGTGTGGCCGCTAGACAACATGTATAGCTCTGTCTCTTAGGCCGGCCGCAAACGTTCGGTTTTCTGATTAGGTTTCCTGGAAACCTAATCAGGAAACCGAACGTGTGCGGCCGGCCTTACTCACACTGAAATATGAATGAAACAATCTTACTTTGAACGTCATGGTAACCCCGCAGGACAGCGACTACGGGTATTATTTACGTAGAACTTCTATACGAGACAAGGAAGTGTGCGGGGCGGGTCTGCCGGTAAGTACGAAGGATACCGAATCTACGTACTTATATGTTTACCAGCATACTCTTGTTTCTCCGTATACTGGCACCTAGGGTGCATTTTTTTTTCGCTGATGCCATATATATTGATATCCGTATATAGTCAAATGTATGGCTTTGGCCTTGTAGCTAACTTATTCTTTCAATGAGTTAAGGGTACGCCCTTCTTTACTCATGACCAAAGACGACGCATTCCTCCAATCCTATCAGTCTGTGTCTTAGGAGCAAGTATTTCCTAGTCTTAAATGTCGTTGTGACCATCGTTTTTGTATGTAGTCTTTTAATTTACAACTATTTGACTTTTTGTTTGCACTTAAGCTTATGGACGATAACCACAAGCTCACGTGCATCACTATCTTTGTCTTAATTCCGGGTACTAGTATATTAATTTTACGAAATAGATTAGATAACCATGTACCTGTGTAGGTAGTCTTTTGTCTTGTATGATAATCAATAATTTAATAACCTATTAATAAATGGACTTTCAAATTAACCTGGATTCTTAAATTAGTTTTTTATGGCCAATTTAATTTGTTTGTATACAAAACGTTAAGATACGTTTATAAAGGTATCAGTCAGAAACAGGATCAGCTACTTCCAAACTGATCTGGAATAAAGTTCATTAGTGTAGGTACGTATTCGTTATCATCACTGATGTTTCTACATCCATAATGTCCTTGAAATCGTCTGAAAGGAGTCAATGCAGTCTCGTCGATGTGGATGGGTGGAGAGGGAAAGGGAGGCCAAAGAAAAGATGGATGGATTGTGTGAACAGTGATATGAAAGAAAAGTATGTTAGTGATAGAATAACGGTTGACAGGATGGAATGGAAGAAAAAAACGTGTTGCACCGACCCCAAATAAGATGGAACAAAGGCAGGAAGATGATGATGAATGTCCTTGAAGTCGTCTGAATGGCGTCAATGCAGTCTCTTCGATCATTTTCCTGCCACTCTCGTGTTTTTCGGGGTCGCGGCTGTAATACGTTTTTTTTTCTTCCATTCTGTCCTGTCACCCACCACGCTATCGCTAACCCGCTATCTCTAGCCTTTTCCACATCACTCGTCACACAATTCACCCACTTTTATAGCCTACCTCTCTAAATGTCATAGTCGTAACTCTTTTTAATATGCGTTTCATCCCTCCTCTTCACACAACCATACTTGAACAAACGATTCCCTTTCAACTTTTCAGTCACTTGCGTTTGTTTGTAACGTGTGACTGCGGCTTTTCTTTTTGTTTTGTTCTTGTTTTTCCAGTTACCTTGTTTATTTTAGCATCGTAAAAATCTTGTTCCATACTTTTTTAGCGTCGTTATTTTTGCCGTAGTCGGGTTTTAGTTTTTTACATTTTTATCCATAATTTATTTACATACTTTTGAGATTTGTGAAGTGCTAACATTATAGTGCCAGAATATTCGGCGATCGGCAAACGTAATTCCTCGCGAACGCATCGCTTGCTGATAGAATTTGATAGTCGACTTGTCGGGGTCATTGGCCAGACGAATGGTGAATGAACAAGAAATAAGATAGTGCAAATATTGAACTTGAGTATCTAAATATAATATGAGATATCATCAACGACGCTAACTTCGTTTGTATCGTTTAAAATTTAAACTTGAAGTAGACTCGGATTGATCAACGTAAAATCAATTTGAAATTGATGTTACGTTAATTTCCCGGTCTACTTAAAAAAAACGAGAAAAAATTGTTTTTTAGTATAATAGCAGCAGAGCAGATATTAATATGTAGATTAGTTTTATCCTCGAAAAGTGAACACAATTAAAAGAAAAATGCTTGTGTCAGATCCGCAAACCATTTTTCAAGTGGGAAATTCATCAAATAATGTTTCACGTCAGATTATAACCGACTAAAACTTTTTCGTTTTTGCCAACTCTATTCGTGGTGATGTAGATATCTTTGCTGGTTCTGTAGCCTCAATCATCAAACTTAGTTTTATTATTTTTAACTTAGTTTTTGCCCTCAAATGATCAATTTTTTAAGATTTCACTAGTAATACCCAAGTGGCTTATTTTACGTCTGTATGTTAGAAGATTTACATCTACATAGTAGGTGACAATCAGATATACATATTATGTTGTAATTTATTTTTTGTATGCGTGATTATAATAATAATATAATATTCCACAACTATCACACAACGTCGTCTAGTCCCAAGCTAAGCAGAGCTTGTTGAGTTGATTGTACATCAGTTTTGTGAATTGTGTATCTTCAGTTGCCCTTTGTGTTTCCGGGTCGCGGTCAGAGCAATCCTCAACCTTGGGGACCCGTAAACCCTGAAGACCAATACATTGACGTACCTATTGGTTTTTTTTTACTATTACTTTAGTGTCATATTATATATTTTTTTTAATAATTATTGATAGATGACAGGTAAGTCATGATATGATCGACGGTAGAGCACGCTTACCTAGAACGTAACTCATTCACTCGAGTTACAAGACCACTAGGTTGTAGGTTGTAGCTATCAAGAAACACGGATTCCAGCAAGGAATTCGACTCTTGAGCTGTACGTACAATAAATTTGTAAATGATTATACTCAAAGTCAAAGTGAAAAGTTTTTTATTTCACATAGGCCTACATGGGCACTTATAAAACGTCAGAAGCTAGTACACGGTACCAAATTGGTCGTTTCCTATGGAGAAGAAATAGCAACTCCATGGTTACTCTTTTAAATAAAAATGTTGTTCTCAGAATACTTCCATATTACAGTATAAGTAGATATTATGTAAGGACAGTGTAGACTCGTCAATATTGTAACTAGCATCGCAATTACAACTTTTTAAAAACTCCGCACAGCTTAGCTCAATTGTTTTTCAGACATCTTTTTATAGTTTTTAGTTGAGGTGAACTCCCCAGTCTGTAAAAAGATGATGACTTGTCGCAAAAAACAAGATGGTGATTTCAATTTATCGCATTATGTAAATTTATTTGTTTCCTTGATTATCTTTAGCCGGTCATCGCTTTGTCCAACTTGGGGATTTTTGATTTACATGTAATAACGTGTCCTTGTGTTTTTAGTAATTTGCTTCTTTTTTGCCGTGTGAAAACCTTAGGATGACCCCATCTATATACTCTATTCGCGATAGCATTAGACAGAAGTTAAAAAAGGTTGTATTATGGTACACTTTGTAATAAAAGTACAATATATGTATATTGTGCTGTAATACAGTCAGGATTGATGCTGAATTTATTATAATCAACTTATATACCAACTGTTATACTTAAATGAATTCATTTAAACTATCCATCTTCTGAATGTATGAGGCTTTTAATTAAATAAATTATTTATTCGTACCATAGTGTCCATGTTAAAAATCTAAAAGAAGCAGGGGTTGTTGCCTGGCACGTTTTTCATTATACTGTATAAGTTTTTGTTCTTCATTCCGTCTGTAGTAACGTCACTAGGACCGACCACAAAGATGTTTTTGCTCTTAAACTCGTTCCATCATCGGACCACTCGACGTACGGCGTTGCGCCACCGGTACGTGATGGAAATCCCACCCATACGTACAAAACGTTTTGGGAATATATTTATTGCGCGTAGGTACTGCTAAGGAGCGGAATTCCTTGTCGAAGTCTTTATTTCCTGACAGCTACAAGCTAAGGGTCTTTAAGTCAAGATTGAATAGGTTACTTCTAGGCAAGTATGCTCGATCGTCGACCACATCACCGTTTAGATACTGGTTATACGCGAGCCTATCAATAAGAAAAAAAGAAACGGCCTGTAGACATGTCATACGCAAAAGAAACGAGCGTTAATAACCATGGCTGTTCATAACAATTAGGCAATGTCAAACTATTATAAATTCACGTGACTTCACGATGATTGTTATCAACCAGTCTAGCTTCTTCATTCTATACCGTCAAACAGGGTAAGGGGCCGTTCAAGTATTACGTAAGCAGATTTTTTGCAAAAATTAACTCTCCCCTCCCCCTCATCAGGAAAAGTAAGCATAGCTCTCACCCCATGCTTACGTAAACATTGTTACAAGCATTTGTCAATGTGTTGGTTTCGTTATTAATTATGAGCAGTAGTTCACTTAAAATTTTGGCATATTAATTAAAATTAACAGTCCGCGGTCCATGATACACGAATCCATGACTAAATCTTCAGTGACATTGGATTTTTGCTGTTTAGTGATGTGTGTCTGCACACTTTCTTGTGATTTCGGAATATCGACATCGTTATTTAAAAAAAAAAAACAAAAAAATATATAAACTGCTAACGTAATCACCATCTAGACCCCCATCCCCCATGTCATCAAAAATAAGCAATGCAAAGACCCCCCCACCCCCTTGTAGTGCTTACTTAGTACTTGGCCCCTAATATACCGTAAAAAACTTTGGTGAGGTTTTTCACTTTGGTTTATATTTATAATATTGATTTCTATCAAAGCCTCCGTTTTTATAACAATTAATGAATAAACAGAAGTACTTACATGCTGGGGAAAATTGTTAATAACGCGAAGATCCCCTTCAAACTTTTGTTCCTATTCACCCAGTTTGACTGTACCTAGCCTAACTGTAGCCTAACACCACCGTCTCTTGTTTCCAGTACTGTTTGAAGCGTGCCACAACGAGCAAGCGTGCCTTCAGGACCGCGCTGGTCTGGAAGCCATCACGCAGCTCCATCGTCAGCTCGATGACGACGCCAATGGCAATGTCGACCTCAGTGAAAGTGATGATGTGAGTATTCATAAATATTCATAATCCAACAAACTGCAACAATCATAACAACACAGTGACTACAACAAAAATCTATATCTTGAAACTGCAATCCATTATTTAAAATCTATTTTAAAAATTGACTTTTTACCTATAAAATCAATTTTTCGATTAATTAATCTCAGACCGCCATCCCTATAACATACGCGCATGTGTTGTTACTCTATCGAGGTTTGTATGTTCCTTTGTAATATTATTCATATCTTAGATCTGTGCACATCATTATAAGCCCTCACAAGTACTTAAATTGCATTTGAGGACAGCATTGTAAAGGGCAATGATCTTTGAAGTGGTAAAACCAACCTTGTTGCTCATAAATTCTATGTTAAAACCGGACAATCTAGTAACTAGTTGAAGACAGTATACTTTCAACTTACTTTGAATTGAATGTGAAACCTCTAAAGACCAGCCCCCCCTAGCCAAGTTACAACCGTTTCGTTTCGATTCTATTTTCGTTGATAGAGTCGGCCACGCCTCCTATTCCTTTGTTCTGACCACGTGACTGAGCGTTGAGATGACGTCAGAATAAACCTTCCTTAATAAACAGTTAGTATTTCCATAGGCCATAGGTACTACTATTTAATTTTGTTTCGTGCGGGCATCGAACCCGCGACACGCCGCCCAACATCCAATCGCTCAGCCACTTTGCTAACCGTGCCGCCTAAAATTCTCCAAATAAAACAATACGTTGCCAACATCATCCATCTCGGATATAACTTCCCTGACAACACTTCTCTTCACTCTAAAAACTCAGTTTCCGTATTAAGGATGGCTATTCTTCTTAAAGAAGATCGATTTTTGAATTGAATCGAATCAAAGTCTCAAGAATCGATTCAGTAAGAAACTGAGTTTTAAAAGATCGATTCCCTTAAGATCGATCCGTTGGTTACCCTACCGGTACGAGTCCTAAAAAGCACAATACAGATCCTATAATGCACATGTGTTTCATGACTGCTGAGTTAATTGGGTCGTTTTTTTAAGGTATGAAATCATGTAATGACCTCTCGCTCTAGGGTGGAGCTTGGAGACGTGTCAAACTTACTGACTAGAACCACAACTATGTTCCTTCAGTTACCTTTTGCGTTCTAGGACCACGAGAATCCTTTCATACTTTTCCAAGGAGGCCTCCTGGCCTCCTACGGTTTGCTGACATCTCTTTGAGGCGCACGTGGAACACTACGCGCCATCGACGACTCGGGTTCGGTCCTCATAGAACGAGCGGACGGCGAGCTATCCATTGCTCGCCGTCCGCAAACCCGCTCCTACGATGCCCTGAGATCGCTCTGCGATTCCAGACGCTCGTAGCGTCTTTGTCGCGGCAGCTGGAACTTGAGGAAATACATTCCCTCACCCTTACGGCCGCCTCCTTCGCTAGCATTACTGCTTCGCAGAAGAATGCGACCGCATCCCATTGAGTAGCCGAGTCTACAACATTCACATTAAAAAATAACTAGAAGACAAACAAGAGCTTTAATAATAATATGGTTTCGGAGATCGATTCATAGAATCGCTCCATTGTATGATATCGATTTTCTTTAGATACCTATAAAATCGATTCTTCGATTAATCGATCTCAGATCGCCATCCCTATTCTGTGTCTAAACTTGTTACCGAAATAACACAAAAAAATGAGGAAAACTAAAACTCAATTCGTTCGCTATGTTTATGCACCGTAGGCCAAAGTTTTGTCCTTGTTTATATCTAAACATCTAAACCTACGGCCTCGTGACCTGCCTCTAATTGTCTGACCTGAAATAAATCTTTGAAACATATGATTCATGGCATAAATTGGCCATCAGACTTTTTTCCTGTATTTCATAGGCAAACAATTCATAATTTGGGTTATTAAAGTTCACTGCACTCGTGAATATAAAGTTTTCTTTACCTTAGTCACCATTTTTTGACAGTGTTTTGTTAAACGGACATGTTAGCTGTTCGCAGTTTAGTTTTTTCTCTGTATGTTTGGGACTTAAGGTCCATTTGCGGGATTGTGCGTGCATGCAAGAGTTACCACGCCCCTGGCACGCAAAGGGCATCTAAAGGAACACAGGTGGGTTTGCGTCAGTTAAAAAATCTGACACTCCGTCTCGCTTCAGGGTTAAGGGGAGAAGTTATTTGATGATTACCCACCTCAAAAAGTAGATGTCTAGTTACATCACAATCTGGTTTGAAAGTTAATAGGTACAGTGAATTTAGAGTTTCCTAAACAATTAATTCTTGCCTTACCGTTCCTCACCAGAGGACTTCCTTTTGGTTACAAGTTTTTTTTATTATTGATAGGCCTACGCTTGACTACTATCGCACGTTATGGTTAGCGAAGATTTGGTCGGCATCTATTTACTCTTTTTTAGGGTTCCGTACATCAAAAGGAAAACGTGGACCCCTATAGGATCACTTTGTTGTCCGTCCGTCTGTCTGTCAGAGTCTCGAGGGTCTAGAAACCTGAAATTTGGTATGTAGCAAGGTCTTATAGCACAAGTATAGGAAAAAATCTGTAGTTATGTCCAATTCGGAAAAATCTTCGTAATTCAATTTGGCAATTGAACTGTTTTCATAGGTAAGTTTGTACGGAACCCTTAGAGCGCGAGTCCGACTCGCACTTGTCCGGTTTTTTTTTATAAAGTAAAGCTATAGCTATCAGCAAACCATGGACAAAACACTCCAATAGGCAATTCCACTCCTTAGCTGTTCGCCTACGCACAATGGCTTTACGAGCTTCCATGGCATAACGATCTCAACAAGAGGTTCTTTACATCGAAGACCCGCCCTTGTGGCTGTTATTACCTAGTGACGTGCTCATTTCCTATATATATAAAATGGATCCCTATTCCCCTTGGTTACGTCAGCACACCTGAACGGCATGACCAATTTCGCAAATTCTTTTCTTACTGTGTTTGTTAGGAGCCAGGTAGAAAAAATTAAGAAAATAGTCCAGAAAGTTAGGACATTACAGAAAACTACGACTGATGAGCCTATGAGCGTTTGACAGTCCATTGCTAAGACAGGACAATGTCTGTCAATTCATCACATAATACCATGTATTTAAATCTTTTTTTTTCTGTTCCAGTTCCTCCGCGAAGAGCTGCAGTACGACAGCGGGTATGAGAAGCGGCAGCGCGCGTTCCATCACAATGATGACATGCACATCTCTGTTAAAGAGCTATGGGAGGCGTGGCTGAGGTCTGAGGTTAGTACTTGTAATCCGTAGTCGAATAGTTATAAACAAAATATTGTGATCACGAAAAATGCTTACAAAATATTTGTTTCGATATGAGTAATAGGGAATATACCTACTTGCAATTTTTTTATTTACTGAATTAAATAATTTTATTTTGTCAACGATGAAGTTATACCAAAAGCTTTAAAGTTGCTTAACCTTTTGACTAGCGTAATTAGAGACACAATAGAAAGACAATGACCGAGCGAAGGCCGGCGTTCACTCGGGGATTAATTAATTAAAGTAATGAAAAATCCGACATGGAATTTGACGTCAAAGTTCATCTGCCATAGAAAACGGCGTCTTGGCGAGAGAGACATATTTATTTGTATACATTACATCGACGCACACGTGGGCCAAGCCTGATTTGTAGGAAGAGTCGCGTCGCGTGGCATGGATCTAATGTAGCTCTTCAAGTCTAGTTGCCATATAAAAGGTACAAAGACCGACTCGCCCAGATCGGTGTGTACGTGGCCCACGTTCTTTTTTTAGCATTTTACTTCAAATAAACCATTTACAGGCACTTTTGAAATGTCAAGAAGTCAGTCAGTCAGAAAAAAAAAGATGCTATTTACACATTCCAAAGCGTAGATCTCTATGGAGAAGAATGCGCAAGAAACTCTTGGACATTCTTTCAATCATGTTATGTATAACAAATATCTCCGTTACATGTTTCTTGTAGCGTCTAGAAACATGTAACCGAGATGAAGAAGAACATGTATCATGTGAGAACAATGTAAATAAAGAAAAAAAAAACTAAATATAGATATTAAAATAGCAACTGGCAGCTAAGAGAAAGACGTGTGCCCAATGTAGGTCTACCTTTAATCTCGTTTGCTATTCTATAAATTTTGATATTGTTTTCACAGTTAGTATTCTATTTTCGTATATTTATTGATAAGCTTGTTTGATAACAAATATTTTTTTCATGCATATTCGATATTAGAGATGAGATTTATTTCAACAAAGGTTTTTAATTGAATTTTCTATCTACTGCAAGGATATGAGACAAGTTAGATACTGTAGTGGAAAACAGCGATTCGAAAGAGGCGCATCTTAACAATAACCATACGATGACTAAATATACAATGTCCATTTTAGATCTTTGTCTGAAAATTCCATGGAATATTTTTCGATAACCTTACTAGCTTCTGGCAGCTGCTCTGCCCGCAGAACTCATATCAAAATAATTTATAGCATATAGCATTAAGCGATAATGTAGGTATATAATATTAAAATCATTTTTAGAATCGGATCAGTAACTTAGAGATTACGTGCTATTATAGAAAATGGTCTACTCATGTGCTAAATTTAATCCAAATCCCTTGTGTAGTTAAAGAAACAAATATACACGCAGCCACAAACTTACGGCTTTTTTTTTTTCACAGCTGTCACACAATGCCGTCTAGTCCCAAGCTAAGCAGAGCTTGTGTTATGAGTACTAGACAACTGATAAGCAAAATTATATATTTCTAAATTCATACATATTATAGATAAATTACACCCAAACACAGAACAAATGATCGTGCTCGTAACACAAACATTTTTGTCCTGAGTCGGACTCGAACCCACGACCACCGGCATAGCAGTCAGGGCCACTAACCACTAGACCAACAGGCCAGTCGTATAATATTAGTGTGAGGTGTGACTACATGGACTTTTTCAATGTTACTAACATCATAAAACTTCAATTGCAGGTGCACAACTGGACGGTGGAGCAGACGGTAGAATGGCTATCGCAGTCAGTGGACCTGCCTCAGTACAAGACCCTGTTCCTGCAGCACAAGGTCACTGGTGCTACCCTGCCCAGGTAATAATAATAATAGTACTTAACCTTTACCAAGTATTAATTTATTGATAATATCGACAACATTACAAATTGATATAACATTACTTATAAAGTCTCAGATACATTAAGGGACAAAATGTCCCCCAACATGATGCGCAACGCTCTATCTACGTGACGCTTGCAACGTTGCCCAGTGTCCCGTAACTTGCCCTCAATATTTTATGACGTATTAACGTGAACGTGGTGGGACGCCGGGTATATGCTGGACAATTTCACAGTGTTTCGCGTTATGTTTTGGGATATTTTGTCCCATAATATATTTAATAATAATGGGGCTTTAAGCCGTAGATGCACGAGGGGAATCTGAGTCTTAATCTGTTCAAAAAAAGAACCCTCGTGCATCTAAAGCAGCAACACTTAAAAACAACATTGAAATACATATAAAATATTTGCAGAAATAGGCTAAACAACAAAAAAAGAAGTTGTCAAAAAAATAAAACAAACGTACGTTAACCTAAATTACGTAGAATGAAATCAAGGGCATTCAGTTAAATTGAATTAAGTTGAAATTGTAGTTTTCTATTTTCTAATTTGACGTGGTGAGGGTCGCGGGAATCCGATGGATGCGAGACGCACAGGACCGGTCATTATGGTGACACTTGGGGGAGGGCTATGTCCAACAGTGGATGTTTTTCGGCTGAAATGTTGATGATGATGATGATGTCATCATCATCAACATACTACAAAGAGAATACTATATAGTATTCTTGATCTAAGCCGACCTTAAGGTCGGCTTCAAGTCTAATCGGATGCAGCTAGATACTAGTACACCAGCCTAAAGAAGTTATTTATTATTATTTATTTATAACATTACATTATAACACCTTTACAGACTCGTCCAAGGCGATGTTATAACTATCACTTATTATAATATGTACATAGTTATAATATAAAATTAATTAGTATGTAATGTCCAGACCTAGCCTACCTACCTCCCTACCTATCTTAGTCGGTTTAGGTAAAGTCCTGATCCAACTTGCCATTTCCCCTAGCATTCTCTACTCATTGTTTTTCCTCGATTTCGATGATATCATTAGCCCATTGTTTCCTTGATATGCCTTTGTTTCTTTATTCAATTCAGGTAACGAATACTATGTTATCTATTTTACTGTTAGACTTTATAGTCTCAATGAGGACAAATGCTTTCCTCTTCCTTTTCTATATAATTCTGTATTCTACTAAAGCGGACTAATCGTACCGGTCGGAGTAAAGCTCGTCCTATCGTCGCCTTTGTCAAACCCGTACTGATCCCGCTTAGTATATATGTCGTGGCCAGATCTTAGAATTGATCACTTCATGATATGTCCAACGAAAACTGGCCAGATCGTTTAAACATTACCATTTGTTGATATGTCAATCCTCGTTTGACCATATCATTGATGTAGGATTTCTATGATAATAAAAGGTCTAAAGAAAGTAGCTCAAACAAGGATTGACACATCATCAAACTTTAACGTTTAAAACATTTAATTCTTTGCCGGAATCTGTGTTTCCTTATGGCTACAACCCGGGAATCTTTAACTCAAGAGTGAATAGGTTACTTCTAGGTAAGCGCGCTCCATCGTCGACCGCATCATCGCTTTCCATCAGGTGAGATAGCGATCAAGTGCAAACCTATAAAGAATTTAAAAAAAAGACGGTCAGGCCATTTGGCCAGTTTGACTTGGCCATATCATAAAGTGATCAATTTCTAAGTTCTGGCCACGACATATATAACGACCCATTCCTTCTCACAGAGAAGAGATCTGTCTTCCAGCAAAAGGTACATTGAAGGATAATTACGCTTATCCTTATATTATAAATTCGAATTTGAGTTTATTTGATTTTTACGCTTTCACGCCTTCACGGAGAACGGATTTGAATTTAACTCCTGGGTGTGCTCTGACATAGGATAAGTTTTGGTCTCGGGAGTTCGAATTCCACGCGAACTAATTGATATTAATGTTCACACTTACTTCCATGCCGACAATGAACTGAAAACAAACAGAGCCTAATTAAGTTTAATGTTTAAACAAATTTAAGTGAATAATATTATTTTAGTTGTGTAAACGGCACTTGCCATGCCAATCTAGCTGAGAGCGGATCTGGACTGTTTACCGCTGTTATCATTTCAGTGAAATTGTTCAGTATCCAGCCGTTTTTGACATAACTGGGTAATCTAGTTTTGCGTAAGAACAAGGAATGTAGAGATTTTGCTAAAACCCATCATAATAATAATAATTAATATTAAACAAATAAATCAAATATCTCGACTTACCACACGAGGTTAGCATAATAGCATAATCAGCCTTTTAATGTTCCCACTGCTGGGACTCAGGTCTTCTCTCTAGGAGATGGAATGGGCCGTAATCCACCACGCGGGCCCAGTGCGGGTTGGTGAATGTCACATGTCTTCGAATTTTTGGTTCTAGGACATGCCGGTTTCCTCACGATGTTTTCCTTCACCGTTTTGAGAGCAGTAGTGATGAAATAAATTACACAAAGTAATGCACCTAGCTGGGCCGCGACCTACAACTCGTAAGTCGGGGCCGTTACCACTCGGCCACCACCACACGAGGTTGTTGACATATATTATGGATTATTGACTCGGCTATCATTGTGCCGATTGTCGTGACCGCCAATGGCCTTATAACCAAAAGCTTCGACGACCATCTGTCGAAGCTGTCATTGCGCGATTGGATCAAGGGCCTGATACAGAAGTCATTACTCCTCGATACGGCTCACATTGTGAGGTTCCTGTCTCTGGAGCCCTAACCACCGGTAGCTTGGAACCTGTTCCCGACACCGGCGGACAACTGGTTTTTATATTTTTAAATGTTTTCTTTTTCTGTGTTTGTTAAAAATATGTAATGAAAATGAATATACGAAATTCTATATATATAAAAATGAATAGCTGTTCGTTAGTCTCGCTAAAACTCTAGAACGGCTGGACCGATTTGGACTTGAAATATTCGTGATAGTCCAGGGAAGGTTTAAACGGTGAGAATAAATGGGAAAATTCACAATATAAAAATCCGAATACAACGCTATCTCTAATTAAAATGTCATTGTAAAATAAATTATGCTGTTCTGGTAATGCCAGTAGATGGCGTTATCCTTACTATTAGGACGTCTAGTGGCTTTAAGGTCCTTGACTCTCATAGTCCGATGGGACAGCTATCTGACACCACCGGAGAAAGATCAGGTGCAGGACCAACGTCTTTATGTGCTTTCCGAGGCACGGGGTGAAAATACCTACTTCCAAACTCCGGACTGCTACCGAGTATTTCAATAGCACTTATTTCCCGACCGGGGAATCGACCCCACGCTCAACAGTTCCAACTGATACAACTGAAAACTAGTTCTACAGGATTACTACAGACAACATAGTTCTGCGTCAGCATTTAAACAAGATAACTGCTAATTATCAGTAATCCGTTTACTAAGCTGCTTATGACGGCAATACATCTGTAATCCCGTTATTTGCAGTGGCCTTATAAGATTTTTTGATAACATGACACTACTTATAAATCTTTTTTTTGGTTTGGAAAACATCAAATAACTTCTCCCCCTCTGAGTGGAGCGAAAGGGAGTGTCACGCTTTCACTCGTGTTCTCTCAGTTGCCCTTTGCATTTTAGGGCCGCAATGACTTAGAACAGCCACCCTAGCCAAGTTACAATCGTATCGTTCGCGCCGAACGCCTCGAGTAGGCCACGCCTCCGATTCCTTTGTTCTGACGTCATCTCAATGCTCAGTCACGTGGTCATGGTCATGGTAACTTGGCTAGGGGAGCAGGGATGGCGAACCAAAGGCACGCGTTCCAGTGGTGCCACGCGACAAAATAATTTGTGCACGTCAGTGAAACGTAGTACAACATGTAGATTAATGGAACCACTAATAATCACACCAATGTTCACTTTTATATATATATAACTAGCTGACCCAGCGAACTTCGTGCCGCCTAATAGTTAGGATAACGCCATCTACTGGCATTACCAGAACAGCATAATTCATTTTATTATTATATTTTTACTTAGACTTTTTTTTTAAATTAGAGATAGCGTTATATTCGGTTTTTTTTTTCGTGTTTTTTTTTATTTTTTCTCACCGTTTAAACCTTCTCTGGAGTATCTCGAATATTTATATATATTTTATATCTCAGTCTTGAAACCAAAATTAGCTAAATCGGTCCAGCCATTTTTGAGTTTTAGCGAGACTAACGAACAGCTATTCATTTTTATTCATATAGTTTGAATAAACAAAACTACTGTAAACATTAAGATATACGAATTTTGGGCTTCTAATTAAAAGTGAATAGCATTTAGTTTAAATATTTGTTCATTAAATCACTAAGCCAAGATTCTTTGGTGGCACGCAATGACTAGATATTTTATTTTTTAATATTTTTACTGACACGTTCCTGACTTAGAACAATCTCGCCTTGGATGAATTATATTCTTGACTAGCACTTTGCTAGCGCCTTCGTTCACGAAAAAGTTTTCATAAAGACTTTAATATCCCTTAGACCGTATTTTGAAGATAGTTTTGTAAAACTAATAATTACAGTCTTTATTAATCATTTAAGTTAGAAGTTCTGTCAAGTTTCAAGTTCATTAACCCCAGAAATAAGAATTCTCCATACAATCTTTAACACCCTCTGAATCGTCTTGTGGGGTAGTTTTGAAAAATAAATAATGACAACCTTTATTATTTATTTAGATTACTATTCGTAATAAGTTTCCAAGTATATTGGATCACGAAATACGTTTGTGCATACAAACGGGCTTCCTCCTTTTCACCCTCTTAAAGTTTGAATTTTAGTGCTCGACTACGTCACAATAGTTTCGGCTGTGCGTTGATATGTCAGTCAGTGATTTTCGTCTTTTAAATATATAAATTACATAATTGTAATCACGCCTGTACTCTCCGAATGAATATGACATTAGTACATTCACATATTGCAAGATAATTAAGTCTCCAGAACAAACGGATAGAACCATCAGCCGGGCAAGAAATCTTACTTGGTGTTTGCTTCTGAGATTTTTCGCAAACGCTTTTACAGCAAAGACAAAAGCATAAAGAAAATAACCGTAGCGCATTTATGCCAATATGGCCTAAGCTCAGCTGAATGGAACCATCTAAATGACACTATCGTTCCTAGGAACGACAAGTACCTATGCCCCATTCGCAATAAGATTAACCAAACTTTTGTCTGACCGTTCAAACGATTTTGACTTCTATTTCGTAGACATAAAGATAGCACTAAAAGCAAAAAAACGGGTTAAAATACCAACTATTTACTGTAGCCGCCATTTGTCATGCCACCAACGCAATAAAGATCAAAATCGGTTGAACGGACAGTAAAAAAAGGTTTGTAATAAATGTCTATTATTGCGAATGGAGTATAGTTAGTAAAACTCAGACAGTTCCTCTCACACCATCCAGAGCGGGAGCAAATATTTAATGAAATCCAAACAAAAAAAATAAAATAAAACTACTTGAAAATCATCAGTGTTTAGAAGATCAGTGTTTAAACCCCTGTTTATTCCCCAACAGATTGGCCGTAAACAACATGCAGTACCTGAGCAACGTATTGGGTATCAAGGACCCCATACACAAGCAGAAACTTGCACTCAAAGCTATGGACGTCGTGCTTTTTGGACCCCCTAAAGGTAGCGTGCAATTCTTGAACATTCTTTTTTTTTTTTCATAAAGAAAAAGGACTGGCCGAGTGGGAGTCGGATATTAAAAACGAACAAAAAAAATCGTATATAAATAAAATCGTATATAAGTAATATCGTTTCCTGTATGGGAACCCTTTTTAATTTCATTATTTGGTATTGTGAAGGCAACAGAAATACATATTCTGTGAAAATTCCTACAACTTGCTGAAAGACAGACGGATGGACAAACAGCTTCGTAATAGGGGTCCCGATAGCACTTTTCAGTTACGGAACCCCAAGAACGACACCAATTTGGTATATTCCTGTGTTTATTTTTGTACAATAATTTTAATACTATAGAATAAATAACACTAAAAATAAATCTTTTTCTGACAAAGGCATAAAAATCGGTTATGAAAAGAAGCAGCAATTAGCATTTCAAATATTGATATGAGGAAAAGTGTAAGCGCGGTGTGAACATCTCGCTATCTCTTTTCAATGCGCTTAACCTAATGGCGGTGACGTCACATTTCAGTTTGTGCGTCGTTTTTCTGACAGTTTCTCCCTCCCACCAGATTTCAATGGTTCTATCTTATTTAATTTTGAAGTGATTTGAAAAATGATTTCTACTTTTTGATGGAAATCGTTTTAAAAAATGTATCGAGCACAAATATATTTTTTAGCCCTAATTTCATCTCTTCTATGGCAACGTTAGTTGCACTGAAAATGACATTTTGGCAGGACAGGATAGCACACAGAGAAAGATAGGAACATAGTACGCGTTGTCGGCTCCACATCCACACACTGCTGCCGTTCCTTCGAGGTAGCTCCACTTTAAGAGGTTGAAGTTACACCTTCTTACTCGAGTCATAGATCCTGGAAAATGTTCACTTAGTGTTGAATGTTGAGTGGGTGGGTAGGAGGAAACTGTTTTGCTGTATTGGAAATTGATGCCGTATTATACGTATAAGTTTCATAGCAAAGCTTATTTTGTATTAAGACAGATTCAAAATCTACTAGTCTAAGAGACTAAGTTAAGACTAGTAGATTAATCTGGTAATAAATATAGTACAAAAATATATATTTGCTAGCTGCTGTCAGCGGCGTGGTACTAGACAATTATTAGCATAGTCGACCTTATAAAGTTCCCACTGTTGGGATTCAGGCCTCCTCTCTAGGAGAGGGAGAAATGGACCGTAATCCACCACGCAGGCCCAGTGGAGGTTGGTGGATGTCACATGCCATCGAATTTTTGGTTCTAGGACATGCCGGTTTCCACACGATGTTTTCCTTCACCGTTTTAGGAGCAGTGGTGATGAAATAAATTATACAAAGTAATGCGCCTGGGTTTGAACCTGCGACCTACAAGTCGTAAGTCGGGGGCCGTTACCACTTGGCCACCACTGCTCTCAGACAATTATTACTGCAATAAATTACATTCCATTGTCTCTCAAGTTTACAAATCTTGACTCGAAGACAAATTATGTAAACGAACGTCTAAGATTCCACCATTACACATCTAAAACTCAAATGACTAATTAAACAGCCCTGTTTAATAACCACACCATTATGTTGATGTTAACCGGTTCTATATTATCTAATAAAGATGCTCATGGCAAAGAAAAATCAAAGAAACTGGTTACTCAAGTAGCCTCATCTGAGATAATATAATTTGTGCTAAAACCCGTAGGGCTAGACTGGAAATGCGTGTTATGTGGTTGAAATACTTTATTAATATTTATGTAACGTAACCTAGCCCTAAATAATGGTATGGCTTGCAGGGCAGCGAGATTGTTTGAAAGACTTACAGTGGCTCTGGAACGCAAAGGGCTATTGAACTACCACTGGGCCAACATTAAGGGTGTGTTAGGTCGCGAGTTAAAATCCAGCCAGGCACATTACTTTGTGTAATTTATTTCATCACCACTGCTCTCAAAACGGTGAAGGAAAACATCGTGAGGAAACCGGCATGTCCTAGAACCAAAATTTCGAAGATATGTGAAATTCAACCCGCACTGAGCCCGCGTGGTGGATTACGGCCCATTCCCTTTCCCAAAGAAGAGGCCTGAGTCCCAGTAGTGTGTGTTGTTATGCTATGTTTTATGCTATGCTATTAAGGCTATGCTGTTAAGGGTAAATAAGTAATTAATAAAAATTACACTTTAATCCCTTAACCATTACTATCCTACTGCTGGGTAAACGCCTTCCCCAAATCCTTCGAGATATTATTCTCCCGCGCCGTCTTGAACCAGTCCTCGTGGTAAGCGTCTAAATTACCACATCACCTCTTATTAGACCAGACTCGATTTTTTTTTTTTAGGTGGGAAAATCATCCAATGACATCTCCTGCTCTTGAGCGGAGCGCGAGGGTGTGTCAGACTGTTCCTTCGTTGCATTTCATACCAGGGCCGAGTTTTCCTTTCAGAAGCAAACTCTTGGCCCTAGTAGGCTTCCACCTTGCTGGGCCCCTACGGTTTGCTGACATATCCTTGAGGCGCGCGTGGAACAGTACGCGCCGTCGACGACTTGAGCTCGGTTCGGACGGTCGGACTGCGAGCTAGCCATTGCTCGCCAGACCAGCCTCGATGACGCTTCCCTTCTGCAGGAACCCACTGCGTGGTGACACTTGTCTGGTGGTCACTGTGCCTACGGCTGATGTGATCCGTCCCATCTCATTTGAGCCTCGCAGCCCTTTTACCTACGTGTTTTCTGCCCGTTTTGGAGCGCAGTGTGTTATTTCGTATTCGGTCTATTCTTTTTACACCCAGAATACTACACTTCTTAGCTTTGGCAAACCGCAAGGTGAAACTTTTGCAATTCGATAACGAACCAGGTCCAAGCACAGTGTGTGCACTTCTTATTCGTCCTTGTTGGTATCACTCTTGACAGAGTGGTCGTGGTCATCACTTCAGGTGTTGGTGGCAAGCTTCACAACACGCCGCCACACCTCTCTGGTGGCCGCCTTCCTCGTGCATTCGTGCAGTAATGATGAGCCATTTACTGCCGCTTTAATCTGGTCAGTCCCTTTCATAAGCGATCTTCCTCGTGCCCTGGTACCCTCAACCTTTCCCTGGACTACAAGTTGCTCAATAGCCACTTCCCCTCGGCGGCAAATGTGATCAAAAAAGGTGAGAATACGAGACTGTACCAAAGATGATAAACGCTGTTTGATGCCGAGTTCTCGAAGTATAGACTTATTGATACGGAATTCAGTCCACGATACTCCGAGTGTGTACTTACCTAACTTTTTATTTAGTCTGCAATACAATAATTAATTACATAAAAAAAGCGCAGGTAGTTAGTACAATTACGTAAAATCCAAGTACTCCGTTCATTCTAGTAACATCTAGATAATAAAAACAAAATTAATTCTTAATCAGAAAATCTTTATACAAGTTACAGAGTGACTCTTGTAAGTTAATTTTTATTATTTTTCACTGACAATGACTCGGCGTAATGGCAATTTAATGGCGAAATAAATGAAGGTAATAACTAGGTTGACGATATTACAAGTTTGTTTAGAAAGATTATATATTACTGCGTTATTTTTATCTTAGGTTAGACAAAGTTAAAAAAATCTTTAGTCCAAACTAGCTCTAGACCGAAACGGTTGAAACTCGGGGCGTAGAGGACTTTCGTCAACAATAGGACGTTACTGTTTTTTTTTTACTGAAAATCATCAATTAACACTTCCTCGCCCTGGGTGGAACGCGAGGGAGAGTCAGACTTTTACTGACTAAAATCCACAGTGTTCTTTCATTTACCCGTTTTTGCGAGGGCTGCTGTAACACCTCTCAAAGGACTGGCCAAAATCGTAAAACTTTGAAAACTTAAAAAAATTATCTGCCATCCTCACGTGTGACAGAAAATAATATTTTATGTTAAATACATTCGGATTTTATATATATAATTCTATACACCACTAATTTTTAATAAGTACAAATACTTAAAGGGCTTATTAGAAAAGGTCTTGTTATTAATAAATAATATTCATAAACAGCAAAGTTATGAGCGTTTGTTAATATCCCAAAATGTAACTCAATTTATGGAAATACTCTACAGGCTATTGTTTATGAACGAATGAATGGCGGTAAAAATGGAAAAACACTGCGCGTAGTATTTATTAGTAGCAATTTTTATGAATGATTGATTCAATTAGAATTTGCCAATTAAGACAAATTTTCGTGGATAATTTTGAGATTTCTTTTTTTTTACTTTTGACTACACAAATATGATCAATAACGGTTACGGATAAGAGCCCCATTTTGTTTCTACTAATTGAAGAAGAGGGGTGTATGGTGTATGTATACCAGTACTCTTTATATGTGTCTCTAGATCCAACATACGGAATCAGAAGATTGCGATAATTATTGCAATTGCAACTTCATTTTAGGGAGTACAAAGATAACTACCAACTTCTAACATGAAAGCCCTCGGAAAACATGCTAACGAATTTAAAATAGGCACGTTCTGAAAAACCCAATATTTTTTTATATATTTTTATTCTTGATAGGTTCGCTCTTGACCGCTCTGCCGTGCCAAAGCAATATACTGTAAGTCGACTTACAGTGTTTTCGCTTAACAACGCTCAATCAATTTCTTTAAGTCTGTTTAGTATACCTTATTATCAATTTTGTCATTTAGAGGCTTATTTTACATGATAAGCCAACCTAAAAATCACTGTATGAAGTTCAAATTAGGGTTTTAACAAGCTAAAAAACTGTAATAATGTTTACAGTATTTACGCATAACAAACTGCGCTCTTTGTCGAATTACGGAGATAAATACAGTGTTTTAAACCGCCGCAAATACTCGCGCTTTCATGTAAAAAACAGTGTATTTTGAACATTTTTGAAGCTGAAAGACACTTTTTTGGAACTTGGACCGGTATCGACGCCGTGATTATTTGTCAAGAAATGTTGATAAGTTATCTACAGCTTGCACGAAAACAAAAGGCCAGTCTCGAAGACATAACACCCTAATATGGACGCTAAATGATACCAAAGTTTGCAGTTTTTTTTCTGAGAACGTTGGGTTACCCAAATGATGAAGCTATACAATTGGTCTTAAAAAATAATTATCTCGAAAGTAATAAAAATCCGAAGATAAACGCCAGCCCTGATCTTCGAGGACGTCGATTAACAAGTTTCCAAAAGAGTATGAAAAGTGTTTGGAAGAATTTATATTGAAATTATATAATACAACGCATGTTCATTGCGGTGCATGTTTGTGCATGTTATGCACCGCATCGTAAATATTTGCCAGTTGGTATTAATTTTTCCACTTTATTTAAAGATTTTAAGCAGTATTGCCAATAAGAAGATGTTAGACTCACTTTCACGCAATGACAAAAAAAAAATATATTTTTCAAGAGCTGTATTACCCCAAGATATTTGCACTAAATGCAAAAATAATAAAATATCACATTGAAAACTACCACTTCCTTGCAACTGCGAAGACTCTAAAACTTTAGGCCAGGACTTAAGAGAATAATGTGCGCGAAGAGATTTTAGTCAGGCAGAAAAAAACGAAGCGAACCTTGAGAATTTTGTAAGCTAAATCAAAGTCTGGAGAAAAATCTGGATGTGGATGTTCTCTACCACAAAGACATGGTGCTTTTTGTAAATGACTGCAAAATAACATCTCCAAAAGACTGGAATATTCAAAATTTTAAAATTATTAAGTTTCAAAGAGGCAAACTCTCTCTATTTGCCAAAAATGATTTTATTGGAGAGTTTAAAGAAATTCATTTCTTGAAAAAAAAAAGGTTGAAACTGATTTAAGAAAGAAAATGAACGACGGATTAGATCTTATAAATATGCTAGAAAAAGAATGTAAACCAAGAGGTGTGAATGAAGTTAAAAAAAGGTTATTGCTTATACTTACAAAATCCATGCCTACATCACGGCGATTTTTTTATGAAAATATTGAGGTATCTGATGCACCTGATCCTGATCTTGATATACATTTTGATTCTGATTTGTAATTCAGTCACACTTGTGGTTAAATTACAAATCAGAAGAAATGTTTGATTTTTTCACGAAGTTAACAATGGATCTCATAAAAATATTAGAATATATTGTTGTTTTTGTTTAATTTGTCTGATTATTATGCATACGTTTTAGTAAATAATTGATCTCATAAAATAAAATAAAAGCAAACAAAAAAAAAGAATATAATAAGCATTTTGGAGATTATGTTATGTTTTGTTTGTAACATGTACGAGTATGTATGTTTGATTATTATGTATAAGTTAAATTCGCTTTTTTTCAATAAAATATTGATTTAAAAAGATAAAAAAAATCAAAACAAAAATTTAAAATAAAACTAAAAATAAAACGATTAAGTTTTAGTGCGATTGTCGTCAAAAGGATGAAAATTATGTTATTTCAATTATTTCAGATTATTATGTATCAGTTCTTTATTACCTATATGAAAATAATTGTTATTTTAATTACATATTTTATTAACTAAAGATTTTTAAAGTTAGAATTATAATTTAATTTATATTCATTAAATTTTAATTAAAGTATATTTTATTTAAATATCTCAAATTTTATTCACTAATTAGGCAAACAGATCCTAAAATCTACATAAGTACTCTTGATAATTTATTGTACTTTATTAAAGTTGCCTTTTTATTACCCAGTATCATTGGATACAATGTTTTGGCATAATCAACTACTTATGTTCAAACGAGACAAAACACTGTAATATGCTTTACAGTGTGTTGCCTGGTTCTGGTAGTAGGAAAACTTGACGATTGTGTCTCGGCAACACAAGTTAGCTGCAATATTTTTTTTTCTTTCTATTTTTATCTAAAAAAAACTACTTGGCTATATAGTAGATAACCTAAACTAGCTGTAAAATGTTTAATATAATACAATATTCATCAATTATCACTAGAAAACGCAAATAATTATCAAAAACATATATCATCAAAAATCTCACATATGCTTTTTAGAAAATACAGTGTATTGGATTGACAGGGCAGCGCTATCTCACCTCTCACACCGACGATGCGCTTGAGGATAGAGCGCGCTTACCTAGAAGTAACTTATTCACTCTTGACTTAAAGATTCCCGGGTTTTAGCCATCAGGAAACACAATTCACAATACTAACCAATAAAATTCACATCAATAGAGCCAACATAAATATAAATTGGGTAGCATCAACACTAGGTTCGTTGAAGGTCAGTCATAGTGCAAAAAACGTTTCATTATGAGCCCGATATAGATCTATGGCCATTGTTGTATGCTGATGAGGTTTTGTTCTGACGTGACGATTGGCTGGTGACATGCTACAGCTGTAGTTTGATTTGCCTCGCGAACTATTTACTTGGGTTTTAATTTTATGAATGGAGTAAATAATAATACAACACACATCACTTATACAACTATTAAGCTAGAACTACATTAGACCGACGCACACGTGTAACACGTCTGATTTGTACGTAGAATGGAGTTGCTTGGCGTGGATCTAGTGTAGCTCTACAAGTCTCGTTTTCATATAAAATTTATGGAGACCGACGCGCCCAGATCGGCGTGTGTAGCACATGTGTGCGCAGTGTAGTTCTAGCATCACACAACGCCATCTAGTCCCAAACTAAGCAAAGCTTATGGTATGAGTTCTAGACAACTGATAAACATACATAATATAGATAAATTACACTCGGCCACAGAACAAATGATCGTGCCCATCACACAAACATTTGTCATGGGTGGGAATCGAAGCCACGACATTCGGCATAGCAGTCAGCGCCACTAACTACTAGACCAACAAGCCAGTCAAAATTAGAATTCTATTAATTTATCGACATTTTCAGTCATTAATATTGATAAATAAACTTATGTAGTTAGAACTATAGGCATTGGGTGCTTAATTTTATTATTTGTTTTAAAAAATAACTATATCAAAAATCGCACATAAAAAAATCGGTTAAAAATTAGGTATCTAACTTACCTAATTTTTAACCGATTTTTTTTATTTCACCGAGAAAAAGGACACACAAAATGTGTTATCATCGACATTCCTCCTCACCCCTACTTTTCCTCATCCTAATTTTTGATATGCTACTTCATTGAGAACCATCAAGAACCAGTTTTGATGCTGTTTTAAGAAAACATTGCTTTTTTGTGTAAATTGTTATTGAATGTAAAATATTATACAAAAATAAGAACAAGGCAATACCAAATTATAAAAATACATTATACGGCAGCTGGTATATCCCATTTTGAAACGAGACTGAAGAGACGTCAGTTTTACGTACTTGATTAGTAATACTTTGGGACTTCGAAATTTGTCCATATAGCTACCGACATTATGGTGCTGTTAATGTCATTTTTTTTCCACGTTTAGAGGTATGTAGAAAAAATAAGGATCCTCCGACCAGCCAGGCAATTGCCAAATTATTGTTTTCGGAACTCTAATACTCCTCGTCATCATCATCATCATCATCATTTCAGCCGAAAGACGTCCAACAACTTCGATGAGGACGTCGTCGTCTAATACTGTGATGGCAGATTTTCAGATTTTGTAGTTTAGTTCCCATGTGGCGACATAGATGTCGCTGTACACTAATGTGCGGCTATACATTTAGTATCACCTCATAGCAACATTTAGGTGGATTGCAACTCAAGGCCTTCTCCTAGAGAGGAGGCTTGAGTCCCATTTGTGGGAACATTAAAAGGCTGATTATGCAACTCAAGTACAAATACATTAATGATAGGCCAGTTACCTATGTAATTTTTACAAGTACACAGCCAAGGTTACAAATTCTCTTTTTAGGTAAGCTGAATTAGTTTCGGATCGGTGTTAATATTATTGGCTACTATTGTTTTTATGAGGCATAACCTTGATATCGGAGTTTTTTTTATTATTGGGTGGGAAAATCATCTTATGACAAATCCCGCTCTTGGGCGGAGCGAAAGATAGTGTCAGACTTTTACTGACTAAAAACCCACTCGCTGCCTTCGTCGCAGGGCTCCGGGTTTCGTTTTGACACTACCCGTGTTGATATCGGAGTTGGCAGAAGTGATCGAATAGCACACGAGACTAACAACTCAGCCAGGGATGCGGATTTGTCTGAAAGATTGACTACGACCCCGTAACGCAAAGGGCAACTGAAGGCACACGAGTGGCTTGTAGTCAATAGAAGTCTGACACTCCATCTTGCACCAACCGTTGTGGGGGAAGTTATTCGATAACTACCCAGCCTAAAAAAAAAATTAGCAGAATTCAGGTAGCAATTTCTATATCTCATAAACCCAAGTGTCTCATAAAAACTTCAGATATGATTTATCGTCCATTCTGTCACAACAATAACGTCTTGTTCACGCGTGACGATTCCTCTATACGACTTTATTAGCATCAACTGTTCCCCGTTTAAATATCGCATACGTAATGAAATCAGCTGCTCGATGTGTGTCTAATTTATTTATTCATTCATGCATCAGTAATATATCATTGACCCTTTTTACTAAGCAAGTTCAAATTTAACCTGAGAGCATAAGAGTACAATCAGACTTTAATATCATCATAAAGTTGTAAATCTGGATTTTCAGCGCAGCCTCCGCTAGTTTTTAAACCATATCTTCCATTTATGGAAGAATAGCTTCGGCCAGCGGCTTCGCCTACGTGAAATAAAATATATAATACGTGAATAAATAGTATCCTATGTGCAGGACATAGTCTACCCGAGTACCAAATTTCATTTAAATCCGTTCGAATGTGAAGAAGTAACAAACATATACACTCGGACTTTGGACTCAGAAGGCGTGCGAAGAGGCTAGCTAATTGATGATCCAGATTTGGTTACTTCCAATCTACAATGCATTCCAAATAAGAATGGGATCGATTGCCATGTTGTGACGTCACATCATACTGTCAAATCGAAGAATTATTATGGTGAGTAAAACAAGAAATTTTCTAAATTTAATTTATTTACGAACTCTGAACGAAAAAAGTTTAATCAGAATCCAGTTCTTAAATTTTGTTCATCTCTGAGTTCTTCAATTTTGGCCAATTTCTTGCGATTTGACAGTTTGACGTGACGTCACAACATGGCAATCGATCCTATTCTTATTTGGAACGCATTGTACAAAGCTTTGAGCCAACAACCCTAGTTTAGTCTCCTACCTTATGCTACGCTTCCTCTAAATAAACACAGTACCCTGAAATACATTATGTAGTTCCTAAGAATCTGTCTGCAATGACTCGTTTAGCCACAGAATTATAACAAGTCAGTGTATGAAACGTTGTGTTATTGTGTGTGCACGTTGCGTATTGTTCTCCAAACCCGTAGATACCATTGTGTGCTACTTTTTGCTTGTTTCTTTACAAAAAGAATAATTTTCCAAAGAGTCGCTGCCTTTTCTCCCTACTAGCCGAAATATTTAAGTTTTTAATGTGGAATTAAGTCGGGTTTACTGTGCTTTGTGATAATTATATTGTTTGGTGTTTGTGAGATTTTTATTATTTGAGGTGAGAGGAAATCGAAAAATAACATCTCGCGCTCCAGGTGGAGCGAGAGGGAGTGTCAAACTTTTACTGACTAAAACCCAACTGTGTTCCTCTTCGCTATTCAGGGCCACAGTAACACTTTCAAACAATCCTGCAGCGTTGATGAGAAGATAGCGTACTTATGATAAAGACCGAGGATTTAAAGGTGGTAAGGGTAGGATATCCATTTTATAAACAAAAAACATAATTGGACATGACTGTAAGAAAATATTGAACTTAAGTATGCTTCAAGTTCTTAATTTGAAACTTTTCAGTCGCCAAAAATGACGATAAACGTCCATACACACTAAGAGATGGCGTTGTATTAGAATATGTTTTTTTTTTCGTGATTTTTTTCATTTTTTCTCACCGAGACGAGACGAGACCTTTCATCGAGATAGTCCAGGGAAGGTTTAAACCTTCCTTGAATATTTCCAGACCAAAATTAGCCAAATCGGTCCAGCCGTTTTTGAGTTTTAGCGACACTAATGAACAGCTATTCATTTTTATATAAATAAAGATAACGCCCAATCCCAGCCTTATTAATAATCTTGTTCTTGTGTTGATCTGGCTCAAATTTCATCCGACCTATATTTAGCAATAGGACAGCTCTATTAATAATAATTATTGTATGTAGAAATATGTAGCAAGGTCATAAGGTCTTTAATTATTCTGATAATGCAACAACCAAGCACAAATAACGATACCATATTTTTGTCAGATCTACATAAATGCGGTCATCGGCTGATCATAATGAATGCATTATTCAATTTATTAAACGAGGTCTCCAGACTTATAGACTGACCTGTCAAAGTCTAGGTAATGACTCATTAGGTACCGAGTAGACACTGCTCACTAAATAAACATTTTCACATAATTACTATCAATAATAGTCTTCTGTGCGGAGCATGTATGAAGTCGGAAGGAACGATAGCACACGTGCTCCTTGAGTGCACAGCCGTCTGCGAAGTACGTACACGAACTCTGGAAGTACCGAATTCGCTAATAGATGCCCTGCATAACCAGCCTTTTGAATGTTCCCACTGTTGGGACTCAGGCCTCCTCTCTCTAGGAGGGGGAATGGGCCGTAATCCACCACGCGGGCCCAGTGCGTGTTGGTGAATGTCACATGTCTTTTTGGTAAGAATCTAGGAAATGCCGTTTTCGTAAGTCGAGGCCGTTACCTCTCGGCCACCACGGCTCTCAAATAGATGCCCTGAGTAAACTGAAAAGAGGCATTTGCTTTTAGAGAGAGGTGAGCTGGTTGGAATGAAGGCCGCCATGGCCCTTCCACCAAGGACTGAGTGCAGAAACCAGACCACACGATAGATAGATACGTACCCTCGAATGTGATCTCTCTCTGTCACTCAAAGGTTTGCTGTGAGCAAACTCATTGTTAAGCTCGCCTTTGTACATGAAATGTCAAATCACTATGTACTTATTATATTAAGTTTTTTTCTTGTACAACAAAAAATTAAGAATAGGTACCGAAGATTAAGAACTTATCGTTTTTGCAGTACATAAAATACCAAATACTTTTAACGGATTCATTAACTAACCACTGCAATAAGGTAAAATTTACGTCATTTTTCCACAATAAAACTCAATTAATTTTTTTGTTACTTTAAGTTAGTTATTACCAAGAAATTGTTTTGTGCATCTTATATTGTTTTTTATCAAATGTACATGGTATTTATTCAATTAAAAGGAATAAACACACAATATTACTTTGTCATTTACGAGTAGCAATCAGTTTTAATTTAATTATGCTTTATCCTGTAGTGTGTCCATGAAATCGTACTTACTAGTACTATGCAACCCCGATACTAAAAACTAAAAATGGAATAAAAATAAAGAAATGTTTTGCCAGCTTGTTGATACTATGCCTATAATTGCCTGTAGTCTGATTCCTAAGGGTTAGGTCACACCGAGATGCGACAATGCACACACTTGTTAACCGACTTCACAAAAGAAAGAGGTTTTCAATCCTTAAATCTCCGATTACTCGAAGGCTATTTAGAAAATTCTTTCTTTTTTTATTTGAATACTTACCCCCATAGTCATCAGGTTAGGATCTGATGATGGAATCTTGGAGAAATAGAGGGAACTATTTAAATTTTATAGACACACTTGTTATGGTCATACTCTTTAGGTACCTTAATATAAAACTTGCAAACAGGACAGCTGAGAGGTACCACAACAATAAAAAAGTGTAAAATAAAAAAACACAACTTTTTTGTGTATTGATGTCGGATGTATGTTTTTGTAAAAAGCAATTTTTAAGAAAACTATATGTACAATATACCTAAAACTTTCAGTCAGATCTTTGGTGTGTTCGAATTTCGAATTCTCTACTTGAAATACATATATATATATATATATATATATATATATATATATATATATATATATTGAAAGACCACATAAAATAGTCTATAATAAATTGCTACTTTATAAAGTGCGCACAATCGCGTCACCTTTCTGTGTGTGCTAAATTTTGGTTTACAATTCATTTCTTCATTCTGAAAAGGCCTAATTATACACTCAAACATATTCTAAAATGTTCTTTATTGACGAATAGGTTATTAACGAACTAAATTGACACTTATAACTAGGTAATACGGCCCATAAAAGTTAATAACTTCAACGAACAATAAACGCTACACTTTTGTTACTCAATCCAACAATAAAACTAGATGAAGCAGTATCCTATGGTTTGTGTCGCTAGAATGTATGGAACGTAATGTCAGACCGCAAGTTATTAGTACTTATAAACGTGTTATTATTAGGGTTACCACAATATGATTTTTTTCTGAGACTGTCCTTACCAATCATCACTATTTATTATTCGTTTGCAGTTATATCGATTAATTTGTGGTCAACGCATAACTCCTTCTACAGTCATCTCAGTCTTCTAGTAATCATCTCAGTCTTCTAGTAATCATCTCAGTTTTCTAGTAATCATCTCAGTCGTTACATCTCCCCCCTTCATTTTTCACACAAGTTACAACTCGAAAGTTATAACGGCTCTGGGAAAGGGAAAGGGCAACTGAAGGAACACGGTGTGTTTTCGTTGGCTTCACCCAGAGCAGTAGAAATTTTTCGACCATATCCCACCTAGAAATCCCCTTTTCTAGTCATTTGATCTGTCACATGGTCCATCCATCATCCCACCTTTAGATGTCTGTCCTACGAATAACGGCCTAAATTATCTTGAGCTTTGCCCTCCGTACATCCTTGATTGCCACCCACTCGTCAATGATGAGTTGTGTTAAACGTTCCACAAGATATTTGCGTGTTGTGTCTATTTTTACCTGGCATTTGATTATATAAAGCGATTTGAAAAAAAAAAAATTCTCATCATGAATCGTAATTAATTCTTTGCAAACAAGTTTTGAAGTAAAATATATGAATATTTCTAGGTTTGTAGTTTGATTCGTAATGTGTATTAAGTAAATTATTTAAAGTTAATTTTAGATTATTTTTAAAACATCACAGGTACAAATATAGTTAAATGTCAATGCTGGAAGGCCCTTTCACGCAATTTCCTCAAAAGTGAGAATCTAATCCATAGATATATATAACAGAAAAAACTGTCTGACATAGCAACGCACAGCTAAAACTAAAGAACCTCGGAGCGTAAAATTTTACACAAGGTTTCCTTTTATGTCGTAGGCGAGAACCAAGACAGGATTTTCCAAATATAGCACTTGTGAGGAAGAAGGAGGGGTTCAAAAGTTTTCATGGAGAAACCTACTTTCAACTGGTATTAAAATCTAATAAAAATGTTCCTGCTGAGTTTAAACAAATCTCCGCTTATCATAAACAGAATAGTTGTTTGGACACATTTATATAACACAATTGTTTTAAAACCTAGACTGCGTGGGCAGTGTGAAAATTAAATATTTCATGCTATGACTTTATCGTATTTAGTCGCACAAGTTCCCATGATATCATCATACTCGACAAACTATACGGCGGCCGTGATGGGTTACGCAGAAATCAAAGTGTGTTTTTTCTTGCTTGTCATATTTGGTAAACAAATACGGCATCAATTGTACACTTTAAAGGCTCCGATGGACAGGCGACGTGACTATGCAATATCGAGGACAATTTTTATGAAAAAATAGTCGGAAGCCAAAGCATGTTCTTAAAATCTTCTCACAATGTATTTTTTTTTTCAATTTTGTTAGACATTTACACGCATTGGGCACATGTAAATTTTTCGTAAAGGATAATAAGAAGGAAAGGTAATTTAATAGATTAGATGCAAGCGAAAATGGGAATCTTTAAGTTAAGAGTAAATAGGCAATTACTTCTAGGCAAGCGCGCTCCATCTTCGAAAACATGGTTACTTTCCATTAGGTGACATAATGGTCGAGCGCGAGCCTAGCAACAATAAAAAAAAGTACAGGACATTTTAATTCCTTGATTGTAAAACTGTCTCTGTATAAAAAATACTCCACCTAGTGGGTAAAAATACAAACTGCTTCGAAATAAAATATCTTAAAATCTAAATCTCAGTTAGTTAGCCATAATGGTTAACAAATAAGACAGGTAAAAAAAATACATAGTTCATTTCTGTGATTGAAATTAGAAAGAAGGGAAAACCAGACTTGCTTAAAAAGTTTGTGTTCCAAAAGTAACGTGAGTACTTAAGCAATATTCGGGGTCAATGTAACATGTACCACACTTACTTAGGTATATGTTTGTGTTCCAATAGTATGTATCGAACACTCAAGTCGGTCTTTTGTAACAGGTTTACGTTATACTAAAACGATGGTGTCACTAGCGTTACATCAGAACACACGAGAGCCATTCAGCTTCATTCAAACTTGACGATCGGTAGCTGTGACACTGAAACAGTTTTGTAAATACGCGGAAAAATAACAGTTATTTATTTAAAGTGATATTTACCGACGTTAAACCAGTGAAAATTAACGTTAATTGCCGTGGAAATAGTGCATATTTTCCTTTATCAACAGTGATGAATGACTCATTTGATATTATACAGCGTGAAGTGATTGCTATTAGTATGTGATAATAAATGTTTGAGACCTGGATTGCAGTGTGTGCTTCGTATGGTGTATACCTGGCTTTTAGTGGGCGTTATGTGGATTTAAATGATGATGGTAAAATGTGCATGTATATCCTGTAGAACCTAATCGTTCTTATATCTTAAAATGGTCATTCGCCATTAGGGTAAGTTTCAATACCCAGGAAGTCTACCCTGCTACTACCCGGTTTTGCCGAACTGTATTTAGTTATTATTCTGTTGCCTTACATTTTTTTTATTGAGGGCTTCATTTAATGACCAATTTTGATGCTGTTTTCAGAAAAAGATTTCTTTTCGGTCTTATTTTTTGTTTAGGATAGAATATTGTACAAAAATAAACACAGGATAGTACCCAATTGTTGGTTAGAACTACACGTATTGCTATAGGACGGTGCGGGTGACAGCTGTCGGATTCATACAACCTATCATTTTGCTTTACACTCATGCTATGTAAAAAAAAACTAGTCTAAAATTATTTATTTAAATAAACTTGATTTATATTTTTGGTGTCTTCGAACATGGTCCTATCAATAATCGTTCACATTAGTTACATTCCATCACAAATGTCATAAATGATTTCTGTATATTCCTACCATTACGAATATACACGCGTAGAGTATAAAGGCTATTAGTAATTGTCAATGTTTTTTCCGTCATTTGGCCTTTAATCTAAGCTATTATGTTTATCTGTCGTTACAAAATCTTTTATAATTGAATGTTTGTTAGTAAACAATTTATTAGAGTAACTTAATCTAATGGCCTCTTATTTACCTTATTTATACTTAATTTCATGGATGTTTCTTGTAGTAACTGCGGGAATGTTTCAAAGAGTTACCGTTGTTCTAGAACGAAAATTGCAACTGAAGGTCACGGGCGGGTTTTAGTCAGTAAAAGTCTGACACACTCTCGTTGCACCAGAGCGGGAGAAGTTATTTGATGAATAAATAATCTAAAAAAAAAAACAGTCGAATTTTAAACTTTGAACATTACTTTAGTTTTTTTTATTAATGATAAGCTCGCGTTTGACCACTATCTCACCTGATGGTAAGCGACGATGTGGCCGACGATGGAGCACGCTTAGCTAGAAGTACCCTATTCACTTGGAGTTAAAAATATGAATACATGATCCTGTTAATAAGAAAAAACCGAATAAAAAAAATAAAAAGCATATAACCAACCAAAATATAAAATAACAGCTATTTCTTTTTGAATTCGTTTTTTTTTTTTGGGGTAAGGAAGGTCTTCAAATATCCCCTTCCTAGCGTTTAGTGAGAAGTAAATGCCAGAATTAATAAAACCCGCAGGTGTCCCTTCTTTGCGTTCTAGGGCCTCAGTAACTTTTTCGAAAAATCCCGCAGGTCGTATAAAGGTCCTAAGGGTGTTTTTAACATCGTGCGGATTTCATCACGCATGTGCAATCTCGCATGCGTGATGAAATCCGTACGATATTAAAAACATCCATATAATGTCTTTGACATAATGTTAGCCGAGTTTCAAGTTTCCGCTCCCGTGGGTAATATTATATTCGTGCATACTGTTCGTTATGAATCTGGCTATCTCATACACAAAGATTTTTATCAATCCGAATGGTAGTTTCAGAGATTAGCTAGTTTAAACAAACAAAAAACCCTCTTCAGCCTTAATTATATTAGTAATTAGTACCTATAGATAGAGTATATCTAGTATTGCTGTGATTACCTCGTTTTCATTCACAAAACTTATGCGATGAAATAAAAATGTATTATTTTGCATGTAAAAAATGTAACCTTCAAATCAAATGGGGATTCCTCGCGGAGTAACAAAGCGTGAAGCATTTATGGCACTAAATTTTTTTTTCCTCTCTTGTTATTTTGTTATTTCACCTTTTTGAATAACCTCGTCTACTATTATCTACGTGCAATTTAAAATAATTTTCATAGTTTCATTTTTAATGGCCTGTAATCCCACCTTAAGATTAGCTGGTGACCTTTGGGCTGTAGTCTACGATAGCAGTAATTGCTTTAGGTATCTGTTGAAAATATAATTAGTAGGTTATCGGCACTAAATAAATCACATATATCGAAAATCTGTGCATATTACCTAAAGCGAATATTTTTAAGGGTTCGTTCGTCAGAATAATGGCCTAGTTTGGAGTGAAAGTCTCGTCTAAATTGGTCCAGACATTTCAGAAACAGAACAAACAGACAGACCGACAAAATGTTTAAATATGGGTATCGAATATATGTATGCATTTAGTAAAAAAATATTTAAAAATTGCAAACAGACACTTCAATTTTATTGATATGTATGTATATGTCGTGGCCAGATCTTAGAACTGATCACTTCATGATATGGCCAATTAAAACTGCGCATCTGATCGTGTAAACATTTGATAATTATGTCAATCCTCATTTGACCATATCATTGATGTAGGATTTCTATGATAATAAAAGGTCTTAAGAAAGTATGCCAAACGAGTAATTAAATATCATCAAACTTTAATGTTTAAAACGATCTTGCCAGTTTTACTTGGCCATTTCATGGTGTGGTCAATTTTTAGGTCGGTAAATAAATGTTGTTTTTCCAAAATTCACTCCAATATTGGAAAATCAACATTTAATTACCGTCTTCTTGTACCTTTAAAAAAATTACGAGCTATCCAAAACAAGTTGTCTTTTATAATTAACTTATTAAAAAAAACTGCCACAACTCAGATCCCTTACAAACTGGATTGGAAACATCAATCTAAGACTAGACGTAAGTAGCATAGTCGTTCGTAGTTAACGGTAATTACTCATGATTTCTCGGCAAGATAGCGAGTGTTATAATGTCACATGTCATCATCAATCGCGTTGATTAATTTGTAGCATGCCTCATCGACGATTTTAGTAGGGTGGCACGTCAAGTGATAATGTGAGACCACACAGTGTCAGTCCAGTTTTGAGGTTTTCTAAAACCTCCTGAATATTATAAAGCCAGTGCAGAATAATAATTGTTCTTACGTCACAAAAAAAAAATATGATTCGAAAAAATCTTCGAGACTCAATTTGGGAATTGGAACTATTTACATAGGTAAGTTTGTACGGAACTCTCAGTGCGCGAGAATTATAGGTTGATGAAATACAAACAATAAACATCTCGTTCAACTTGCTTATATAAAAGTAGGAAGGAAATCAACTCTAGAGAATGTTCCTTTGGGATTTAACCATGCTTTAGGAACATGACCTCCCAAAAGTACGCTACGTTTTAATCCGTGTGCCAAGTTTTATCGAAATCCGTTCAGCCGTAAAGATGTGAATAGGTAACAGCCAAACATACAGTCAAAGTTGCTTTCGAAGTAGTTTCTAATTCTATCGATGCTAGAAGTATGAATTAACGTAAGGGACTTTTTTTTACCTATAATGTAAAAATGTTCCTATGATGATTGATTTTAGTTTGCTGTAAGAAAACCCAGTTGTGGGTTAAGCTCGCCTATATACATCAACTGTCCTATTTTTATTGATTATATAAAATTGTGTGTATAATAAAGAATAAAGAATTGATGTAAGGGTATTTTACGCAAAACGTAAAAATGTCCCTTACGTTAATTCATACATTTGGTATTTTTATTTGCAATAAGTTAATAAACTCCAAACTGAACTGCCATTATTGTTTTTTTTGTGCTGAGACTCCTTCGTACCTTGGCAATCACATTAAGTTGTTATTTAAGGCTGTCATTACACCTTAGACAGTCGTTACTGAAAGTCAGAGCCAGGTAATCTCGCCAGTCCAAGGGGGTACTGTCCACCGTAGGCGCGGGCTTGCGGACGGCGAGCAATGGGTAGCTCGCCGTCCGACTGTCCGGTAACCGTCGGGACCGAGCCCAAGTCGTCAACGGCGCGTATTGTTCCACGCGCGCCTCATGTAGATGTCAGCAAACCGTAGGGGCCCAGCAGGGTCGAAGCCTACGGGTAGTGTGAAAGTGAAACCCGGGGCCCTGGGACGACAAAGAAGGAACAGGCGTGGTTTTTAGTCAGTAAAAGTCTAACACACCCTCCCGCTCCGCACAAGATCGAGAAATGTCATTGGATGATTTTCCCACATAAAAAAAGGGGATACCATGTTGCCTAATCACTGAGTTGTGGAGGTCAGATAGGCAGTCGCTCCATGTAAAATATTGGTATTCAGCTGCATCCAGTTTCACTGGAAGCCGACCCCATATAGTTGGGAAAAGAATTAAAATCAATTTGCTTATCTATCCTTATACCATAGTTATTTGTATTTGGATAGTTTTTAAAGAATTATCGGTAAACTTCTGCCAACAGCTTTATCCGCGTGAATGTTGGTTATCGCGGACGTGAAGTCAAAATCGAAGACGGATAAAAATTTGCCGCAGTCCATCCTTGGAGTTCAAGCTTCCTCCGTGCCAAATTTCATCAAAATCGGTTTACTAGATAGGTTTGCGCTTGACCGCTATCTCATCTGATGGAAAGCGACGATGCGGTCGACGATGGAGCGCGCTTACCTAGAAGCAACCTATTCACTCTTGATTTAAAGATTCCCATGTTGTAGCCATCAGGAAACAGATTCCCGCAAGGAATTCCACTCCTTAGCTGTATGTGTTTCATCGTTAAAGCGTAATAGACGGGCAGAGTTACTTTTAAATTTATAATAGCATAGCATAGTAGCCTTATAATGTTCCCGCTAATGGGACGCAGGCTTCCTCTCTAGGAGAGGGTATGGACCGTAATCCAACACGCGGGCCAAGTGCGGGTTTGTGGATGTCACATGTCTTCGAATTTTTGGTTCTAGGACATGCCGGTTTCCTCACGATGCTTTCCTTCACCGTTTTGAGAGCAGTGGTGATGAAATAAATTACACAAAGTAATGCGCTCGGCTGGGTTTGAACCCACGACCTACAACTCGTAAGTCTGGGCCGTTACCACTCTGCTACCACTGCCCTTAAATTTATAATATTAGTTTGGATTTGCTGTGACTCAAGTTCATTGTATTTTTTGTACTACTACTATCTACAGGAATTGAAACCAGTGGTTTGCAGACTGGTAAAGTAGATACCTAATCCAACTGGCGCCGGTTATAAACCTAGATTGTACTAGATAAGGACTTAACAGTTTAATTCAATTAGCAGTTCTAATAATATAAGGTTACTTTACTTGATATCAGTTACATTAATTTGTTTAGAACTTTAGCCGTCTTCGTATCCGTCATCATCATCATCATCATTTCAACCGAAAGACGTCCACTGTTGAACATAGACCTCCCCCAAGCGAAGCCACAACGACCGATCCTGTGCGTCTCGCATCCACCGCACTCCCGCAACTCTCACCAGGTCGTCGGTCCACCTTGTTGGAGGCCTTCCAACGCTGCGTTTGCCGGTGCGCGGTCGCCACTCTAGAACCTTTCGGCCCCATCGACCATCCTTTCTACGAGCAATGTGCCCTGCCCACTGCCACTTTAGTTTGGCGATTCTTCGGGCTATGTCGGCGACCTTGAATATCTAAGTAGTATTCGCCAATCTGCCATCCACTAGCAATATGCCATTATTTGACAGAATCATACTTTGAGATATGTAAAAAAAGCAGCGTTCAATTACATAGAAATCAAGGGAATTTAAGAGTGATTTTATTTATTTATCTTGTAATATAATGATAGTAGAAAGTGAATGTTTAGACTGATCGATAGAGAATTTTAGACTGATTATCGTCACGTCAAAAAAATACCTAAATGGCACCTCAACTTGAGGACGGCAGCATAAAAAAATTATAAGTGGTCAAGCGTACAGTGAATATATACTTTGACAATTTGTGACAAACAGGTACAAAATTCTTCAAGGCTGTAACAAGTTTTTAGCCCAAAATACTTCTCTCTTCATCCATCTACATGTATTACTCATAACTCTTTTAGAAACATGCGTTTCATGGCTCTTCAAATGGCCATGCCAAGACAAACGATTCTCTTTTAACTTTTCCGTCACTGGCGCCATTTTCAAACTTGCTGTATTACATATATTCATTTTTCACTTTATCCATTCCTGTCACACCACACATCCATCACAACATTCTCAAGTCCTTTGTCCATTCCATGTACCTTTTATCGACCAGGGACCATAATATGTTGTACCTAATCTATATGTATAAAAGAAGAAACAGACTGCAACGCATAACCAAAACTTGTGGGTCTAGAAACTTGAAATTTTGAACAAGACTTCCTGTTATGATGTAGGCGAGCAAAAAGAGAGGATATTCTGAAATTTACCCCTTATGGGGATGAAACGGGGTTCCAAAGTTTGTATGGAAAAACCGACTATCACACGGGCGAAGCCGCTGGCAGAGGCTAGTTCTTTATAAATTCATATACAATAGAGTTAGTACTTTTGAGCTCGGACTCTCTCACACTAGAACAATTACGTTTTACAGATCGTAGAACGACCGTGTGAAACTGAGACTGAGCTCTCCATGTCCGATAGCACTTTCACAATAATATGTCTTCAGGACATCGATACTTTACATTTACAATTTACGTAAGACGCTTGCGAATCGGTTAGGGTTGCTAACAAATCCAGTAGAATGGTTCATATGGCGTTGGTGATGTTTGGGACGTATGCACACATGGTTTTTGAAACCGTTTCGAAGGAGTTCTAAAGGTCTTCCTCGTCGACTTTTTGCCAACGCGATTCAAACGCGATAGACAGTTGCGTTGCGATGCTATCGCAAATCCTTTACTCTCTCGCGCCTCCTCAAGGAGATGTCAGCAAACCGTAAGGGCCCAGCAAGGTCGAAACCTACGGGGGCCAAGGGTCTGCTTCTGAAAGGAAGACTCGGCCCTGGTACGAAAGGAAACGAAGGAACAGGAGTAGGTTTTTAGTCAGTAAAAGTCTGACACTATCTCCCGCTCCGCCCAAGAGCGGGGGATGTCATTGGACGCTTTTCCCAACGAAAAAAAAAACCTTTTGCACCTGCATCGATGCAAACGTGATTCACAATTAATGAAAACGCTGTTGTTTGCATCGTTGCAGTCAAGCACCAGTAGCGCGTCTTAGTTAAATCTTTGTGAAGTAAAAACATTATTGTTTAATCTAAATTAGCTAAATATATTGTTTTAGTCATAATTAGTTAAAAAAGAAACTATTTTCTTTCTTATTTTCATTGTTAGGAACAATTTGCCCTCTTCTTCCATATGCTAAACCCCTGCTCGCTCTTGCTTGTTTTACCAGAAGGCAGTAGATGGAAGGACTGGCTCCTCGCGTCCTTACTGCTGGGCGCGGTGGTGGGCGGATGGGCGGCGCTGCGGGCAGGCCGCGCCAGCCGTCACCAGGTCCAGCGCATGCTGCGCGACATGGAGCAGCTTCGGAAGGCGGAGATGGCGCTGAACGATATGCAGAAGGAACTAGAAAAAGCGCGTTTGGAACAGGTTAGTTGGTAGCTGACGTCCCTGTATGTTTTTTTTTTTCATTCTTATTGATAGGTTCGCGCTTGAGCACAACCTCTCCTGATGGAAAGCGATGATGTGGTCGATGATGGAGCACACTTGCCTAGAAGTAACCTAAGGCTGTGGGAATGCTAGACAAGTGTCAATTCTACACAAGCATAATCTAAACTCACATTCACACGTAACCTGCTAGTGCCTGCAGTGATTAATTTGACCTTTAAATGAATAACTAATAAGTCAGTTAGTAATTAGTTGCTAAAATGTTAACCTAATGTGCAGCTTATTGAATCTGTGGCTAAATGATGAATCCTACTTTTCATTGAATGAGTATTATTTTCTACACCCCACCCCCCCAACTATATTAAAAAAAAAAACCGGTAAAGAGCGAGTCGGACTCGCGCACGAAGGTTACCGTGCCATTATCTATAAAAACGACAAAAAAATCACGTTTGTATTAGGGGAGCCCCCTTAAAATTTATTGTATCCTGTTTTTAGGGTTCCGTACCTCAAAAGGAAAAAACGGAACCCATTAGAGGATCATTTTGCTGTCTGTCTAGAGCCTTTATCTCGGGAGGAGGTATCGAGTTGAAATTAACCCCCCTATACTCAAGTCTGCTGTCCCTTGAAGTTGTAAAAATATTAAACTTCTGAGTTAACGAAAAAAAAAGTCGCAAAAAACATCTATTTCGACACTCACAATCGAATCAGAATTCATAGGGTACTTCGTTGACCGTTGACCTAGAATTTCGAAATTTGTCAATTTGACATGGAGCAATGTCTCATAGCACAAGTATAGGAAAAAATCTGAAAACTGTAAATTTATAGTTACGTCACAAAAAAAAAACTTTTTTGCGATTGGCAAATATCGTAACTTAATTCGGGAATTGAACTGTTGTCGTAGGTAAGTTTGTACAGAACCTGAGTCCGACTCGCAATTGCCCGGGTTTTTTTTTTGTATTGTTGTCATTGTGGCATATCATTGTTAGGGCTTTATCACAGACACGTTAACTAACCGCCTTTAACTAATGGTCCACTACGACCTTATTTGTGTCTCATCAATGTTGCTAATTAACGGTAAAACTTATTTGCGTCATTAACGAATCATTTATGGCAATGTTGATGAGGGTATGGGTTTACATACGATTCTTAGGAACACTGACGGAAAATAGAATCGAACGAGTATAATAAAAAAAATACAATTGCATTTTAAATTGGGTGATTGACATAGGTAAGACGTAAGGAAGTAGGTATCATTGTTTTCATTAAACTCGTTAGTTTTCCCAATTTTCTTACAACTATAGAAGTGGTAGTTTTTATAAGTATATTAGCTTCTGCCAGTGGCTTCGCCCGCGTAAAATCAAGCTTTTCCATACAAACTTTGAGCCCCCGTTTCATTTCTTAATTCCTTTTAGATATTATTACTTATTTCCTTTTGAAAAATCCTCTATTAGCGCTCGTCTACGTCATAAAAGGAAACCTTGTAAAAAATTTCAGGCTCCAAGTTCCAGTAGTTTTGGCTGTGCATTGATATGTCAGTCAGTCTCTCCTGTATCTCGTTTTATATATATATAGAAGAAGCCCTACCACGAGCTCTTAACGCGATCGATTTGACGACCTAAACTAAACTGTTAAAGGGATGAAGCTTTATAGGGTTTATAGCTCCATCCCTCTTTCTCGCTCACATAACTGACATTTTTACACGTCATAGTAAGGCCCAAGGTCTTCAGATATGTTTGTCGTTATCGGAAAAAAATATCGTTTTTAACTTGCGATAACAATACTAAACAGTAGCTAAGATTTTCATTCAACTAAAAATCATTAAATACCGTAACACAACACCACAACTCCCCTAAACATCGCCACAAAGACCGATTCTGTGCTTTTTGCGACTAGCGGATTTAAGATACTATTACCTGATATTATGTCCACCTTTTCGCACCAACACATGTCAGTACATAGTTCAGTATTATCCACTGGAATAGCTACTGAAGGGCTAGGCTGGACAGTGCCCCGGTGTCTCCAAGCCCTGGGGGCCCTCAAAACATGATAAGCAAAACTCTTTTTGAACTAGTGAAAAATTCTCCCACCTTCGAAATATAATTAAAATAGGTTGCAACGCTACTTAAATTAATCATAGTAAATGGTCATTGGTAATGGCAATGGTCAATGGTAGTCAGTAAAAGTCTGACACTCCCTCCAGGGTGGAGACCCTAAGCAGAAGTTTTTTGATAATTCACCACGAAAAAAAAAAGAGGCCCCAGACTGTTTTTGCTCCAGGGCCGTTGGTCACCTAGCTACGACACTGGTGTTATCTATAATAATATTGTCCTCTCAATCATTTTCAGGAAAACGTGACAACAGAAAAGAAGAATTTGGAGAAGAAACTAAGAGAAGCAGGTGACACACCGATGTTAAACTCTGCGTCGTCAGACCTTGAGGTGACGCAGCTGAAGGCGGAGATCGAGGTAGGTTTGCCGTGTTTTAATTTCTTCTATTTTGCCTCTTAGGGGAAGCGAATGACTTCATAAGAATTACTTAAGTCCTAGTAAATTATTAGAAACCAGCTAAATGCACGCGGGTTTGATTGCCTAGGTGTCGATTGTGATATCAACATTTGGAGGCAGTTTTAAAGCACCCTATACTAAATTCTGAGAAAGTGATAGATCCCTAGGACCCTATGCAGCATTGCCCTTACCTTACCTTACCCTTTGATGCAGCATTACATGACTGCATCAAAAGAACCAACGGAATGTCATTAGATTTGCAACTACATTCTAACCGCATGCCGTGGCCAATTGCAAACGAGCTGCGCATCGTATCTTAAAATTACCAAGGCTGAAATTTAACTATACTATAGGCGGGTTTTTGAATTGAATATTTTGAGTTAAGCACGTCTCAAACTGTACTTAAATGCCATTTTGACAGATTTGCAGGGTGAAGTAGAGTTTTAGAAATACTCAACTTCAAATGCTTAAATTTGATATCGAGGAAAGCCGTGGTTTTGGTGACGGGACAGAACCGTAGTCCAAGTATTACAAATTGGACATGAAACGGTCGCTATTTCATGTACCTGGGTTAACCCAGGATATATCACAGTATTGATAGGGCCGATGCCTACCAAGGCTGCGGGATTTTTCAAAATTCTCACCGTGGCTTTGGAACGCCAAGGGCAACTGAAAAACACATGTGGGTTATAGTCAGTAAAATGATTGACCTTCCCTCTCGCTTCATCCAGAACGAGTGGAGTTATTTGATAATTTCCTACCTAAAAATAAATAAATATAAAATCTGCCTGCACACCGAGGTGCATCTGAATTTATTTTGTTTGACTGTTATATGCGTGAATTTTTTACCTAACATTTTTATCAAAGTAACTCGTCATTTTATTCAACTCAAAGAACTGGAAGTGCAATTATTACAATTTATTTAAATACAAATACAAAACGGCGTGAAACAATGATGAAACTACCATCATAATTATATACTGCTTTGTGGTAATGTGATGACTTGAAGAATTTATTTTGTCTCGCTGCTATTCTGTACACAATCGTGATGTTTAATGTTATTGCTAGTGAGGATTCTTTAGTTTATTTTATGAAGTACTAGCTGCTGCAAGCGGCTCCGCCGGGATAAAGTGTCCTATGTGGTATTCGAGAACATGATCTATCTATGTATCATCGAAATCCGTTCAGCCGTTCGAGCGTAAAGAAGTAACAAACATACTTACAAACACTAACAAATTTTTGCCTCTAATATTAATGTGATAGTAGGAATTACTGTGTAAGAATGACTGGCTTGTTGGGGTAGGGGTTAGTGGCCCTGACTGCTATGCCGGAGGTCGTGGGTTCGATTCCCACCCAGGACAAATGTTTGTGTGATGAGCACGTTCATTCGTTCTGTATTTAGAAATATATAAGTATGTTTAGTAGTTGTCTAGTACTCATAACACAAGCTCTGCTTAGCTTGGGACTAGACGGCGTTGTGTGTTAGTTGTTGAATATTATTATTATTAATTAGCGGCGGTCATGTTTCAAGGTCTAAATTAATTTGAGCCAAAAATAAGAAAAGTTAAATAAGAGCACTGAAACAGGTTGATTTAAAAACTTACAATATACAGTTTACACACCCCTTTCTCATCAGTGTCGTTAGGATAAGAGTTCCCAAGAGAGAGAGAGTATTTATTAAGGGGTCGATGCAACATGTTTTTCTTTTCTCATACATTTCTTTTCTACTTCTTCTTTTCTTTTCTGAATCTCGGACATAGCCCGAAGAATCGCCAAACTTAAGTGGCAGTGGGCAGGGCACATTGCTCGCAGAACAGATGGTCGATGGGGACGAAAAGTTCTGGAATGGCGACCACGTACCGGAATACGCAGCGTTGGAAGGCCTCCCACAACTTGGACTGATGACCTGGTGAGGGTCGTAGGAATCCGATGGATGCGAGACGCACAGGACCGGTCATTGTCGCGACATTTGGGGGAGGCCTATGTCCAACAGTGGACGTCTTTCGGCTGAAATGATGACGATGATGATGACATTTCTTTTAATTCCTATCTGCGAAATCACTTCCCTTTAAATAAGGTATTTAAGATTTCGCAGATAGGGGTTCTGTTTTCACTCTTATATCACACTGATATTATAAAAGCCAAAGTTTGTGTATGTTTGTTGTCCCTTCACGGTGGAACGGATGACCGGATTCGGATGAAATTTGGCACACGAGTAGACTATGCCCTGAAATAGCTCATAGAATACTTTTTATCCTAGGTCCATGTTCCCTTGGGACAATTGGTCACTTTCACGACGACAGCAGCTAGTAATTTTTATTTTTTATTTATAAAGGCAAATATTATATCTATGTGTATATATTTGTTACTTCCTCAGACTGAAACAGCTAAACGGATTTGGATTGAATTCTTCACATGGGTAGATCATAGAATGCTTTTTATCGCGGGAGTATGTTTCCTTCCGATATAATTATTGACTTTCATGCGGACAAAGCCACAGACAGAAGATAGTCTTATATAATTTAGATATGGATTTACCAAGTTTCAAGTTCTATACCGTTTCATCCTATTGTTCTCAGATGCTACGCGCCGAGCTCCGTCGCGCAGAAGGCGAGTTAGAGGACAGGTGCTGGGCACCACCTCCCGGACTCCAACAGTGGCTGCAACTAACACACGAGGTGGAAAACAGGGCGTATCTGAGGAAGAAGCAGCAGGCGGACATGCAGCTACAGCAAGCTAGGGACGCTGTGAGTGTAACACGTAAATTATAAATCTTTTTTTTTTCGCCAGAGATATCGACGACGAAGTGCCAATAACTCCTAACAGTCGATGTCAAAAACTTCCTATCGAAAAAGGTTAGAAGGTAATACTCAGTGAAATGTTCCGAAACAGTGATAAGTATCATTTGGAACATCGGCTCAAAAGATACAAACGGAACATTTGGAACAACGGCTCAAAATATACGAACACAAACACTGACTGTTATGAATCGTGGTCAGTTACATTGCGTCATATACACCAACAGTTTTATTTAATTTAATTTTGATTTGAGAATAATTTAAAAAAGCAGATGTTTTTAATTCAGTCCATTAAAATACACTGTTTACGTTTTAATTTAAATTTTAAAAAGACTGCAGGTCACTTAAAGTAAAAAGTGTTTTTCCAATTGTTCCATATGATGCATTTAAAACATTATTGCTGTTCCAATCTTTCGGAACACTAAAATTTTTCGGAACAGTGAGTTGGTTCAGTAGACTCACGCCTAGTCTGCTGGGCCCGCTAGTTTGTTTATAAAAGATAATATATATATATAGCATAGCATAGTCGGCCTTATAATGTTCCCACTGTTGGGATTCAGGCCTCCTCTCTAGGAGAGGGAATGGGCCGTAATCCACCACGCGGGCCCAGTGCGGCTTGGTGGATGTCACATGTCTTCGAATTTTTGGTTCTAGGACATGCCGGTTTCCTCACGATGTTTTCCTTCACCGTTTTGAGAGCAGTGGTGATGAAATAAATTACACAAAGTAATGCGCCTGGCTGGGTTTGAACCCGCGACCTACAACTTGTAAGTCGGGGCCGTTACCACTCGGCCACCACTGCTCTTATATATATATATATATATGAGCAAATAAAAAACTTGTATGCATATTTCCCATTCTCGGTCGTGTGGATTTGGGTAGTTTTAGATTACAGGTTGAGTTGTAACTAGTCGCCATAATAACACCACAAGGAACCAGAAATAATGTAAACATCTTAAGAAATTAAAGCATTTATGCCACGAAAACATAACAATTACCCTTCAATTCTTCCTTTCAGTGCGAGAAATTACGCAAGAAGCGATCTAGTCTAGTGGGCGCGTTCGTGTCGACGCACGGCAAGTCCATCGACGACGTGGATCGCTCCATAGTGGAGGCTCGCACGGCACTCAACGAAGTCACGCAGGAATTACAGGTAAAATTGAAGCATATATATGTATATATCTATCAAAATATATTTTTTGTATTATAAGGGCCAAGCCCGCGCGTGCACCCGTCGCGTGACATCACGCGTGTATCGTGTGCGGCGGTCCCCGTTGCGGAAACTGGATTAAAACTTGCGCAGTGCCTCTAGTTCAACTTTAACGGGGTGCGTGTGGTCGTGTCGATGGAGAACTTGAATGTGTTATTACGTAGCAAAACGGGCGTGGGGCGCGGCTGCCTGCGACGTACATACATCTTCGAAACGAACTTCGCGCTAGTGAAGTCGCGAGTAACAGCTAGTATTAATTGAAACCTAATCATAATAATGTATGTATTCCAGGAGCGAATGCACAGGTGGAAACAGATCGAGCGTATGTGCGGGTTTAACATCATCAACAACAATGGACTGCAGTACCTCGAGACTGCGCTCTACAGGAACGCTAACGGACGACCTACAGGACGAGGTAACATAACTTTATTCTCTAGCTGGCCATGATAATGTCTGAGATACATTAGTGGACAAAATGTCCCCCAATATGACGCGCAACGCTCTATTTACGTTTCGCTGCAACGTTGCCCAGTGTTCTACAACTTGTCCTCCAACATTTTACAACGTATTTACGTGACGCGGGACATATTGTTGAGTAATTTGACAGCGTTATGTTTTTTTTTTTTTTTAATCAAGATTTTATTTAGGGGCTTTTGTCCAAAAAGGATATGTCAGCCCCATCGTACCTTATAACAATTACTACACACACATACCTTTATTAACTAATACATATTTACCTAAAATACATTACAGATATTAAATAAATGAAGTTAACTTGGGTCGTAAGCTTTGTGAGTTCCATTGAAAAATGTTAAAGCATATATTATCATGACTGTTGTTACCCATTATTAAAACTAAAAATCTTTTCCATACATCCGCCACTAGAACACAAACTTATAATAAACTTCTTACATTCTTCCCAAATAATTTTCATGACTGATCCCACTTTAACTTCTAAATTATCTTAACAGCGTTATGTTGGGGGACATTTTGTTTCCTAATGTATCTGAAGATTAGAGGACAAAGTGACAAAACAAGACAGATTCCTGAATAATGGTAATTCATTCGTCAGCTTACTTAAGAACGAATTCGTACACAAGTATTTTATCTTATGTCAGGTAAAAAAAAAAAATTAAGACGATACAGTGCGTTGAAATTCGCGTAACATCACGCTTTGGCATGAGCATACTTTTTACCTAGAAGTGACGTCACACTTCTTTATCTTTATCAATTATTATTGATTTGCAAATGAACACAGAGAAGAAAAAACAATTTTTTTGACTTGATGTAGCAGAAAATATGTGACCAATATATTTTTGACAGATTATCAAAAATGGATTTAACTGATGGACCACACAGGCGGATTTTTTTATCCAAAAATAAAATAATAAATTAATTACTGAATATTATTCTTGGTTGTAAGGCTGACTGCTCAATGTGCTAGCTACACAAGTTGACTATCTTCAAGATATTTCTTATTGCGATTACGTAACTTATGAAAAATTGTGCTACTAAAAAATGGATCCGAAGTCATACATACTAGACTTCATAGACTACAGGATTCATCAATGTAGTTTTTTTCGACGCAGTCATGCATCTGACCTGTTTTGTATAATTTCGATCTTGAGAATGGATTCATGATGGCACGGGTTTAAGTCTTAGTGATTTTTGATTGCTATTTAACCTAGAAAATTCTATTCTTTTGTATTAATGATAATACAAGAAAAAAAAAACCTGTAAAATTATTCCTAGAATCACTCAATTAATTACATATGAGCCTGTGTTGTCTCGTCTTAACTATGCTGATTGTCTTAGTCTGTAGTCTGTCACTGTACTTATTAAAATAAATTAAAGAGACATAACTCAAAAATGAGGGTATTTGAAAATTATGAAACTCATGTTTTTACCTTAATTATGAAACTCATGTTTTTATTCAAATACCCTCTTTTTGTGTTAAGTCTCTACGGTCATTGGTCCAAAAACTGTTAAATTCCAAAACTAACACTATAATTCTGCTTACAGGTCGCATCAGTAGCTCTCAAGATGACCTAAGCATCGGCGATGACGCGTCCATTTGCGGCTCAGGTAAGAACTGCGATGAGATGTCCCTCTTCCACGAGCACGTTGAGTAAGCGAGCTAACGGTCGAACTGGTGCATTTGTGGTGTTGTTGTGTTGAGGGAGGCAGCACTTACGGTACAGGGAACCTTAATGTGAGGAGAACCAACGTCTAACGATGACTGTTTCCATATCATATATTTTAAAACAAAGTCCTTCTATCTATTCTCTATTCGCGATGAACTTAAAATTACATAATGTTTCATGTGGAAGGTTTATGTGTATAATACATTCATATTATAGTAGAATAATTTCTACCAGCGGCTGCGGCCGCGTGAAAATAGATCTCCCCTTAGGGGGTCAATTTTGAAAAATTCTCTCTTAATGCTCGCCTATGTCATAAAAGGAAATCTCGTGCAAAACTTCACGCTCCTAGTCTCAGTAGTTTCGGCTGTGTGTTGATATATCAGTCAGTCAATGAGTTTCTCGTTTTATATACATGTTATAGTAGATAAAAGTCGAGAATTTCAAAGATTTGTGACTACCGTGCGAAGCTGGGGTGGGTCGCAAGTTATTTCATAACTGCGTCAGCAGCAGCAGTGGTTGAATTTTAGGCCAAACATAATTAATATTATTTAAACTTAACAAATGCTAACAAGAATAATTCAGCCTAATATGTCTACTGCTAGAATACAAGTATTCTATCTCCTGAAGGGGCGGCCTACACAGGTCCATTGAAATGAGACTCTTATCCATATTCCTAATATTTAGGATCGGCCTAACTTGGTTTCTTTTTCGAACCTTCCATCACCTCAGTACTTACCTAAGGGGTAAGTAATCAAACCCAAAATCAAGCAATCTTTCACAGGATAAAAAATAAAGGACAAAGAAAATAACACAATCGATTCGTGTCCACATTTGAGGCCCTGCACAATTTTTTTTTGTATTATCCGTTTTTTTTTATCAGACCCTCACATTTTGATAACCTGTATCGTTAGTAGCAAACAAAACAATCAAAACAACAATTCTAGTTTTTGGCTATACACAACACTAATAGCGCACCGGTTTTTAATAATTTTGTTCAATCGTTCGACTTCCGAATTACACTACAAAAGTATCGATATCGATTTTTTTCAAATTATCGAAGTTGGTAATTTATTGTTTATCGAAATTAAACAAAAATACGATCATTATTTGTTGGGTACTGGGATGTTGAACGATTGCATGAAACAAGAAGTTTTAAGCGTAGAGTACACTTTTATATATAAAAGTTGCCAAAAGACATATTTCGTTAGACATTTTTGTTTTGCATTTAGTTTAGCAAACGTATTTTCGAAATCTTGCTATGAAGTGTTTTTTTTAAGAATATACAATAATCTCTGAGCAGTAACTGACAATTGTTTTCAATTGAATCTCAAGACATTTTCGTGTATTTAAATCGATAAACACTTCATAATAAGTCTTGTTAGCAGTAGCGGTTTTTGAATGAGAATAGAGGTTTATAAATAAAATGCCTTTCTTACAAAAACCTAAAATAATATAGTCTTTACCTCGGCTCTCAAGGCTTATCCCATTTTAATCTGTGGTCGAATCTCATTTAGTGATTTTATTGGCCGTTGGTACTCTCGACTGCCAATCACCAATAGCTTACTAGAGATGTGACATAAGATCTATTATAGTCGTTGCGATATAGCATGACGATTGCCGTCGACGTACATTTATTGACATTCTGAATTTCAGAAACGAAAATAAAGTTGGTCTCAATTAGAATCTACCATGATCCGGAATTTATCTGATGATATAGTTTTGGTTTATTTTACGAAGACAGCAAATGTCATGCTAAAACGAAACTACTATAGTCTTAATCGGCCTTACACAAACCGAGTATTACTCATAAGAAGGTCCCAAAATAATGAAGTTTGCGTTTTTTTTAAATTAATAGTCTTATTCGCTGTCCCTTTGACATAATACTGTTCTATAAGAACTTCAATAATTGAGATTTTACAATGTCCACTTCATATGCGGCTATTACTTTTAAGAATAATGTTTGAAAGTATTAGAATAATCATTAAAATATTTATTTAAAAGCTTTGGCGGCAGAAAAATTTTTTTTTTTTTTTGCCTGGTTTTCTTGTATTATGCAAACTGTCAGATTAACATGCTTAAAAAAAATATAAACATTTTTGCATGTATATGTTTTCTTAAAATGATCATGATGATTTGATGTAAGCTCATGTTACAAAAATATTGATTCACATAAATCCCAGGCTTCTGCAAACTGAATTGTATAAACTTATTTTCGAAGCGATGTGATAATATTAATTAGTAAAAATACAAGTAACCTAGGAGTTTACTTGCAAGGTGATAACTTGAAAAGTTACCTTTTTAACATTGAAGTAGCTTCAACTATTTGAACTGTGCTCAAATTATATATCAAATAAGCAGAAATTGTTAGTATTTGTACTTAAATGAAACGATTAATTTATCGATATAGATATTTTAGTCGATTTTTAAATGTCATAAATAAATCGTTTTGTAATTTTTACTTAAATTTATCGTATATTTATAATATTATTAATAAAAAAAAAACCTATTGTGAACATCGATTTTCCCATCGAATTGTTTATAGACAGTTTGACAAGTTTACAATATATTTTACCTTATCGATTCATTTACTAACCATGATATCTTGTTCATCTTGCATCGATATGTTTATACGATTTATCGATAGACAATCGAATTTGTTAGTCGAGTTCCTGACGTAGATCTTAAATGTTTCATAACGGTGACATTAATAATAAGTTTGAAATACATTGTTATTTATTATTATAGTTTCTAAGTAACAGTTTTATGTATGTATTTTGATTTTAATAAATCGTATTTTTGAAAATTTTATCGTCACAATCGGTAGGAAGCTTTCAGGCTGATTTAAAAATAAACGATTTATAAAAAAAAAATGTTTCCCAGATAAGGAAAGCATGTATGAAGTAATAAATGTAATTGTTGTATATAATATCTCCTAGCGGTGTGGGTTTTTCTTTCATTTTTCTTTCCCTGTGCATGTTTGTTAACTAATGTCACATACAGAGTAGTCTCATTTAGTTTTAAGCTTAAGGCAAATTTTCTTCGCACGCAAGTAAAAATGTACTAAACTTATAATTTAAAATTAAAATAAAGCAATTATAATTGATTAGGCGACAGCAATGAATAAAATTCTCAATAGCTTATTTATATCAAAATTATGATAATGATAATTGGCTTGAAAATTATTAATGCTTGTACCCTAGCTTGACGAATGTTAGTAGATTATTTTAGTCGATTCTAAACAAATGACTTGAAACTCTATGCACGTTTGAAAGCTTTTGACGATTGTGATTTTGTTTTATTTTGCCGCCATACCCTTCCCGGCTTCCATCAGTGTTGCAAGGATTTTCCAGTATATAGATTATACTAGATGCTTTTATCAGTGTTTTTATGGCAACATTTTTATTCTTTGGCACTTTACAGGTAAGAGATTGTTATGTATCAAATATTTTATGCTTTTTATTGTAGAATTTATTACTTCAATATTATTTCATACATGCTTTCATCGGTAATTCAATCTTTTTACCTTATAAAAAGATGGTGATGTCACCGGATTATTGCAAACACCGACAGATTGTAAAATGTCTTGATTAGATGGTAAAATCTCGATACATTGTAAACAGATAATGTCAAACCTGATAACTTTTATAGTTAACAAAGTATCTGCGTAATAGAACAAAAATATCTCACGCGATTTATTATAAATTTACAGTGTTTTCAATAAAACGGTGACAGCGAAAAGATAATTAAAATATGGTGAATGGGGGACTATTTGCTTGTTTTTAATTAAGTTAGTTGTGATTATTACATGTGTTGTGGTCGTTACAGTGGCTGATAACTTCCTGTGGCGCGAGGACTCCTCGGGCAGCGAAGCAGACGCCCCACACTACCCCTTAGATCTCAGACTTGCAGAGGCTAGGTGAGTTATTGCAAACTAACACTTTACCAGCGAAGACATTTAGAATAGAAATTGTGCCAAGTTTCAAGTTTATTAACTCGAGAAATAAGAATCCTCCATAAAATCTTTAAAATCGCCTATTATATATCGCAGGTTTCTAATTCCGGGTGGTTATAAAAAAATACCACATAGGCTAAGGCGGGAGTTCCGCTCCGCTCTTGCCTTAGCCTTCTAACCCAACCTGTCCGTGTGTCTGTCGTAAAATTACATCAACTCCTTCCCTGCTCTGGTCTTTCTAACCCATTACCGGCTGCGCATTGGTTATTATGTAGAATAAATAATATTTCATACAGTACCTACACGTATTAGGTATTCTATACATTGCCTAGGTATTGTATAGAATATCGGATTATACAGATTGCTGGTAACATAGATAAACATCGTGGCTGATCGTATTATAAATGTTCGTTTGCTCCTCTGAAGTAGCTACACAACGAAATAAGCAATCAAATCAATCGATATTATTTACGACTAGCTGACCTAGCGAACTTCGTACCGCCTAACAGTCAATGAATGTAGTATATCTTTCGAAATAGTCAATCGAATACGATGAAATAAAGCCTTTGAGATGATGAAAGATGAAATAAATTGATCTACATCAATTTAGTACGTTTTTTGTGATGCGCGCACAACTAAAAAACTTCTACAGATTTATTATATGTATAGATATTCAATACTGATAGCTCTAAAACTATCTCCTTAAGTTGAGTCCCCCCAAAGGTTTTCTGTAAAAGATTGCAAATTGTTTTTATAAATGTCTATCATTAATTACTTTATAAACTAACTGTTACCCGCAACTTCGTTCGCGTAGAGTACAAGAACCTAATACTACTTTTTTGGGGCAAATTATTAGTTCTCATTCCGTCCCGACAAAATCGGTTTATCCATTTCGAAAATGTGCAGTAAAGTATCTTTAAACATAAAAAAAATATTTCAGGTCTATAAAATTAAAAATGACAATTTATCATTGCAGAAAAATACGATCCAGTAAAAATTTATTTGTGAGAATATCAATATTATCCCTTTAGGCACAACTCACATTCACTAGCGCAGAGGTCGCGACGCTTCATATTTTTCGCCTGTAGCATATTCATCTCTATTAACCCATTATTAAGGTACTTTGTGTTATGTAGATATTGAATCGAGCGGCGACGCGCGTTGTAGTAAAAACAGAACGCGACGCCACGTTCCGTCTCTGCGCTAATCTGAGTTTATTTTTCTAAGATTTTTTATTAATCTTGCAGACTACAGCTCGAAGAGCGTTTAGCTCAAGAAGCTCGGGAGCGACGTCAAGACGAGCGAATCGAGCGAAGAGCGGAAGACAAGAGAGCCGCCTTAGAAGAGTACCGCGCTCGATCGTCGTACAACGACCTGCGCAAGAGTCCCACTGATGAGAGGAACAAGGATCAAGTGCAGTTCATTCTAGGGGGTGATAAGTAAGTAATCAATCTGCCTAAACATTTCTCAGTAATTTACATGATGCGACTAACTTCACAACCCAGTTACTGGGAAGCACGATACCCCTTGGCAAGATGATGGCAGATTTTCAAGCTTTTGTAATAATTGTAAAAGATCCTGGAACGATAGCTTTTTTTTAGGTGGGAAATCATCCAGTGACTCCCCTTCCCGTATTTTAGTAATTTATGAACGAGTTATTTGGTATTCTAGCGTAAACTGGTCAAACGAAGGGGAGCTATCTCGCGCGGTGGAGCTGTCCCGTGCGGCGACGTCCCTGTCGCAGCCGCAGCTGCGCGCGTCCCTGCGCGGCGCGCCGCTGCCGCCGCCGCGCCGGCCGCTGGGCGCGCCCATCGTGCGCTCGCGCAGCACGGACGTGGTGGCGCTGGCCGCTGACGACCCGAGGCCGCCGCCCAGGAACGCCTTTACGAAGCAGAAGCCCTTGACTGAAGGTTTCTATAACTCTCATTATACTCTAGTCGTGTTAAGAAAATAGTGATTCATCGTGCAATCGTGTATTCGTCCTGGGGTTCTGACGTGGCGACCACGTACCGATAAGACGCAGCGATATAAGGCTTCACACAATATGGACCGATGACCTAGTGAATGTCGCGGGAATCCGATGGGACGTTGTCGTTATGGGGACACTTTGAGGAGACCTAAATCTGATGATGTTGATACTGGGGTAAAAATTAAACCAATCATAATTTTCAAATAATAATAATTTTAGTTTCCCTTACAAAATAAGGCGGTTAAAATCCACAGCGGTTTAGTCATAGTGCGGCCTAAGCCTAAAGGAAGTCTTTGAATACTAACTTCACGTGAGCGGTAAAGAAGAAACTTGTTTTTGATATCATTATGAAACTTACAGAACCCTAAAAATTCTACAATATATAGTACTCCGCAACTCGTCACTTATATCTGCGTACCTACAATTAATAAATAACCAATCTTTTTTCACTCTTCCAGACACACTAACCCCCTCTAGCAACACACCTCCCGAGGAGGAATCAACAGACTCCTCACTAATGGACGACGAAGGAGTCCCGAAACCGCGCAAGCGACGCATCCACCTGCCTTTCGGTAAGAAGGCCAAGACTCCCGCGTGACACTGCAGCGGTTAGTGGAGGTAGCATTCGCGAGACACGGCTGAGCGAAGCGTGTGAGTAATGTTTTTTGGTACAAAGTTGTAAGGTATGGGAAGGGATGTATACCTAGTGATTTTTTTGGTGAGATATTTTCACGTGATAACCTTAATGAGTGGCTAATATTCGCCATATTATTTGTCATGGCACGAGATAACACTTTCGGTACCAAGGACTCTGCAGATCGTACAATAATTGAAAAAATCGCTAATTGAATATTGGGCATGAACTTAGATAACAAAAGCTACTACAGTACGGTCAAAATATATTAATCACTCTGAAGTTTGCGTTTCTAAAAAAAATTACTGGGCAGCCATTTTGGTTGAAGTTCGAAGCGATCAAGATATTTCGGCCGAACTATATGTACGTATTGGAGGTAGGTTTTCGACACACGAATGAATTATTGCATGTTCTTGACACCGAAAGTGATCTCAAAGAGAGGAGAGAATACGGTTATTCTAGAACATAATGTTGTCTCTTACTTTAATTTGCTAGAAAATCTGTATAAATATAAAAGTCAAAGTCCTGACTGAGCGTCATCAACGCCCAGTCCTAACTCTAGGACCTAGTTCCTTTTAGAATGTATACTAAGAATAAAAAAGAGTTTTTAAAAATTCACCCCCTAAGGGGATGAAACGGGTGTCCAAATTTTGTATGGAAAAACCGGACTTTCACGCAGGTGAAAACGCCGGCAGAAGCTAGTGGAATATGAATGTAACTAATATATATATTTTTTTAATTTAGCCGTAAAGCTTTTGGACAACTTTTGATTCGATTATTTAGTTCTGATTTTGTAAAGTATGTTCTAATTTGACTGCTTTAAAACCAGTAAAAGACAACAATATTTAATAGAAACTTTGCTCAAAGACCTGCCAAGACTCAAGTGCCAATAACTAAAAACTGTACCTTCCCATTTTGTACTATTAAAAAACAAATATAGCAAAAAGTTAACTATTTTGGCAATAAGTAATTTCATTTTTATTGTATTTTAAGTTGAGCTTCCTTTAATGAATTCTTCTAGAGTAATAGAAAATTAGTAAATTGTTCCGGCCTATGAAGAAATGTTTTTCGTTTCTTAGTATTTGAAATGTCAATTGTTAAAACCAAAAATATGGTAAAGACCAGCGAAGATGGCCGTTAGTTATTTAATTATTATAGTGTAGTTTTTCTTACTTGTCATATTTGGTAAACAAAAACGGCATGAAAATTGTGAGACCATCATAACTTCATCTTTGTAAGAAATTGATTTAGTATGCCTTTTACTAAGAACTCGTTAATTTTCTCAAAATCTAAATCTCAGTACGCCATATTTGTTTACAGAATAAATCAAGAAAATAAAAATACACTTTACCTCATAATGTCAATTTCTGTCGCCATATCGTCAATACGAGATCCTACTAGAACATCTCCAAATGTCAAATGGACTTTTCATCACTATATAATGCTACGTCTACCGGTACCGCACGTCCGGCAGACGTTGTCCTGCCGGAAAACTCATCCGTCATTTTTCAGTAAAAAAATTGAGAACCTACCTACCGGGTGTAATTGTATTTTTAAACGTTCCAAGGACCCACTTAAACATATACACCTAATTTCATCCAAATTCGTCAAACCGATAGAGTTAGGTGACAAACATACGTACAGAAGAATTATGTATATATATATATATAAAGAAAAATCACTATATAATTAAAACTTCCTCCCTATAAAGGTTAACGCACACTAATCAGAGCCGAACACGTCGAACGAATCGAAAGAAAAGAATTTTAAAATTCTTTATAGGTAATTCTATGACACCACGCACACCTGAGTCGAATCGTCCGAATCTGCAAGAACTCAAGTACACACATACAAGTATGAAGAATTTTAAAATTATTTTCTTTCGATTCGTTCGACGCGTTCGGCTCAGACAAGTGTGCTAAACGCACACTTGTCTGAGCCGAACGCTAAGAACTTAAGAAACTAATCATGATAAACCACTACAGCACTGAACAATATTTTTAATTGAAATTAAAATACCCATTTGGAAATGTTTTAGTCAGCAGTATCAACCATATTTAAGTTAAATATTAGTACAACAGCGCGCTTCGTCACAGCTGTGTTTAAAAACTCGGTTGTAATTTGACTGAGCGTCATTTTTAAGTTTGTTTTTACCTTAAAATCATGATTTCTTGCACGTTTGTCACAGTTTGACTACACATTAGTAGTAGTTCTTATTCATATATATATTTATTTATACTTACGTACTTAAAATATTTTTTTCGATCCGTTTGAGTGATATTTATTTTATTAGTATGTTCGGCTATGTGAATTGACTTAGAGGCTCTTTAAATCATGGCCTAAATCTGTCTTTTTAGATGGAAAATTATGACAGCGATTGGTTGTAAAAGAATAATTATTTTTATTTTATATCATAATTTACACACAGTAAACAATCTACAGATAAGCTTGATAGGATAGAGGTCAAATCGACACTATCGATATTCATTAAATCGATCTATTGAATCTTAAACGGTACTATTCTCCATTTAAACAGTCCTTTACCGGCCGTTCAACCAATTCTGACAGTAAATAGTATTGTAGCCACTTTTTTTACTTTTAATGCCATTCTTATGTCCACGGAATAGAAGTCAAAATTGGTTGAACGGACAGTAAAAAGGTTTTGTTTAATTGTCTAATCTTATTTCAAATGGAGTATAGATCAGTGGTTCCCAACCTGTTTGACCGGGGACCATTTTCGTTTATTTGTTGTTATCAGGGACCAGAAGTTCAGAAGATAGTGAATAGATTAGCAGGTCTAGGCAAACGTGCTCCATAGTCGACCACATCATCGCTTATCGTCAGGTGAGATTGCAGTCAACCGCGAACCTATAAATAATAATAAAAAAACACTTATCACTTAAGATTCATAGTGAAAGCTTATTTATTTTTTATGTAACATGCTGTGTGTGTGAGCTGACTATCTCCACTTTGTCACATAAACCTTTTAAGGTTTCAGACTTCAATTTCGTCAGGTGTAAATTATAAACGTACTGAATAATAAACTAAAAAAAATATATATGTTGCAGTCAAAACTCTTAACCAGTCAAAAGTACTATTGACTAGCAAAATCAGTCAAAAGTACTTTTGACCGTATGCTTTGATCAATAATACTTTTGACTAAAATAACAGTTAAAAGTACTTTTACCCAATGGAGCTGGTTAAAAGTACTTTTGACTAAGTGATTCCGTCAAAAGTGGTTTTGACTGGTCGTATCAGTCAAAACTCTTAAAAAGTTAAGATGGTCGATAAAAGTAACGACAAACGCATACATAAGCGTTTATATTACTCATTATTAGTGTAGAATGTGCTAATATTCGAACAAAAATGAGTGATTACGAAAAGAAAGAACGCTTTTTGTAAAAAAAATTAGCGATAGAAGATATGAAAGATAGTCATTTCAATATAATGACAAAAGAAAAATTTGAAAAGTTTGCAATGGATGTGGAAGACGCAAAATTTGATGAAAAGAAAACACCATTACAGTACAGTAGACTAAAATGCTTTAACATCATTGAAGTTTATAGTATAAAAAAATTACTTACAAACACAGAACCTGTCAAATATTTTTTGCCGGCTGAGGAAATCTACGACATTATTGATGCTGTTCATTTTTCTATAGGGCATGGTGGTCGCGATAGACTTAAGAATGAAACGGCAAAGAAGTACGCTAATATTACAAAAGAAATGTTTAATATATATTTATCAATGTGCAAAGTATGCCAAAGGAAGAAAAGCAAGAAAATGAGGGGTCTGGTTTCGAAACCGATTCTGCACATTAAAATGAACAGCCGCTGCCAAATCGATCTTATTGACATGCAGTCGCAAGAAGATCGCGGGCATAAATTTATTATGGTTTATAAGGATCATTTGACTAAATTTGTAATTTTGCGACCACTGACATCAAAAAGGCTACTAAAGTTGCATATCAATTAATGGACATTTTTCGACCTTTAGAGCACCATGTATTTTGCACTCAGATAATGGCAGAGAGTTTGATGAAACAGAGCTAAAAGTAGTAACTGGGAAACAACGTCATAGCCAAAGTCAAGGTTCCGTGGAAAGGGCTAATCAAGATGTTGAAAAAATGCTATCATCTTGGATGGAAGACAATAAAATCACTAACTGGTCGAATGGACTTAAATTTGTTCAATTCATGAAGAACAGAGCATTTCACTCAGGGATAAAGCAGTCTCCGTATCAAGCCATATTTGGAGCGGAATCTATAGTGGGGCCAACAACATCTAATCTTTGGAAATTATAAGTGGATTGCAATAAAGAAGACTTTTACTGTGTCTTTATAACCTGCGAATTTTCTGATTACCTATTTTAATGACAACTTTTTAAATGTATGTTTTCTTTGTATTGATTTTAATGCCAAATTTTTCGTAATAAACGATCTCACATTTAATAAATATCTTTTTATTCACATCTAACGAGTTTATAGTGATTTTGACTGATGCTTTATTGCAGTTAAAACTACTTTTGACGAAGAGCGTCAGTCAAAAGTACTTTTAACCACAAATTTGCAGTCAAAAGTACTAATAACCAATAATTTTCAGTCAAAACCACTTTTGACCAACCTGTTCAGTCAAAAGTACTTTTGACTGATTTTGCTAGTCAATAGTACTTTTGACTGGTTAAGAGTTTTGACTGCAACATATATATATAATATTGAGAGGATTTAATTATTAATTTGATCAATTTTATTACCGATCTATAGTTTGTTTACTGTTTGTAGAACTTAAATTATATGGTAGGATGAAAGACATTTATTTTGTATAAATTAAGATTATGATCGACTATGCATGTCTAGAAATTAGACCATATTTTTTTTTCTTCATTATTTACTTCTAAATATTTCTTGTTGTGTAAAAACATTGTAAAGTGTTTTGTTTTTGGAATGTTGTCTTGTGCAAATCCAGTTGTCCCTTTTGAAATATCCAGTTTTTAGCATATTTTTCAAGGTTGTAAAATATTATTTTATTTTAGAAGGGCAGGCTGGGAACCCTTTTTTGTGCAAACGTATTTTAGTTACTTTTAAAAGATCACTAAATAGTTATGTGTCTTCACTTTATTTTTTTAATTCATATTAATTAAATTATTTATATTTTTTAATCGATGACTGCCTATTGCGTGTTTTCATTTGCTTTTTAATCCTGTGACTAGATTCAATTGTAAATTGAACATTTTACTAAGAAGCTATTCTAATAAAAATATGTTTATTCTATTCTGACATTGGTTATGGATTTGTTTTGTGTGTACTATATAAAGACCTGCTCAGGCTTACGCGGTATTCGTACCAAGAGTGATAGTGAAAACAGAGTGGGTATCTGGTATAATCTTGTTCAAAACTAAACGAATACTACCACCATAGGCAGCAAAACTATTTAACGCACTGCCATTGGGGCGAAACCTGTTTCGTAAAGCAGGCGAAAAGATGCCGTCTAACTGGGTGGTATGGCGATACTGGCTTCGCTCATTTCGCTCTAGCTGCGAAACTCCATACAAAATACTTAGCGGAATACCGCTACGAATCGAAGTTTACCGTTACCGCTCTGGGTAGCGAATACCGCATAGGTCTGAACAGGCCTTATTTTCCTTGTATCATTTTGTTTTGTCTTCAAATTCAGTTGTTCTGTCGACTAGAATGAACGCTCAGTTATGTTGTGATTATTGTAGTATTTACGGCGTTTCGGAAAATGACCAGTGTTCCTCCATATGTGTATATATTTAACGGGAACTTTCTAATGATTTATTTTATGGCAAGTATGAACATAACCGTTTATGTGTTGTTCTATTTTATAACTGGCCATCAATAAATTGAAGTAATTTGGCCTGTCCTCTAATGTCGCTTATCGCTTAGTATCATTTTATAAAGCGCTTGAAATGTCAGCCGAAGAAAACCTTACGTTCGCAGAATTTTCAAAATAGCTAGCTTTTTTGCGTTTGGTATAAAAAAAAAGTTCTCTCGGGGGTTTAAGTTAATATAAATAGAACGAACGGCGGATATTTTCTGAAACGCCTCGTTTTAAATCATTTGCTAGTTTAATTAAACTAATCGCAGTATAAGTTACAATTAACACGAGTTTACCATATCGCATCATTCCCTTTTGTTTCGTAGTTATGATAGCGATATTATCGACCTTTTAGCTGTACGTGTAGAATTATTTGTAAGCAACATGGTGCTAAATGAACGTTCTCAGACTGAACACCGCGCATGGCTCAAATTTTTGTATGAATTTTAAATATTCTGTTCGTCTCTATGTGGTTTTTTATACTAAATTGTGACGCGATGTTGCGTTTAGCTCCTGCCATCTTAGTAAATAAATCGTTGGCGTTACTAAAATGATCATTATTGAGCCTAACATAAGTTCGATCTTCTATTTTACTGTTATTTATAATCATTTTGAGTTTCACAGGCTCCCGTTTTGTTACGTCAATCAGTATCTTAGACAATAGTTCTATTTTAGAAACGAAAGCAATACGTAAAATATTGTAGAGAGATGTCCCAGTTGTGTCTACCATCGTGAAATAATAAGAAATTCGTACTTAATGAAATTAATAGTGTAATGCAGATGTTTGAGTACAAAAATTGTATTTAACAAGTGAAACCAGATACGCCTACATGGTACCTACAAACGAAGAAAGCAAGGGTAAATAAATGTGTCACGAGATCTTTTTAAAGAGTCACCGTGACCCTGGATCGCAAAGGGCAACTGAAAGACTCGGGGAGTTTTAAGTCAGTAAAAGTCAGAACCACCCTCTCGCTTGTCCCTAGAGCAGGAGAAGTCATTTGATGATTTTCCATCTCAAAACCAAGTTTATTAATGTTATTATTCATTAAAAAATTGCTGCCAACATTTGTCAAATAAGTCACCTACAAAGTTTTGTTTCTGTTCACTCCCCATTTTTATATGTGAAGAAGTATCACCTTGACTTAGTAGAATCCGCCCGTGTTCCTCCAGTTGCCCTTTGCGTTCCAGGGCCGCGGTAACTATTTCTAACAGTCCCATAGCTTTTTTATTCACCCCTGCGGCTCTATTTACTTCGTTTGACGGTACACTTGTTGTCAAATAATAATTATTAACTTTTAACATGAATTTTAGACATATTTTAATAATTTAGTTAATTTTTCAAATTTATTTTATGGCATCAAACTAAGCAATTATTCGATAGCATTATACAAATACCGGCTGGATCTTGAGCGCTGACTTCCACTTGCGCAGAAGTCAAATATCGGGTCCCTTTAGCGGTAGAAGTGAGACGCGGGGGCGAGGAGCGCAATCCTTGTACAGTAATTGGCTCGCCGATGTGTATGATGCACAAAGCGATCCCCACTTTTTCGCCGAGAGCTCAAGATTCGTGCTGGTAAATTTGTATTTTATTATAATGCTGTTTATGAACTATACATTCACGGGGCAGCTAAAATCTTCCTTAGGTATGTAAACTTGCCTGATATAAAATTTGGTGCCATAAAATAGATCTTTTTTTTCTAGACCCCAGATCTGATCGCGTTGTAAAGACAAATCGTGATAAATAAATTGTTACAATCATTAAAAGTTAATAAATTGATATTACAAAATTGTGTTTTATTAACCTACCACAAATGATAACTTTGCTATGGCCATTTGAGTACGAAGTTTATTTAGTAAAAACATTTTCAAGGGCTAAAACTGACACCCGCGCCGCGACGAGCACCCGTCACGTGGTAAAGCGTGTATGCACGCGAGTGGTCCCCGTCGCGGAAACCTCTTAACCTATGCAGTGTCGCTAATTCAACCTCAACGGTGTGCATGTAGTCATGTCAATGGAGAATTTAATATTTTATTACGTAGCAAAAGGAGCGCGGGGCTCGGCTCCCCGCGCGGTTTACTGCAACTGAGTACTTTTGTAAGGGACCGCGCAGGCGTCCACTTTACGCAGTTTTGGCCCTAAGTGTTCTTGGATGGTTCAGATTTCTAAATAGTATAAAACAGTGGTTCCCAAAGTTGACTGGACCGCGACTCACAATAATTGCCCAAATTGAGACTAACCTTACAGCATTCATGAAGAAAAAAGATGCAATACGATGTGAATAAATAAATGTAGGGCCTTTTAATTATTTAAAAAAAAAGTAAAGCTCAATCGGTGAACGTCAAAGTAGCCGGTTTCAGTATATTACAAAGTACTCTGTGGTAGGGATCTTGGAATTGAATGAAGCGGTCGCTTTCGTTTTAGGCTGTATACAGAAAGAAAGCTGGAAACTTATAAGCGCTTAACGGCGCTTGACAGCGCTGGTCCGTTCTACACAAAGGAAGCAGGTTGAAGCAGACCAAGCAAAATATCGGACTCATCGGACGATAATTTGGTCGTAACTGCACGTGTTGTCGCAGTTGTTTATTAATTTTAAATGGCAGCGCCCAGCGCTGACCAGCGCGTGTTGAAGCTTGTCGGAACTTGTCGGCCGGTTCAGTGCTCATCGGCGCGCGTTCATATATTTTCCTGCACGGGTTACTAGCGCTGTCAAGCGCCGGTAAGCGCTTATAAGTTTCCAGCTTTCTTTCTGTATACAGCCTTAAGGTTCGAAGCGTTAACTGGAGGCAACAAGGAGTCTCTTAATCGACTCGCGCATAATACGTACGGAACACAAGTTATTAAACCCTTATAACTTTCGTTTGATTTCGGCTAATGGGCGAAAAAAATTAGAACAGAACAGGAGTATCACTCATAGAGCTTTCAACAGCGTCGTATACTTTGGAATTCTTCATAGATTAAAAAAAAATTTATGCTTAGGCCAATATTACTGCAGAGACGCTAAAGGAAGTGGAAACGAAGATGCATATTCTACGCTCACAATTTTGTCGTGAAAAGAAAAACTTACCTACCTCTTCCGGCAACATCCATCGTAGCAACAACTGACAAGTGTGGACGGCCAAATTTCAGTAATAGTTTACGGTAAACTTGTTAAAACGTCGTCAGTTTATCCACAAATGTTGCCTAGCATCTTGTACGTACCTTTTGCTTTGTAAGCAGTCATCAACACACTAGAATAGGGGCATTACAGAAATAAATACAACAAACATTTCATTACGAAATTTATTTAAAAATGTTACGTGTACAAATACCTTATAGCTGTGGTGTACACGATGCGAGCATAACGCTATATCATTCATTATAAAAAATAACCACTGGTCACAAATAGCACACCGAAGTATGTAACAACATAACCATTACGCCTATAACATAATAATTTGCATTGTGAAGACCTGGTACCACCAAATGATGCTTACTGTAGTGGCAACGCCGCAGTCTGGCGCATTTCAAAAATACAAAATAACATTACTATTTATAATTAATTACTGTCTCATAGACCGTTAATTCCAAGTTGATAACAGGCAGTGTTAAACTAAATCACATCTCAAACTAGCCTAGCTATCGTGCCCCAGCACCAACAGTTAAGATTACTAAAACAATGGACAAAAATATACGACAATGAAAAACTGAAGGCGGATTCAATTGGCTGAAGCTTCGAAGCGGCGGCGACAATGGACTAAATTTATTGAGCGCTTACACTATACCTACGGCGCTTCAACATGCAATCTGGAAGTCAAATTGTTTGTAAGGATATCACACCATCAGTAAAACCAGGACACAATTGCAATTATAGGGTTTGTACAGGAGAGCAATTAGATTTTCTTTTGTTTTTAGAATGGTCTTGCTGTATTTAGGGAGGGGGAAGTGGGCCTTGCCGTGGGGCTACCGGTTCAAATTTCTATGATGGGTGCCAAAATGATGATAGTCGAAAAAACAAATGTCAGGGGGCCAGAAACCCCCATAGAATAACCCTAGATACGCCTATGTTGCTCTCTGCATGATATTGCTGTAAAATTATTTTCTTTTCCATTATGTCAACTATCTGTGTATCATTGGTGTATACCTATAACGCAGATTCCGGGAGCCGTGCGGGGCAAACGTTCGTTATTTTAGTCATGTTGACAAGAAAAAAAAATGCATTTAAACATACGTAATTTTTGACAAATGTACTCTTGTTTTACCAAAGGTGCGATTATAATAACGAAGCTATCGTCACCGTTTCAAAGACTGCCTTATACCATTCCTTTACTGTTTTGTTCCGACACGAAATTAGGAATGTGAAGGAAAAGACGGCCGGCATGCGAGGTCACTCAGTCCAACTCTTTCATGTTTTTTTTTTTCTAAAAAGCGTCCTATACTAGAATCAGTCACTGCATTATAATTTAGTGCATTTGTGTATGGCGAGGTCACTGGCGACTGTTTCCTATGTTCACGGCATAATCTTCGGAGACAAAAGCAGTACAACATCACAAATATATCGATATTAATTCATTTAATTAAACGACAACTAGATGTTGCTTTGGACCCAGTTGCCTCTAAACGAAGAATTGAACACTTATACGAAATTGATTATGAAGGTCTACAAATATAATTTTACCTTGTATGAACTGATTAAGGATCGTTGCCGCTCACTACAAAAGACCCGATTAATTTGAAACAATACTTATTTGGGTTAAATTATTACCTAATTAAAATGTAGGATTGTTCTCGCGAGAAACAAGTAACAGTGGTCGAATGTAGTGAAGGGTAAGTAGATATTCAGCACCAAACATACTCTTCGTATGCACAGACCTCGACAGTTAGATACGAGTAGCGCAGACGTGCGCGTTACTGTTGCTTGCAGTCGGCGGGGTTGTCCTGCGGGCCGCCCTTGATCGGCTTCTTGGCTCGTCTCCGCGGCGTCGGCTCCTCGTCTTCGCTCTCTTCCGTGGAACATTCCTCCTCCTCCTGACAACGCCAACACAACGTCAACACACATTAACTACTAAACACCAACCTCGTCCTCGTTACCTCACACAACAGTGAACGTGAATTCTGCAACCATCTGCATTCTCGACAAACTCGCGCAATTTCGCATGCAAATAATAAGGATAAGATAAATAAAACACACTCGAGTAAAAAGCATACAATTTTAATGTCATCATTACGACATCATGCCAAAAACATAAAGCCATTACCGATATATAAAAACTACCTTTTGAGCTGCTATACATTGACATTATTATGCTAACTTCAATAGAAGGTTACATAAATAAAAAATATACATCTATTATTATCCGACCTAACTATTGTCAAATCTTTATTCATTATTAAAATACATATTATATCGGATAGATCACAGTTGGCGATGTTCAAGTGATGTTGTAAAAAATGCATTTTGGCACTAAAAAGAGATTCAGCGAATTCAATTCCTGGGCAGACTGCCGTTACGCACGGTGCGAAGGATCTACTAGCGTCTCAATGGAATGACAGTACTTTAATTTTCATTCAATAGGAAACATTAAATATAGCCTTAGAGAATAGTAATATCACATGAAATTTCAAAGTACTCAAACGAATATGTAAAATTCGTAAACAAAAATACACACTATAATTACTGTATAATAAATAAAAACGAGTAATGTATAACTAAACTAGAAATGCAAAATAGTTGTCATAATAGACATCTAACAAGTTAACATGCATTATACATCGATAATGAAGGCACCTCACTCTTCTCGCACAAGACTACGCGAGCTCCTCCGGAACTCAGTACAAAATCTACTCTAAAACATATTTATCTGCCAGGGGGATAAATCATGCATAGAACGGATGAGTGGATGAGCGACAAGACAATTATTAAAATATTCTAGCGTACAAAAATACTACCGATTTTAGGACAATAACCCGACGCGTCGCAGGAGTATTGGTTATCACGTTATTACGCTTGGCGAATCGATTTTTGGTACAATTTAAAAGAGATATGGGTTGATATGGTCGCGATAGAGACTAAAGCGCAGAGCTCGTGGTGCGAGCCACTAGGGGCCCACGTCCGAAGACGTGGGCACGTAGCGAGCTGCCGAGAGACGGATTATATAACGCTAGGGCGGTCGGACAACGTCTTGCATCAATCCTCCGCGTCGGACACTTCTTCCGTCCCAGAGTCTTCGTCAAAGTACGAATCCTCCTGAAACCAAATATACCGGTTTGTTTGTGCAGCCACCAGCCAACACCCACCAGACGTAGATACTGTATACTTAGTTACCCGTGGAAGATTTATGCAGACGCACTTATACTATAATATAAGGGAGCGGGGTTTACAATACATACTGTACCTTCGTCTGATATGCGGGGAGTGGGGGGAGGCAAAATCAATATTTAGTACGTCCGGCGCTACACTAGCTAAAGCAAGCAATAAGAAAAATGTTCTACCATGCAAGTAGGTTTTAACACCTCGTAGAAATGCTAGATGGCTGTAGAATTCACTGTTCTTGAAGTTATGCAGATAAGCGTAGATTTCAGACGAGTTTATTATTGTGAAGAAAGTTCAATCTGAAATAGCTTTAAATTTAGTATCTCATTGAGATAGTATGCACTTTAAAGCAATTATTAGTTTCTCAATTTAATTTACTAGATTAGATATTTCTGTGAGTAAATTACTGCTACTTCTGATTGAACAATTTGACATGATCTACTGTTTTGGAAAAAAAAACATCAGCATTCATGAGATTCTTGTTACTACTATAAAGCTGCCTTCTTATTTTGAAGCATATTTCATTGGACATCGAAATACGATAAGGTCAATCATGGAAGCACTATGCTAGAAGATCTGGGCACACTACCACATCACAACCCCCCAAAAAACCAAGTATATGGAACTGAATACAACCTATGGACAGTAATTAGATTAGTTTGAGATGGTCTGTAAATGCAGAACTATTACAGAATGGTTGCATGTAAATGACGATAAAAGAAGATATTGGATAAACAATCGTGAACCTAAAACAATAAAAACAAAATTTGTTAAATCTTTACATGGACCAATATTCACTGGTATCTTCCAAGTTGAATAAATCTTTACAGGTTCTTTGACGACTTCAAAAAGGTGGAGGATCTATGTTCGATTTTTCACGTATTTTCTAAGATCTTTTATCAACAAATTAACTTATTTCTCAAAAGTCTATGTCCTGGGAACACACAAAACTACAGAACAAAAGCAAAAAAGAAATGATGTTGCTTATCTTACATTGTTTAATGGAATTCTTAATAGAGAAATTTATATGGAATATCCTATTAGGTAGAGTCATACATTAGCATCTTCACATCACAAATTGCTTCAATCATTTTGACAAGATCCTGCGTCCCTATTTTCCCCATTTTATCTGCATGGTATTCTCTCAGCAGTTTAGCATGGAACTTCCTTGACAGACCCATTAGCTTATATGACGTGTACAAGTGTGGTGTACTGACCTCCTCCTCATAATCGTCATCATCGTCGTCGTCAAGACCCTCGCCTGTATACAGTAGGACGGCGCGGGAGACCACGCGTTCGCGGATGTAATGACCGATCTCGAAGTCCGCTGTGAGCAGCGCCTGAAAGGGACGTTTTTATTACATTCAAAAGTGCCTTTTTACGGCGTATTCAAAAAAATAAATGTTTTAAAATAACACAAAACAGTTATGTCATGATTATAGTTCTCGATTAAGAAAGGTGTTACGCTGTCTGTTACATTTTAACGGTTAAACTACCGAACCTCGCATCCGTAATAGCCGTCATTCACCTGAACGAAGCCACTGGTAGAAGCTAGTAGTTTCATATTATGAAACTAAATACTAACTTTAAAAAAAAAACAATTATTGTCTTGTCTTTATTAATATATATTAATAAAGACATTTTTGCCACATGCTAATATTAGCATGTGGCAACATTAAAATGCACATCAGTCGCAACAGAATTCAAAACGTTCGGAAATCAGCCTCACTGTAATTTTGTGGTTACAGAGAAATATTTTTACATTCTCAGGTTCATTTTTTTCTAAGACATCATAAACCTAGTAATTACCTGTATATCAGAGGCGAGGGTCGAGTTGGGGTCATCGGGCATGGTCGGCGGCGAAAAGAAGTTGAAGAAAGAATCAGCCTGAACAGACTTAGTGACAGTGCGCACCGAGCCGCGCGACTTGTGTTTCTGCTTCTTCTTTATCGTCTTCACTGTCACGTTCTTGCCTTTCTTCCAGTTGATCTCGCAGCCCTGTTAATGTGTCATACACATAAAATAGGCAAGAACAATAGAAACATTCATAAATCGACGAGCGAAGAAACACGAGCTCGATTTTTAATTGACGTAAATTCACACCTAGCACGAGTATAGATAGCCTTAGATTTATTTGTCATTCAATTCATAGTTAATTATAGTGTCTGAAGTTCGAATTTGGCTGCACAGGGTACTGTGCCCCCCATACCCTGTGCAGCGACTCGCAGTGTTCAGAACTCCATAAGCTTTTATTCCTACATCCCTTGTTATATATTTTTGTCGACGATTTTAACTCGATTTAATGGCTTACTTAATTTGGATCTTTCATTTTACATAACACCACTTAGGGTCAGCTAACACCGAGACGCAACGCTATGCTATGCAAAGAGCGACTCTATAACTTTATTCAATACATGAAAGGATACACATTTCATTCAGAACATGTTGCACTACACAGCGCTGCGCCGCGAGGCATCTCGATCTATGTGCCAATTGTGTGCTAACTCAAGTTGCTAAATAACTATCACGACTAATACGAGCATAAAATAGTGCCTATCGTGTGCGTACCTGCATTTCGACGAGCATGCGGCGACGGCGCTGTCGGTACTGATCCAGCGCGAATTGTGAGCAGCGGGACAAAGCGGTATCTATTTAGCTGTTAAGCAGTACCCCTAGCACGAACAACAGCACCTACCTAACTTTTTCGATACCTAGTCTTGTAATACTCGAATATCATATAACATAATCCCCATGAGATAAGAGAGCCAAGTCCCAAATTGCGGCAACATTCTAGGCTTTACTGTGATAAAAATGTCCGTGCTACTAACTCCCATTACCAAACTTGTTACCTCCTAACATACTTGGTTCAGGCCACGAGGCATTCAATAGCCATAATTTGTCGATAGCGATAAAATCAATTGTTATTTTTTGCTAGAAGTTCGTGCTAGGGGTAAAGTAATATACTCAATTTCACTTAAAACCTGTCCTCGGAATTTTCTTTTCATTATTTCAACTACAGGAAAAAATACTATGCAATCCAAGGTTCATCATTAGGAGAAACTTAATGACAACTAAACCAGGACATGTCTTGAGTGAAAGCAAGTACAATGATATATGGGGTAAAACGAGTCTTTTTTTAGTTTTTAGACCTAATGTAATTAAAATACTTACAACAGTGCCCAAGACAGTTATAATGTTAGACTAATCAAGCTTTTTACATGGTGTGTGAATTTTTAGTGAAATAAAATCATTTTTTGCATGAGAGCTGCTTACCTTGCAGGAGTAGATTTCTGGGCCTTCAAATTCAAGTGGATTTTCATCATCAGGCTTGCACTTCATTGAGTACTCCTTAGTCAGGATGGTGTTTGTGAAATAGTCGTTGGGCGCAAAGTGGAATTCCAGAGTGAAGCCAATCGGATCCTCGTGCATTTGCACTGAAAACATTGGTAAATGTAAAATGTCTGGTGCATCTAAGGTCGGTTGTTGGTGTTGTAAGGAGTTCCTCAGTTGGTGATGCATGTTAAACAAATCAATCATGATTTCATCAGTGATTGGGTGTTGGAGTGTCATCATTAAAATTGTAGTTTTTTTTTAGTCAATTTGCACTTAGGACTGATTCCATTATTTCCAGCCCATTTTTTTTCATTATACATTTATCCAAAGACTTCTCCCGCCCTAGGGCGGAGCGCGAAAGCGTGTCGAGACTTTCACGGACTAAAATTTTGTTATTTTGAACTTGATTATCTTACCTTTAATGTCCTGCAAAGTCTTAAGGATAGGCTCATCATGTTCTTGCATCATCTCACACAGCATTGAAACATTCTTGAATATGGTGTACCAGAAGTCTGGGATACCCTTAACATTGGGGTCCATTGGTGGTCTGAAAAGTTGTCTATAGTTAGAAAATTGCAGGGATATTGTTTATGGATATTCATTTGGCTTAAGCCTCAGTTGGTGATGCATGTTAAACAAATCTGATCATGATTGTTTCAGTTATTAGGTGTTGGTATGTCATCATTAAAAAGTTGCATTATTGAGTTCAAGTCGTAAATATACTGAACCAGCAGCCAAATTGACTTTGCTGTCTTTATATGCTTTATCATAAAGCTGGCGTCGAAAAAAAAAATTAATTCATATTGTTCATTATTTTTAACATTGCTGTTAGAGATACTTTAGCTTAACACAGGCTGTTTTTAGGTGGAAAAATCCTCCAATGACTTTTCTTGCTCTAGGGGGCGGGAGAGCGTGTCAGATTTTTACTGATTAAAACCCACTCCTATGTTCCTTCTTTGCCCGGCTTCGGCCCTGCTGGGCCCCTACTGTTTTGCTGACATCTCTTTGAGACGCGCGTGAAACACTACGCGCGTTCAAGGAGTTGGGCTCGGTTCGGACAGTTACCGGGCGGCCGGACGGCAAGCTAAGATCAGAAGGGTAAACTCAAATAACAATACTAACTCGGCGGGTTTCTCCTCAGGCTTCTTCTCATCAGTGCCGTCAGTGATGGCTGCACTCTGGACGGCTCGGGCTAGTTCTTCCTCTTCGTTCTCATCGCGCCACGGGTTTAGGCACTCTTCGTCATTGGGTTCATAGCCGCCGTTCACAACTAAGGCGCGCTGAGAACAAAATATACATCATGAAAATAGACCTTAGGATCCTGAGGGGTGAACAGACCAAGTAAAAATGGCGTAAGAAAGAAATGAGAACCCAATAAAGACTCCTGGTTGCTACCGAGAAATTACTACAGAAAATGCTACAAACCCGACCTATAGTCCGGTCAATTTAGACATCCAAGGTTACAATAATTCTCACCCAACTGAAAATTGATAGGGTTGTTCAAAAGCCCATCATAAATAAAACCTAAAAAGACCTCATCGATCCTGAAAAAAAAAAAAAATACTCGGGGTCAAATCGCGAAAAGCTCGTTTGTAACCTTTGACCCCGAGTATTTTTAATTTAGCATGTTTCGGATTAATGAGAACTTTTTAGTTTTCGTGTATGATGGTGTTTTAGCGCTCGTTCAGACACGGCGGGAACCGCGCGATTATAGAATCGCATGGAAATCGCGCGGGTCTTATTTATATGAGTTAGTTAGTAATCGTTCAGACATAACCGCGCGGTTAATCAAGCCGCGCGGTTACCGCAACCCAACCGCCAGAAAATAGAATCGCGCTGCTCCCGCGCGTTTCTATTACAATGGAGTCTTTACTTCGCGTTCAGTTGCGTTGCGGATACCGCGCGGTGAGCACGTCACTGTTCGTGAGTTCGCCATGGATCGTTTCGACACTGAACTATTTATTGATGAGGTGGAGAAGAGACCTGCAATATGGGACATTCAGTGTGATGATTACTCAAATAAAATTATCAAGAACCGAGCTTGGCAAGAGTTGGTGGAGATATTTGGAAATTGCGAAGACACGGTGGAAAAAAAGAATATTTTAAGTAAGTAGGTTTATTCACCAAAAAATAATTGACAGAATTATGTTATAATTATTGTTATGAAGCGTATATTATACTCTCCGTATACTTTAGGTACTTAAATAAATATAAACAAACTTCGGCTGCTTTATGCAGACATTTCGAGCATTTTTCAAATGAAGGTCACAACGGTATTACCATATTTCGTTTGTTTACATTTAGTTATGTACCTAAACATTACAAGTACGGTATGTTAGTTGCAGCTATATCTTTGTGTCTTGCCATGGAACACGCCCATCGTTCACAAAGTAATGAGCGAATTTATCTCTGATATTCAAAGATGACGGTGTCCCTCTTCCCGCATGCAAGGTATTGAGATTAGTCATGGGTGCAGTATATAAAGTATCTTTAAATTTTAGACCATCTCTAGTCCGCACATAGTTATGTAGAACACAAGAAGCTTTTATTATATCTTCGGCAAAATCTATGTTTACATTTATAGGCCTATGAAAGATGCGCCATTTGTTCGCCAAAATACCAAAAGTGCACTCAATATTACGTCGGGCTCTCGATAACCTATAGTTAAAAATCCTTTTTTCATATGGTAAACATTTGCCTGAATATGGGCGCATTAAATTTTCTGCTAAGCCGAAGGCTTCATCTCCAACTATAACATAAGGCATTGGTGTTAGGTCTACATTAGATATTGGTTTAGGTGTTGGTATGTTTAATGATTTTTCTGTCAGGCGTTTATAAAAAACCGAATTTTTAAATATAGCAGAATCACTGCTTTTGCCATAAGCCCCAATATCAACATAAGTAAAGCAATAGTTGGCGTCGCAAAGTGCTAAGAGCACTATGGAAAAGTAATGTTTATAGTTATGATACAAAGAACCCGAATCAACAGGCTTTATAACTCGGATATGCTTGCCGTCTATAGCACCAATGCAATTTGGAAAATTTGCATATCTCTCAAAGTCTCGTGCTATTGTCTTCCAGATATCTTCAGTCGCTTCGGGCATGACTATGTTTACCAACTTATTCCACAATGATTTACATACTTCGCGGACAATTCCAGTAATCGTCGATTTTCCTAGGCGATAATTGTAGCTTAGTTCTCCAAATGAACAACCCGTACCAAGATATCTGAAACAAGAATATTATTAATAATGTTATTATTTTTAGGTACACAACTCCAAAAAAAATGGAAAAACATACGAGATTGCTACAATAAAGAATACAAAAAAGAAAAAACAACTCCTTCTGGTTCAGGTGCTCGTAAAGGAGCCCGATATATGTATTTTTCAAGATTATCTTTCCTGCAGAATAGTGTAAGTAATAAAGACACTACAACTAATATTGAAGAACAGAATGAAAGGCAAAGTGAGGAGACAAGTGAACTAAACGCCAATGCAACCGAAGCCACTGAAATACGTCCCCCTAAACGTAAGAAAACACAAGTGCCAGAAGAAAAAATAGCTGTTTTAATAGAAAAAAGTATCGAGTCACGAAAACATTTTCAGAATGAACTTCAAGAAAATAGTATTACCAAGCAAGATGACGACAAACTCTTTTGTTTGTCGTTATATAAAGAACTCAGAAAAGTACCAGAAAATAGGCGTTTAGCAACCAAAATTGAATTACTTCAAGTGATACAAAAAGGACAAAGCTTACCACCCCCTGTTCGCTACAATACTCAGCAGATCACACCTACGTATTGGCAAGGACAACAGTATACAAGCCCGCAAGGATATTTTACTACATCTGGATCATCTCCTCCTGTTCCGGCACCGTCACCGTCACCATCGCAATTTAGTTCTGGCTCTCAGTCCTCTACAGTTATAGAAAATATTTATGCTGATTTTGAAGAACAATAAATAAATCTTACCTTAAAGTTATTACGAGTTTCTCTTCCGGTGACACGCTTGGCCTCAAATGCGTTTCAGAGCATGAAATATCTTGCCTGATCAGTTCAATTAGTTCATCAAAAGATTTTATTGACATTCTCAAATAGTCAAAAAATTTGTTATCATACATTCTTAATTTGGGATATAATGTTACGAACTGACCATGTACTAGTCGGTCACGTAATATTGGATGCACCCAATACCGCCTTTTTCTTTTCTTTTTTTTAAGGAGCAACCACAGTAAACACACTTCTTCGTCGACCTCCATTTTGAAACTGACGCTAACCCGCACGAAATCGCATACTAACCGCGCGTGTCTGAATAGCTTCACAATTTTGCGGTTTGAAACCGCGCGATTCGTAAACGCACGATTCCCGCATGTCTGAACGCAGGCTAACTTTACCCACTTGTTGTCTTTTGTTTTAATTCAAATTCGATTTACGAATTCAAAAATAATTTTCGAATGTCACATCAATTACCTAACGCCCTGTTTACGACTTTGGTCTTAGCGTTGAACGATGCGGCGCATCGGTGGTTAGATTCCTAGTAGTAGTAGGTGGTAAAAAAATAGGGAAGGCTACAAAAAGTCGCGCCCAGCTGGAAAATTGACAGGATTGTTTAAGCCTGCGTTCAGACATGCGGGAATCGTGCGTTTACGAATCGCGCGGTTTCAAACCGCAAAATTGTGAAGCTATTCAGACACGCGCGGTTAGTATGCGATTTCGTGCGGGTTAGCGTCAGTTTCAAAATGGAGGTCGACGAAGAAGTGTGTTTACTGTGGTTGCTCCTTAAAAAAAAGAAAAGAAAAAGGCGGTATTGGGTGCATCCAATATTACGTGACCGACTAGTACATGGTCAGTTCGTAACATTATATCCCAAATTAAGAATGTATGATAACAAATTTTTTGACTATTTGAGAATGTCAATAAAATCTTTTGATGAACTAATTGAACTGATCAGGCAAGATATTTCATGCTCTGAAACGCATTTGAGGCCAAGCGTGTCACCGGAAGAGAAACTCGTAATAACTTTAAGGTAAGATTTATTTATTGTTCTTCAAAATCAGCATAAATATTTTCTATAACTGTAGAGGACTGAGAGCCAGAACTAAATTGCGATGGTGACGGTGACGGTGCCGGAACAGGAGGAGATGATCCAGATGTAGTAAAATATCCTTGCGGGCTTGTATACTGTTGTCCTTGCCAATACGTAGGTGTGATCTGCTGAGTATTGTAGCGAACAGGGGGTGGTAAGCTTTGTCCTTTTTGTATCACTTGAAGTAATTCAATTTTGGTTGCTAAACGCCTATTTTCTGGTACTTTTCTGAGTTCTTTATATAACGACAAACAAAAGAGTTTGTCGTCATCTTGCTTGGTAATACTATTTTCTTGAAGTTCATTCTGAAAATGTTTTCGTGACTCGATACTTTTTTCTATTAAAACAGCTATTTTTTCTTCTGGCACTTGTGTTTTCTTACGTTTAGGGGGACGTATTTCAGTGGCTTCGGTTGCATTGGCGTTTAGTTCACTTGTCTCCTCACTTTGCCTTTCATTCTGTTCTTCAATATTAGTTGTAGTGTCTTTATTACTTACACTATTCTGCAGGAAAGATAATCTTGAAAAATACATATATCGGGCTCCTTTACGAGCACCTGAACCAGAAGGAGTTGTTTTTTCTTTTTTGTATTCTTTATTGTAGCAATCTCGTATGTTTTTCCATTTTTTTTGGAGTTGTGTACCTAAAAATAATAACATTATTAATAATATTCTTGTTTCAGATATCTTGGTACGGGTTGTTCATTTGGAGAACTAAGCTACAATTATCGCCTAGGAAAATCGACGATTACTGGAATTGTCCGCGAAGTATGTAAATCATTGTGGAATAAGTTGGTAAACATAGTCATGCCCGAAGCGACTGAAGATATCTGGAAGACAATAGCACGAGACTTTGAGAGATATGCAAATTTTCCAAATTGCATTGGTGCTATAGACGGCAAGCATATCCGAGTTATAAAGCCTGTTGATTCGGGTTCTTTGTATCATAACTATAAACATTACTTTTCCATAGTGCTCTTAGCACTTTGCGACGCCAACTATTGCTTTACTTATGTTGATATTGGGGCTTATGGCAAAAGCAGTGATTCTGCTATATTTAAAAATTCGGTTTTTTATAAACGCCTGACAGAAAAATCATTAAACATACCAACACCTAAACCAATATCTAATGTAGACCTAACACCAATGCCTTATGTTATAGTTGGAGATGAAGCCTTCGGCTTAGCAGAAAATTTAATGCGCCCATATTCAGGCAAATGTTTACCATATGAAAAAAGGATTTTTAACTATAGGTTATCGAGAGCCCGACGTAATATTGAGTGCACTTTTGGTATTTTGGCGAACAAATGGCGCATCTTTCATAGGCCTATAAATGTAAACATAGATTTTGCCGAAGATATAATAAAAGCTTCTTGTGTTCTACATAACTATGTGCGGACTAGAGATGGTCTAAAATTTAAAGATACTTTATATACTGCACCCATGACTAATCTCAATACCTTGCATGCGGGAAGAGGGACACCGTCATCTTTGAATATCAGAGATAAATTCGCTCATTACTTTGTGAACGATGGGCGTGTTCCATGGCAAGACACAAAGATATAGCTGCAACTAACATACCGTACTTGTAATGTTTAGGTACATAACTAAATGTAAACAAACGAAATATGGTAATACCGTTGTGACCTTCATTTGAAAAATGCTCGAAATGTCTGCATAAAGCAGCCGAAGTTTGTTTATATTTATTTAAGTACCTAAAGTATACGGAGAGTATAATATACGCTTCATAACAATAATTATAACATAATTCTGTCAATTATTTTTTGGTGAATAAACCTACTTACTTAAAATATTCTTTTTTTCCACCGTGTCTTCGCAATTTCCAAATATCTCCACCAACTCTTGCCAAGCTCGGTTCTTGATAATTTTATTTGAGTAATCATCACACTGAATGTCCCATATTGCAGGTCTCTTCTCCACCTCATCAATAAATAGTTCAGTGTCGAAACGATCCATGGCGAACTCACGAACAGTGACGTGCTCACCGCGCGGTATCCGCAACGCAACTGAACGCGAAGTAAAGACTCCATTGTAATAGAAACGCGCGGGAGCAGCGCGATTCTATTTTCTGGCGGTTGGGTTGCGGTAACCGCGCGGCTTGATTAACCGCGCGGTTATGTCTGAACGATTACTAACTAACTCATATAAATAAGACCCGCGCGATTTCCATGCGATTCTATAATCGCGCGGTTCCCGCCGTGTCTGAACGAGCGCTTAGTGATTGCAGCAGGAAGCTGAAGCGTTATACACGTCCCAGCGGAATGCGAAGTCGTTTTGGAGCCAAGAAACTGCAAAGATAATTTCCCACACACATACAGTAGTATGTGTGTGGGTACTCAAACATAATAAGTAAAACTTCGTAAACATAATAGTTCGCAAAATGTTATTCGAGTGGCGAAAAAAAAAAATCCGCGAGCATTTCTCATAATAATTTGAACCTAAGTGTTATGTTTATGAAGTTTTACTTATTATTTTCGAGCGAGTGTTGAAGAAGACACACGTGGGAAATGTTGTAGCAGTGTCTCAGCTCCAAAACGGCAAAAATAAATTTTATCCACTTGCACTAAAATATACTAATTAGCTTAGTTTAATATTGTAAGAGTCAGACATCTGTTCATTTATTGATTTTAACTAGTGGGAATCCCATGAGAACTATATTTTTCATTAAGTCCTTATCAGTACTCATAAAAGTTTTACCGTCGATATTGCGTACTTAACATTCTAATATTAACTTGTACTTGTATTACAACCCTTGATTTTTGAAAGCATATTCAATTTAGAAACAACTGCTAACACATGTTTTAATAAAGGATTTACTAATTCCATCTAACTGAAGTTTGCTGAGGCAAGCATAATTTTGAGTCGAGATCGCAAATTAGGTACTAAGACTCAATTTTTGTTTTCAAATATGGTGGAAGGGGAAACTCAAACGACAGTATAAGTATGCGTATACTGAAATGAGAACCGACTCCGTAGAAGTTGCTACTTCCCCGCAAGGGGGCGTGGTCAGCGGGGTACAGGCTCTGCCTTTGTCCCGCGCTTGCAGGATAGGGCCCCGTGAAAACGGGACCTGCGTTTGAGTGCCTTATAGGCTGAGAACCGCCATTAGGTTACGTGTGCTTAAAAGCGATAGCCACGCCCCAGTCTTCCTAAAACAAATATTTGGAATGCTTCATTTAATAACGAATTTTGATGCTATTTTCAGAAAAAGATTTATTTATAGACAAATACCCAATTGACAAGCGTAATTAATGTAGAACGCCCTCAGGCTAAGTGAGTATATAGTAAGTAAGTATACAAATATAGAATGGCTTCCTTTTTTTAATACCAATATTATATTGTGTGGAACACTAGACTGATGAAGATAGCCCAAAAGAAACTTGAGGCTGTGAAGTTCGCTACTCGCTTCTACTTCGCTACGCGCTAACGAACTCATGGTGTTTTTCAACCCATCATTAGCATTATCACCCTTGTAATGTTCCCAATGCTGGAACACAGGTCTCCCTCTCTAGGAAAGGGAATGGGCCGTAATCCATCAAGCGGACACAGTGCGGGTTGGTTTATGTCACATGTCTGCGAATTTTTGGTTCTAGGACACGTCGGCTTCCTCACGATGTTTTCGTAAGTCGGGGCCGTCACCACTCGGCCATCACTGCTCTCCCCATCATTACGTTTTAATCGCACTAAATATATTCAAGTACAAAATAGTCTTACCTTTTCAAACAAAGGCTTGTACAGTTTCTCGTACTTGCACTCCAGCGCATGAACTTCGCTGTAGAACTTGGCTTCGATGTCCACAAACTCCTTCTGAAGCGTGCGGAGAGCACGAATGCGCCTACGCACATTCGGTGGCAGGGACGCCATTGCTTCTACGTGGATGCGGTTGGTAATCGCTGCCAGCATCTCGTTACGGGTGATGCCACTGGTGACAAGAGAGAAAAAGTTAAGTATTTGATCGAACTGATGTTGTTTTGTGAAAGTGAGGTGTATACTCAGTTGGTGATGCATGTTAAACAAATCTTATCATGTTTATTCAGTTATTAGGTGTTGGTATGTCATCATGAAAAACTAAAATTTACATATTTGAACCTCAATTCCTTCTTAATATTATAGCCATGTCAGTGTGTCAAAAACGCTAAGGTATCTGTATACTATATGTCGTTAAAGTTTGATGATGTCAATCCTCTCGTTTGTACTACTTTCTTTAGACTTTTTATCATCATAGAATCCTACATCAATCATAAGGCCAAACGAGGATCGACATATCATCAGACTTTAACATTTAAATGATCTGGTCAGTTTTAGTTGGCCATATCATGAAGTGATCAATTTCTATGATCTGGCCACGACATATATAAAAAGGCGAAGTTCTAATTCACTCACTGACTCATCAACGCTCAATCCCTGTGGCCTAGACTGCTGAAATTTTGCAGGTTTGTTTTGATATACAAAGAATAAAAAAAGATTTTCCAAAATTCACCACGTAGGTGTATGAAATGGGGGTCTGAAGTTTGTATGTATTAAACCTACTTTAACACGTGTGAAGCCAACCCTTTACCGACTTAAATTGTATGTTATTTATTTTGTAGACGACTAAAGCCGCATGTAAAATATCGCGTCTATACCACCTGCTCCCACACATTTTGGTATCATCGAATAATTTACCGACTAAATACGGTTGCATGTTATTCTCAGAAGGTATAATAAACTTTATACAGTTAAAATGTGTACAGAACCGATTCCAATAAACATTATAAATCCTTGAGCTAGCTATGTTTCATAGAAACTGAACATGAAAGAATCGATTTAACTACGACGCTTTTTGTAAAAGTTCCAAAGAACCGTGTTATTTTCAGCAAAAAACAATCGCTGTGAATTATAAATCCACCTTGTCTTCATGTGAGAAATTCATAAAATACGCGAGTTTCTTTTCACAAACATGGCAACAACTGGCTTACATAGCAGCCTAATTTACGTTTCACGACATAAAAACACCAGACCTTATCCCGATGCGCAGTAGATTTACCGTTGCGCCCGGATTCCCCTGAAATAGCTTCGTTGCGCCACAAAATAAACAATAAACTGCTCTAAACATCAGTAAACCTATCTGTGATGCAGACTGTTATGGTGTTACCTGTTCAAGGGTTATTAGTTTACACGAGAGGAGCGACCTTCGCTTGTTACTGCCAGCGTTTTATTACATTCTAACGGCATAGATACTTCGTACAATCCTATCATTTTGTGAACATTTTCCATGTCTATAAAAGTCTGTCGTTACCTCGTTTTAATCAGAAAAAAGAAGAAGAAACACGTAATTGTTTCGCTCCAATAGTACCATCTTCTGTACTGTATGTACAGAAAAATATTGTTCTCAGATATTCCAAGAATTAAACGAGAACCTACGTCATTTCATTCGATTGTTGTTGTATCACGTTATTTGATCGCATTTTACGTTATTCGGAATAAACTGAAGCCGTACAAGTGACAAGTGCCGTGATTTAGTTTATGGAAAGAAAAACCGGTTGGGAACATCCAAGAAGGTCAATTAGCCACCGTATACAGTCTTGTATTTTTAGCCGAGACCTCAGAGTTCTTTTATTTAGTAAATTTTTCGAGTTGGCCAAAGATAGCGAATTGAGATAGACAAGCTTATCTTTAACAAAGCCGCAAATTAGTCAAATTGGAAATCATTAGTCCCGCTACTAGCAGGCTTGATTGCATTTCAGTAAATTCTACAAAAAAGGAGTACACCATAACGGCGGCTCAATGTATAAACTACATACATTCCTCAATATAATTGCCTCGGAAACCAATACGTATTGCGGTGCTCTAGGAATCTACATATACAGTTTTTATTGAAGCTTTTCGAAGCGTATACAGTGTTTCGCCACGGTTATCATTTGTATGCCGATGTTTTTTTTACATAGAAGCCATGATTGAACTTTTTGCCGATATAAAAACCGATACATTTGACGTTACATTAGATTTTATCTGGCGAAGTTCGTGTACTGATTGCTTCTTCATGAGAGCGCAAAAAGAAATTAATTAGACACAAAGATTGGGAGATAAAATATCTTCTTTCTATTAGCGTGATAGTTATAATTGGTTTAATTGAATATTTGGCGTGTAATGGCTTGTCTTTTAAACAGATGGGTAATTTGCACGATATGCTGATGATTAGAAGATTGCGCCGCCAAAAAATTCTTCTAGAAAGTACCTAGATGATGCAAAAAAATGTAGAAGATAGAAACATGATTAGTTGCCGGTGTTTATACGGAAGCGACGAGCAGTTATTTCGACCTTATAAATCTTTTTACTGCGTCGGAGTGAAGGACCGGAGAGCAGGGAAGAACCGGCTTTTTTACATATTCATATATGTACACACATAAGTCGCTTTCCTGCGTAGATCGTTACTTCGATGTAAGATGCGTAATACTTCTCCATCGTCAGTTCGAAATCAACTCAAGGATACATTTAACATAATCGAAAAGCTTGCCAAGTTTAGTGTAGTTCATTGTTAATTCAATACGTGTGATAACTTGCCAGTTGAAATTAGACATGCCACAGGTTATACCCCGTCGGAAATCCTCCCAGATTAACAAGATAATTTGGTTAAAATTATTTTTATCGCAACCGTTTGGAAGCTGTGGAGGAAATAAAAGAAAAAATATGTATCAGCTGCCCCACATCCTGAGTCGTAAGAACGGAGAGGGAAATGGCTTATTAAGTGCGCATCGCACAACATTATTGCAACATATTCCGCTACCAAACTGACTCATCGAATCCATTAAAACGCCAGGCCATGACTTACCGTACCTTCGTTACTAAGGAACCCCATTTACCTTGCAATTCGCCCTTGGTTTATGTAGGTCTTGTCTCTAAAGGCAGGGCTAATGAAAAAGGGTGAGAAATGGCAAGCTAATAACTTTACTAAGGCCAAGAAGTATGTACAATACGCCTTTGAATTCAGAGTAACAATAGCTTTTTTTAATGTGAAGATATAAAAGGAATCATTAATTTCTTTTTACTTTTTTTTTTAAAAGAATGCATTGGCATGGATGGATCATTGAATTTAAATAACATTGTGCGCGTTATTTTATTGTATGGAAACTAATCTATGCGTTTAAAAAGAAAAAAAAAATTGAGTATTCTACTCTTGCTTAGATTTTTTTTTGCAGAATTATCAGGGTATGAAATATTTTAACGGTCGTATTATAATTATCATTACGTTAAAACGTGGATCACAATAATCTCATAACCAGTTCTTACCGAAATGAATTGAATAATAGTAACTGAAATATAAGCGACTGTCATTGCAGGAACGACTATTTCGTCAAGGAAATTATATTATATTAGAGTTATTTTCAGATAACAGCAAAATGCATGTAGTCCTATTGATAATTTTCTTTCTCTTTTTGGAAGTCGGAATGTATTCATACAAGTTCCTTGCATGAGCATCAGGAATAAGTTATTCCGGAGGTTAGCAGGACCAACCAACCAAGGTTACCGACGTAGCCCGAAGAATCGTTAAACTTAAGTGACAGTGGACAGGGCACGTTGCTCGGAGAACAGATGGCCATTGAAGCCGAAAGTTTCTATGGACCGCGTAATGGAAGACATAGCATCGGAAGGCATCCCACAAGGTGGGCAGATAGCCTGGTGAGGGTCGCGGGATTTCGATGGATGCGAAACGCACAGAACAATTCATTGTGGCGACACTTGGGGGAAGCCTATGAAGTTATATAATTGGTTTATTTTCTTTGACTCTTTCTTTATCGGAGTTAGCATCTTGGCAATTGTCATTTTTTTTTCAGTAAAATCGATTTCACGCTGTTTGTATTAAATAATCACCTCTACTGAAAACATTCAAACACTGTGAAATTTCATGGCGATGTTTTCCCACGATAGTTTACCGTGCCGTATTTTACATTATTGTCATTTTTCGAGGTTGTTTGAATAAATTACATTCTTCAAATGTCAATAAGTACATAACGTATTTCAGTCTTTTATCAATCTGGAAAATGCAATTTTCTTGCGGTTAGTGCATTTCAGTATTCACTTACAAAGATATAGGTACTAAGATTTATGCTTGGTTAACTTATCCGCGTCGTGCTTATAAATTCCGTCAGCTAGTCTGAACATTTATTGATCAAGTAGAGCGTAAAATGACTCATTAGTTCAATGACCTGTAATCTCATCTCGCGCCTTTTTGTCCATGCTCCTTTAACAAGTAGATCTGATTCGATGTAATCATAAATAGTGTCTGTGGCCAGTAGGAATTAGGTTTTATTCGTTTTCTAGAATTTGATATAAATTAGTTTTTGTGTTTACCAAAAAAAGTAGGTATTAATTGTCTAGGTGTTCTTTAGAGAATGACAGTGCTAACAAAGAATAATAATGCTGACTCAGATCTTCAATGTTGCTAAATTTCCTCAAACAAAATCTATATATTAATACTAGCGGTTCCAACAGACAGTCTCGCCTGAAAGCTGCTTTTTAGCAGCATCTATCAGGTCTAATGGTATTTTCAACCCATCTGGTGACTTAATCCAATATACATACAAAAATTCAACTAAATCAGTCAGGCCGTTAAGGAGGAGATAGATGACAAACATAATATATGTACAGAAAAATTATATATCAAGATGATGATTGTGTTCAATTGATATTTAACATCCTTATTTGTTCAACTTCTATTTCAGACTATTTTTTATTGTTCAGTAATATTTTTTTTGATAACTTATTATTGAAAAATCAGGCTTTCTAGTGCAGGTAAACATTAATAGGTAATTTACTAGTTAAATTTATAAACTAAACTTCAAAGAATATTATATTAAAACTGGAGCATAATGGCTTAAGTTTAAAATAGCTTGAAATCAAGCCGATGAGCTGTTTCAACATTTTATGAATGCGCTAACCAGGAAGCGTGATTCATCTTGCATGAATTTAGGACCTAACATGTGATGTAATCATTTTTAATGGGAATATTATAGGACTGGAATGTTGGTGCTCAGCTAAAGGAGAGAAGAATAATGCTATTATTTTTTGTAACCATTCTTTTTTACAAGCTTTTATTTAGTTGCACCTGTCCCAATGTTTGCTTGTCTGTAATGCAAATCTTGCAAAATAAATTTGATCCACTTCCTGGTTACCGATTGAGCTGCAATTTTGCGTGCATGTGTAAATCAGATGACAATGCAAAATTATGACATGAAGCTGATCTGATGATGGAACCGAAAGGTGGCCTTAGGAATTAGGAACTCAGATAACCCTATCATGTTTGAGTTTTTTGGAATGGTCTTGATGAGTATTAATTATATAGATATATACGATATTATAAAAGCTTGATATGAAAAAATTATTTACATTGAAAACTTGTTAATCAATATAGATTTAATCTGAAACCTGTTAAGGTGACCCTGCTAATGCAGGGCTGTCATAAAATATTACATTAGAAAATATAAAACTGACAATAATTTCAAAAATTGTTAGCTGTCATTTCATGTCACACTGACTGACAGTGCAAGTTCACAGGTTAAAGTAGAGTAAATAAAAATGCGTTTTCGAACGCAAAATAGATCTCATTTTCAATATGCGAATTTAGATTTTTCTTTGAGAGAAAAATATCAAGGAGTTTTTATTGGCATTGGCAACATGTGGCTACTGATAATGTCAAGTCGTGGTTGAGGCCGTGGTCAGGACACAGCTAACCTATACAAAGGCTGACTTACCTTTTCATGAGGTGTTGAGCCAGCTCACCGCCCCCAACAATTTCCTCCTCCTCTCCAGATTCCACCTCGGAAGTGTGGTCATCACCAGCGCGCTCCACAGTACCCATGTTTATGATATCTAAAACAAGAACACCTCGTTAGAACAACGGCGTTCGCGCCACGTTGGTTACTATACCGGCTTCCGATAAATACTTTTACAATCAATATCCTAATATAACACTACCGCACCAATTAACTCAATACTGCTCAAATAACCTATCTAACCCGTATACTTTATGATTTTCCATGTAAAACATAATGCGTAGTACGATGAAAAACCATTTTGGCCGACCACATGGCTGACTTTGTTCATGCACAATTTGGAAAATTATTACCTTGTAACAATTATACACGGACTTAAAGAGTAAATGAAGCAGCGGTTGGACAATTTTTTAATCACAATTTTGGTTTATTTAGCGAATTATTCCTTTTCAATAACGTACCTTACTGCCGACAAAAGTTGTGAAAAGAAAGATGGCGACGGCGGAATACGGCGAATGAGTGCAGTGACTTGAAATGAAAATGACGGCGAATGAATGAATGAACGAAATACGGAAACAGTATGAAACTGGCAAGTTTATGAAGTTTACCATAATTTCCGGATCTTTTTTTAATAAGGCGTCGAATTATATTTTCGAAGACGCGGGAGAAAAATGATTGTGGCATCAAACTTTGTTCCCGGTACCGTCGTGTACAAGTAATTTGCTTCTGAAAGATAAAAATAGTTTCAGTTCATTTATGCAGGCGTCAAACAAGTTCAACACTACACAACATAAACACAGAACAGAAAGAAAGGAGGAGATACTAAATAGTATTAGTTTATTTTTTATGATTACATTTACCTAGCTACGTAAATATTTACAAAGTCAAAATACAAGGATTATTCTTCTACATCACTGTGATGCGAAATCCAAAAGATTGGCAGCATTGCAACATTGAATGGCAACGCTATTTTTTTGGGTAAAGAACAAGCCAACCCTTAGGTCACAGAAGGTATCGATCTGTTGGCAAGAAATATCCTTGAAAAGGAGATACGAACTCGTATTCCATTGCCAAGCGTGGCACCACAGGCTTAAAACTGTAAATACCAATAAGGTTATAGTATTTATGTCGCTTCAGTGCGTCAGTGGTAGCGCACACAATAACACCTACATCTTCCATTGCACCAACATCAAGCCATCTGTTTTCATTTCATCGTCATGTACCAAGCTGCTGGGTTCCACTACAGCAGGAACGCCAGCGAAGATAAGAGCTTAACGAATAAATGAATTATATCGATAACGTCGTACTACACTATGCAGCCTGCACTCTTACAATAGGACAGACCATAGTGTTTGAGGCTGTCTACAGCTTCCCCACAGTAGTAGCGATATGGTGCAACAAAAGGTGCGCCTAAGCATAGACAGGTTGCAAGCCAAAATGATGGGTCATCCATCATAGTACTTACCTACCTAAGGTGGATAATGAGTGTGTCTAAAGCCACAAACCAATTTCCTCACGGAGTCACGGCTACATGCTCAGCAGCACGGCAACATGGGACAAGGGAAGGAAGATGATCATGACTTCACTTACTCCTGTACTCTCTTCAAATTCACAATTAAAGTTAACAACCCTGACTTAGACGTTTAAAGCTCTCATTGTGTTTGTGCTTCATCATTTTTAGGTACAGGGTCCTAAAAGATTCAAGACCTCTTTAGGACTAGCTGGGCTACTGGTAAACTGAATGGCGAGAAAAGGAAAGTTACTTTGCCCAGCGGTGGGACTTTACACCAATCTGTGTCTAGGACAAATGACATTCGACAGAACAGTTTAAAAAAGTTCATTCAACTGTACTGTATCAAATGAATCAAACAGACGAGTGTACTGTTCTAATTTCCAACTTGGTGTTGCTAGCATTCATTATTAAAAATGACGTGTTGTCAAAATCAATTCATCAGCTGTCATAACGTGAAAATAAACTAGTCGTCGCGTTGTTTGTTGTAATTACATTGAAATAGTATTGTATTTTTGATAATTCAGTGTTTTTGAAATGTTATAGAAAATAAGTAAATAATAAGGTCGTGAAAATGCCACCTACCGTTCAAACAAATGAGCCGGATAGAGACAAACGTCCACAACGGACGGGCGAAAGGAGGTTAGTACGTTTTCATAACTTTCAACTAAAAGAAGACTTCCACCGAATATATTGGATTAATTTCTAAAATTATTTGTAGGTCGGAGCTTGTGACACGTGTGAAGTACTGCAATACTCTTCCAGACATACCGTTTGACTTAAAATTTATTACATATCCGTTTCCCTCGACGAGATTCATTCAGTATAATCCGACCTCTTTGGAAAAGAATTATCGGTATGAAGTGCTTACCGAGCATGATTTGGGAGTTCACATAGATCTTATAAATCGTGATATATATCAGGGCGATGGCAATGCTCTATTAGACCCAGCTGACGAAAAGTTGCTTGAAGATGACGTCCTTACACCTCAAGACTCGAAGAGGTCGCGTCATCATGCAAAGAATGTATCTTGGTTGCGTCGCTCCGAATATATCTCGACTGAACAGACTAGGTTCCAGCCTCAGTCTATGGAGAAGGTTTGTTATGTTTTTCTTTCACAAAATTCTGCTGACAAATTAACATTTATTTAAAAGTTACAAGACAGTAATGTAATCAATACCACAGACAATTCATCCATGCCAATAATTATTTCATGGCAAAGGCATAGGTAGTTAGTTGAACTTCATTAGATTTTCCTTGGTGTATTAGTATTCTTATTCCTTCTTTTCTAGTAATATTTTACAGATATAATGTTTGATGTCCTGCAGTCTGATGTGTAGGACCTATTTGGGATGAATTCAAGTATATATTTGGGATTTTTTTTTCTTAACTCTGTGTTGAATCAAATCATAGACAATGATCAGAGAAACTATAATTACTTTCGAAACATGGGTATAGGTTGTGTCTTGTGTATTACAGAAAAAATATATATGTACATGTACATAGAATTCAAAATCATCTCTCAATTCTTTGAACCTTCAACATGTCTGTGATCAATGGCTAGGACATAGTGTGCCTCGTATAATTACGGCCATGTTGCCGTCTCGCAACCTTGTGGTATTCGGAAATGCCAAATATGTATTAAAAAGAATACTGAACATTTCAGGTTGAAGCAAAAGTTGGTTACAACGTCAAGAAGATCTTCAGCGAAGAAACACTTTACATGGATCGTGAGAGTCAAATTAAGGCTATTGAAAAGACATTTGAGGATAATAAGAAGCCTATTGAGAAACACTACAGTAAACCTGGTGTTACACCTGTTGAGGTCATGGAAGTCTTTCCTGACTTTGACATGTGGAAGTACCCATGTGCTCAGGTTATATTTGACTCGGATCCCGCACCGGTTGACAAGAATATTGCTGGACAGATTGAGGCCATGTCTCAAGCTATGATTCGGTGGGTATTTCAACTGGTGGAAACTATGATCTATAATTATTATTGTTATTTTCATTTGTATCATCAGTATAGTAGACCACAGACCATATATTACGAAAAGAAAAAGTATATAAAGGAAATAGGATCAATTGTAACAGCTCACACAGGATCCCTTTGATCCTTACCGTCTGTAGCAAAAAAAGGCATATAAATCATGTTTGTTGTTTTTATACCACGCCACATATGAGGCAACAGAAATACACCATCTGTGTATTTCTTTACAAATTTCAACTGTAGCTATCATGGTTCATGAGATACAGTCTGGCGATGGATAGATAGACAGCAGAGTGATAGCAATAGGGTCCCATTTTTATTCTTTAAGTACAACACCCCTAGCCAAGTTGATAATCTGCGATTGTTAACGCTAGTCGAGAACTAATCAAATGTATGGAAATGCCATCATTTCAACGTTAAGTCATGTGTTCAGAACAAACGAATAGAAAATTCGTTGCCAAGTTCACATCGTTCAAAATGATAGAATGAATTGCTATCGTTTCTACAATGTTCAACGCTACATCCTTTGTTATTTTGTTATTGTAATACGAGCGGCCGACTTAGGCACGTCAATATGGCTACCAAATTATCGTTTTCTACAATAGCTGACACCGAGGCGTTATCGATTGGAGAACAGAATTCGACACGAAATGGTTGTAACTTGGCTAGGGAGGCAGAACCCTTAAAAAAAAAGTTGGCTTCAATAGACAGTGTCAGTGTCAGTTTTGAGCCTTTGATGATGAAGGATGGCAAAACAACTAAAATTTATCAAATCATAACAACAATAGTTAGTCCAATCTGGCCCAGTACTGTTCAAAGGTACTTTTTTTCTACTTCTCACAGCTAATTACTTACATCAATTTTTATTTGATTCCCAGAGGTGTGATGGACGAGAGTGGAGAACAGTTTGTGGCGTACTGTCTGCCAACTGAAGACACAATACAGAAACGGCGCCGAGACATTGCAGAGAGCATTTTATATATGGATGGTGATACATATGAATATAAAATGGCAAGAGAGTACAATTGGAATGTCAAGAGTAAGGCTTCTAAAGGTTATGAGGAGAACTATTTCTTGGTAAGCATTATCATCGGCTTCCCGCCCATGTACCGTGTTATTTGGGATCGGCGCAACACATTTTTTTTTTTCATTTTGCCTTTTCAAACATCATCCTATCACTGACTCATTTTCTTTCATATCACTGCTCTGCAACTTTGTTGGTTTGTGTGTGCTTTCGCTTTGCGTTCATATGTAATTTTTAAAAGATAGGTCGTTAAGACGTTATTATACATAATAATTAGCATTTTGTAAGATATAAATTAAATATATGTTGAACTTGCATTAGTAAGGTAATCACTAGTACTGGAAGTCTATTTATATTGAATGATCTTTAAGGTCATTGACTCGTTTACGTGAAAAATATCGCAAATACTTGAAATAAAAACTCGATAGAATATACGATAAAGAATTCGAAAATAATTTTTGTTAGCGCGGTTCAAGCGGCAAATTGAACACGCGTGTTACACGGTGAAAATCGTATTAAGCCTGGCAAGAAAGGCCGCGCGGCGTAGGCACATTTCTATACCTATAGTTAGGAGTGCGCCAAGCCCGGCAGTGTCGACTATGTTTTAAACTTAGTAGTAAAATTGTACTGCATATCAGGCTGTTGAGTATAACTTCACATCCAAGCCCATGTACTCATACAGCTATAAAGTTTTGTGAATTGGATTTAGATTATTGCTGGTCACACTTGCAGCACAAGTTTCTAAAATTGCCTATAGCTAAAGTACTGGTGTAAAATCTCTCTTTCCAGACAACTTCTCTAAGATCCGTACTTCTTTCCAATTTCTACTACATTTCTGTGTTTTATCATAAAGGTTATGTACTTCATGTTACTTATTTTGTAAATTTTATGAAAAAGAATAGTTTTTTAAATTGCGTTGTACAATGCCTTAACTTTCGAACCAGTAACAATAAATACACATAATCTCATGCATTTTCATCATGAGAGCAGGCATAATCTGTAGAATTCTTCCTGCTATGACTACACCTTCCTTTAGCTTCGTACATACATCTTTTACCTAAAATATAATTCACCAAACTCTTCAACAGGTTGTCCGCAACCATTGCGTGTACTACAACGAGTTGGAGACTCGTGTACGTCTGTCAAAGCGTCGTGCACGCGCCGGAGTCGCCGCTCAAGCTTTGACGCGATTGGTCGTCACTCACAGACCGCTGAGCGCGGCTGAGCATCGTATGTTACGGCTCAGGGAGAAGCAGTTGGAGCCGCCACAGGTGAGAAATTGTATATGGCAAATAGAATGTTGTGTTATCTGTATTGTATGTCGGGCTGGTGTAGGCAACTCTACGTCTAAAGCGCGTATCTTGCGTACGAGTTGGACAAATGTGTCATTCGATCCACCCCGCTCTTCAAAGTCGGCCAGCAGTGCCTTAGTTAGGTTCTCTGATTGGTTAAGAGCTTGGAGCAGGCCAATCGGAGCGTTGAACGTCATAAACGTCTCGATTGCTTTAATGTAAAAAAAAAACTCACACTAGGCACTCTGAATTGCAAATTGCAAAAAAACTTATGAAAATTGGAATTTCGCGGTTTAACCTGGGGCATTCATTGGAGGATTTCTCGTATTTTATTTAGTATGTATCTGTTTTTTGTCCCCAACAAATAAAATAAACGTTACTTTTGAAACTTAATGAAACTAGTACTGCGCCCCCTAAAGTTACAACCGTTTCGTTTCTCTTTCGTCGATCGCCTCGAGTCGGCCACGCCTCCAATTCCTTTGTTCTGACGTTATCTCAACGCTCAGGCACGTGGTTAGAACAAAGGAATAGGAGGCGTGATCGACTCGGGGCGATCGACGAAAGACAATCGAAACGAAACGGTCGTAACTTGGCTAGGCTTCCTGAGAAACATAGCAATAAGCGAAAGCTTAGATCATTAAAGCAATTAATGTTTTCTTAAATGTGTTTCTCTTAGGAGGAAGATGAAGAAGAAGAGGAAGATGACGACGATGATGATGACGACGAAAAACAACAGAATGGAAATAAAGACAGGTACATAAGCATTACCAACATATCACCCATTTATTGACACATGGATGTTGATACATTAATTCTTAAAATTAAACGAAATGTATGGAAGCTACTGATGTAACATTTACCACCGCTTTTGCCCGTGTGAAATTTTTTCCATACAAACTGTGGTTCCCCGTTTCACCCCTTTAGGGAGTTAATTTTAGGAAATCCTCTCTTAGTACTCGCCTACGTCATGAGAGGAAGCCTAGTGCGAAATGTTTAAGCTCCTAGCCCCAGTAGTTTCGGCTGTGCGTTGATATGTCAGTCAGTCAGTTTCTTATTTTATATAATAGATTATTACTAGTGACCAACTGAAATATGTTTTGCAGCCGAAAACGAAAGTTCTGCTCCAATTCCGGTTTCGGTTACGGTCGAAAACAGACGTGGTAACACATAAATTGTCAAAAAATAAAATAATGTTTCAATTAATTATGCTTGATTTACTTAGTTATAACTTTCATGAAGTACTAAATAATCGAATAAATCGATGATAACATAAAAATATAACAAACATAGACGAATAAACGAGTCGCGTCAGTTTTTAAATACCTATTACAACCGTCAGCCGAATATTCGGACGAGTTGTAGGTCGCGGGTTAAAACCCAGCCATGCGCATTACTTTGTCTATTTTATTTCATTACCACTGCTCTCAAAACGTTGAAGGAAAACATCGTGAGGAAACCGGCATGTCCTAGAACCAAAAATTCGAAGATATGTGACATTCATTAATCCGCACTGGGCCCACGTGTTGGATTACGGCTCATTCCCTCTCCTAGAGAGAGGAGGCCCGATTCCCAGCAGTGGGAACATTAAAAGGCTGATTATGCTTATGCTTTATGCTAAACAAATATACAAAACCGACTGCTTTATAATCTTAGCATAGACAGTCTACCCACTAAATATTTCTATTTTCAGATCGCGTTCCCGTTCAAAATCGGGTTCAAAATCTCCCCAATCAGACCGGTCAAAGGGTTCCAAGTCCAGGTCAAGGTCTGGGTCGCGCTCCAGGTCCAGGTCCAAGTCAAAATCTAAATCCAGAAGTAGGTCTCGCTCTGGATCCGGCTCTAGAAAATCCAGATCTCGTTCCGGATCCGCTCGGTCGGGGTCTGTGAGGTAAGTAGACGACGTTTTATTTTTATTTTTAATAGAATCTTTGGCAAAGCACTAGAAATATGCCAGGTGCCACAGATGTCCAAAGGTGGCGATAACTTACTTGTCACACTGGGTTGACTTTTTGATTTTGCCATTTAACAACAATTATGACATAAAAAACCTGTCATATACATTTACTGATACCGGAACGATCCTTGAGCGCACGGCAAAAAAGTGTGGAGATCCATTTGCGCATCGTACACATCGGCGAGCCAATCACTGTACAAGGATTGCACTACCCGCCCTTGTTTCTCAATTCATACCACTAAAGAGACCCGATATTTCACTTCTGCGCAAGTGGAAATCAGCGCTCAAGATCCATGCCGGTATCTGTACTCACTAATAAAAGTCAAACTACATTGGGCACACGTGGGCTACGGACGCCGATCTGGGCGCGTCGGTTTCCACATATTTTACATGGCAACTAGACTTGTAGAGCTACATTTGACCCACAACATGCGTCGCTCTGCTACGTACAACTCAAGCGTCGCCCACGTGTGCGTCAGTCTAATGTAATTCCCGCTTAAGGGTTCTCTACCAAGAAATTTTCGAAACAAGCCATAGTGACAAGTATTCTGACAAAATTTTAATCAGGTATTTAAGTGTATGTCGGGCTGTTGTCCGCAACTCCGCGCCTAAAGCGTGTATTTTGTATGCTGGTGGGACATATGTGTTATTCGATCCACCTCAGCTCCTCAAGGAAGGCCAGCAATGCTTTGGTGTTACAGACCGTCTCGCAATATGGCTGACATAGCCACATTGAAACTGCCGACCGACTGTCCAATTCCAAAAATAAGTACAGCTATATCCCGCCGTTGAGGCACTCAAAATTATTATTATAATTCCTTACATATTTAAAATACAATAATTACATGGTATAAATATTATCATGCAATACATACATACATTAAAATGTTCTTGTAATTTCTTATAAGATTTATTAGCGTTTATGTCTGTCACGTAGTCGTGACCGTGGCGTGCTGGACACATTTTTCTTAGTGATGTATACATAACTGTGGCGGTCAAAAGGTTAAAATTCTCATCTAAACACTACTAATATTTTTTTCTCTGTTACTATTTTTGGCTTGGATACTAAGTCCTTTAAGCCGTGCCTTAGTATGAATAGTTCATTAGTTTAACCATTGGAATATGGATGTGCACATTCTAATGTTTTTGTAGTATTTGGCAGAAAATGTCAACAAATCAAGTCAACCTTCTCGGCAAACTTTGCTAAAGTAGCCAAAACTACAATAAGATTCTCAGCTCCATTTTACCGAGATCGCGCCTGTTTCAATGATGCCACATATTGTCCAGTTGCGCAGACACTTGAGATGCAAATTTACAACAATTTTGCATCACAATATCCACTAGGAATAGATTTGCGAATAATTAAAACAGCCACTGAACTTCACTCGTAGAAATCCCACCAAAAACTCAACACTACTAATACTTCACATTCATTGGCAGATCCGGTTCCGGTCGTTCCCGGTCTCGCTCCCGCTCCCGCTCCAAGTCTGGATCTCGTGCGTCATCGAGAGCGTCTTCTCGCGCCAGTTCCAAGAGTGGAAAGGGTTCGCGCGCGAGCTCCAAGAGTGGACGGGGGTCTCGAGCCAGTTCTAAAGCTAGCGGCAAGGTGGGTGTAGTAAGGGATTCATCATTGCTTGAGTATGTAAGAGAAGGATGGAGCTATGCAAGACTTAGCTCAGTCCTTTTTTATGCAATGATACAGTGTTGTCTTTGATCATTGTTCGTCGGAAATGAAGAGCTCTTTTTATTTTATTACATTTTTATAACGAAACTACAGGACGCACGTCTTATTTAATACAAAAAAGTTTGGTAACCTGTAACCCAATCAATGATGATTCATGTAAAATCTCGTATAAATTTGTAAGTTGCTACGAAAAGCGACGACACTTACGAGAAGCGTGCTTTCAGATGATTACTTTAAATATACACTCCTATTTTTTAATTAGTACAAAAAAAGAATAGGGCTCTATCCATACCCGTTACTGACCATATTTTTGTAGAAAGTAAAAAAAAACGAAATTCCAAAATTGAACACGAAAATTTGGTATAATTGGTAAAATCATAATTGAATGAAAATTCATAACAATTGCTACTAGAAAATACTACGCGCAGTGTTTTTTCATTTTGATCGTCATTTACTCATTCATAATCAATAGCCTGTACAATATTTCCATTAATTTTGTGACATTTTGGGATATAAACAAACGCTAATAACTTTGCTGTTTATGAATATTATTTGTACTAATTAAAAATTAGTGGTGGTCTATATAACTGAAATGCATCTCAAAACCTATCCAAATTGCAAACTAAAATAAATATTATATGAATAAGGTTTATAGTAAAAATTTCATTTTACTTCCTTCTGTGGAGTTACCGCTTTTCATTCCTAAGAGTGCCCTATTGGCCCTGATCAAAACTTTTCTAACTGTCACACAAGATATAGGATGAGTTAGCATGCATTTTAACACCACCAATTAACGATTTCGAGCTGCTGACTAGTGTAACCTTAAGTGAAGATATTTGCCAAGCTATTCATTCAACTCAATCTTTCCCAGGGTTCAAGAGCAAGTTCCCGCGCTAGTTCTCGGGCTTCATCTCGAGGCAGCAAACGTTCGTCAAGAGCATCCTCCAGAGCTTCGCGCGCTTCCTCCAAGTCTAAAGGCTCAGGCTCAAAGGCGTCCTCTAGAGCTAGTTCTAGAAGGAACTCCGGTTCGGGCAGCGGGAGTGACAGGTCTAGAAGTAGATCTGGAAGCGGGTCTAGGAAGGTCAGTAATTTCGAAAGTTTTTATTTTGGCTTTAAAACTTCAAATTTGGAGTATTTTGTAATTATAATCTAAATTTTATAGATTCTAAAGTTGACATTGAATTACATTTAAAAAAGAAACAAGTTATACTGTCCACAGACGCGTAGCATCATAGACGCGTATACATCACGATGGTACGACGTTGCTGCTTCGTCGCTTCGTCGATAGAGTTTCATAGTTTTGTATGTAAGCTTCACGCAGGCGTACATAAGCGTATAATGACGAATACGCGTCTATGAAGCTACGCGTCATTTGCAATGCGACGATCTCGGATAAGTGAGTGAAATGACGTACACGCGAGAAACAGACCACAGTCGTTCAGAGTTAAAATACATAAATTGAAATAAACAATTTATCAGTCATTTATTGATGAATTTCAAAAAAAATAAATCTTGAATCATTATTTTTGATCCATATTTTTATTCCAATATGTTAAATATAGAATTAACAATATCATGTGGATGGGTGGAGAGGGAGAGGGAGGCCAAAGAAAAGATGGATGGATTCTGTGAACAGTGATATGAAAGAAAAGGAAGTTAGTGATAGTATGACGGTTGACAGGATAGAATGGAAGAAAAAAACGTATTGCGCCGACCCCAAATAAGATGGGACAAGGGCAGGAACATGATGATTCTACGTCTACAATAAAGCGTATCAACGAGTGCCAATAACTCCTACTTATGTAAAATGCATGATGCACAAGGAGTACTAACAAGTTTAAGAATGTTTTTGGGAATTGCGACCCAAGTATCGGAGTCAAAAATTTGTGTCCCAAAAAAAGTTACTATAGCCCGCGCACGTTAACTTGGCGCGTCGCTGGCGGTGCGTTTAATATTGCCAGCCTAACTAATCTATTTTTCCTCATATAACTTATTATATGAGGAAAAATAGATTAGTTAGGCTAACCTACCTATACCTTAGTATTACAATCATTTTTGAACTTTGTCTCAATTAGATTCTATAGTGGTAATAAACCACTAAAAAAGAAAATAAAATTTTTAATCTGTCGCTAAGTACCCTGTAGCATTTACATTTTCAAATTTCGCGCGTATTTGACGAAAATGTAGAAAGCAGTGGATGCCATATTTACTCTGCGGTCGTGACGTCAGTTGGCTTTGTAAACAAATGCTCTCAGCATGGCCGATCAGTTGACAGCTGTCACTTTATTTTACACAGCCGAAAGACGTAATAACATGGTGGCTACTATTTCAAGGTGATATAGAACAGATAATAAAAACAGAAAACTTTAATTGAATTTTAAAATTTATTTTGTTATGCGCATTGACTCTCTCATTATCTTTCTATTGTGTCTCTAATTACAGTATTCTAAAGGTTAATTAAGATTTAAATATATAGTAAGTAGCAGTCCATTTTCAACAAACTCTGTTTCTCTGCCACGCACCGCTCGGGTACGAATATGTATGGGAATTTTATTGTTATGGTCACCCGAAAAATTATTTGACAAATGGGTCTAAACTTTGGAAAATGGACCTACGGTACAGGTCCGATATTTTCTCATTCCTCTTAACAAGCACGTTTTGATTTTCAAGATAATATCCCAGCCAGCACTTTTAATCACTTTCGGTATAATGATGACGATTATTTACTTTGGAAACGATTAAAAACACAGAAAACATTCTCCCACTGCATTCTCCTGGCACATGACATAAACGTGATTAGTGTCGATTTCGGCCGCGCGCCGACTTAGGGCGAAATTCACCAATAAAACTAATCGCGTTTTAACGTTTGGCTTGCTTAATCGAGTTTAGCCGCTGTTACTAGTGTCACTTGTCTGTATTTTTCTTTTGTTGTATTTTTGTCGTGTGCGGAGATGAATACAATAAATTTACTCAGTGGTTTAATTAAGAGGTGTTTCCACAATTTAATTTGATGCAGTTGCAACTAAATATCGCTTCGGAGATTTCACTAAAACATGCTGAAATACAAATATAAATTGTTAGCACTAAAAAGTAATTTTCTCCAAAAATGTCAGAAAGTATTGGCACTTCACCGTCTTTATTACATCTGTTTTAAATTGTTATTAATTAATTCTTGACATAAATTAATTCTTATTTTTTATTTTTCTAGGCGTCCCGAAGTCGCAGTGGGTCGGCCTCTAGCGCGACCTCTCGCCACAGCGGCTCCGACTAAACGAACCACCACCTCGCACTTTCTACTCAGCTCATTCAAAGACCGACTCAAAAAGAAGGACTTTTTTTTTGTTGAAAATCTTCGTTGCTAAAATTTGACCTGTAAAGTGTAACTCAATAAAGTGTTAAGGATAATTTCGTTTTTTTTTCTTTTTAGCATACAATATCACTTTTGGCTTTAGCTTTTAGCTACTTAATAAGAAAAAAATCTTTTAGCTAAGAGTGAGAGGTATGAAGGCCCACTTAGGCTGAACGCTGCGTTACACGGGCGCCCGGATGAACGGAAACCGGATTATTACCTGCGTAGTGTCGCTAGTTCAACTTTAACGGTGTGCATGTAGTCGGGTCGATGGAGTACTTTAATGTATTATTACGCAGCAAAAAGGTCGCGGGACGCGACGGAGCACTTTTGTATGGGACTGCGCGGGCGCCCGCTTTACGTAGCGTCGGCCCTAAACAGAGTTTCAAAGCAATAAGTACTTCGAGGTTTTGTATCAGTTGCTACCATCAGTACATTGTGAGAGCGTATTCTAAGCCTCAGTCGGAGGACGATTCCCGGGCCACGAACGCGTGAGCATGCGGCCGACGAGCATCCTTTAAGGACCACGCTTGAGTCAATGGTGCGTAGTGTTCTCATGTCTGACACACCCTTTCTTTCCACCCCAGAATGGAAGAAGTCATTGGATGTTTCCCACCTCAAAAAAAAGATGCTTCAAAATTATTTCTTTCCATCCGCTATCCAAATTTTTTAACCTAACATCTTTTTGGCTCTTTCCTATTAATTAATGCTTGTCAACAAGAGCAGACATAGTTATAAGATCCTCGCGTAGTGCACAGAGACAAAGCACGTCGTATTATACGATTATTGGTTTGAAATTCTTTTAGACGGACACAAACAATATTACATTGCGAGGCAATTCTCGCCAAAGTGGACGAGCGAGATGCATGAATGTTTAGACGAAGAAACTTTTTTATATTCTTTCGATTATCGTATTTTGGAGTATGTAAAGCTAATGCGAGACGAGAAACTCTCCGTCTAAATTGGCCTTTAGCCTTCTGACTGCGGGTGCCAACCTGTAAAAAACATGACCTGACCTGTAAAAAAGCGGGCCCGTCATTGGAGTATTAACATGGCGGTGCTTGGTGCTGCCGCGCCCATACGTTTATCTATATTTGTATGTGTACTGTAGGCGCGTCACAACGCTGAGAAACAGTAAAAATGAGAAGATAAGAAATGGCTAGAAGAAACAGGCGCTATGTTTGCATTTCTTCTAGCAATTTCTTATCTAATATTCTACTGACTTGTTCAACCCAATCTCACTTAAACATAGTCGCTTTCTGTACGACTATTAAAGGTATAAATTAAACAAAAACTTTTATTATTTATACTTTTATTAGTGCAATATTCACTTGATTACATAAAAATACATTTCGGAATGAAAAATCAAACTAATTTGTTCCCTTTTCTTTTGACACACAACACACGTCTTGGAATCGTTATATAAAAAAAATGGATTGTTACAGAGTTTTTTGTACGTGTATAAAGTCTTATAAACAAGAATTTAAATGTTCTAGATTTCAGGAAAATGTCCCACAAAAAAATAATTGTAGATAGTTTTTATTCATATTTGTAACATCATAATATAAAAAAGGAATTGTCTATAGCAGTACATTTATTTTTAAAACAATAAATTAAATAATAATGTCACCAATTCATGCATGGCCCGGCAAGCATTTACTATTAAATATTAGTGAATTAATTATAAATAAATTAACCTAAAGCAAAAATCTCACTCGAGCGAAAGGCTATGCATTGTATAAAAAACACACACAATTTAAAAAAATAATGCTGATCTAACACTGCATGCAAATTATCCATACTAATATTATAAATATGTAAGTAACTCTGTCTGTAACGCTTTCACCGTTAAACTACTGAACCGATTTTGATGAAATTTGGTACAAATAAACCTATGTTCATCCTCGGAGTTCAAATTTCCTCCAGTTTGAACTCCAAGGATGGACATAGGTTACGTCTTTTTATCTGTCTTCGGCTTCGACTTCGTGTCCGCAATAACCAACATTCACGCGGAAGAGCTAGCTAGTATACAATAAGCCTTCCTCGTTTATTGGTCTTTCCATTATAGTGTATTATGTGTTAAGAAAATAGTGATTCATCGTTGTCACTCAGCTTAGCCACTTTCTTCGACCAAATTAGAGCACAGTAAATTAAAAAGCCGTATTCCCATTGGCCAGTTAAAGCAAGCCTTTCAGACAGTACGGACGCATTAATATTTAAACATAATTTGTAACAAAAAGTTTGCATTAATAATAATGGTTTAATTTTTACCCCAGTAGGAATACATCTTTACTATGGAGTTGCTCTGATGAGTCACTATTTTCTTAACGTGAATAGAATAAAGTAAAAATTAACAAAATCCGTGGCGTGGTGGGAGTTACCAGATAAGTAGACGAACACGGATAGCGGCTTTGTTGTATATTATGTAAAAGTGGGTAAATTTCAGCATTCAATAATTAGGTTTAGCTGTTGTCATATTTGTTCAGAGATAAAGCAGTGGTGGCCGAGTGGCAACGGCCCCGACTTACGAGTTGTAGGTCGCGGGTTCAAACCCAGCCAGGCGCATTACTTTGTGTAATTTATTTCATCACCACTGCTCTCAAAACGGTGAAGGAAAACATCGTGAGGAAACCGGCATGTCCTAGAACCAAAAAATTCGAAGACATGTGACATTCACCAACCCGCACTGGGCCCGCGTGGTGGACTACGGCCCATTCCCTCTCCTAAAAAGAAGGCTTGAGTCCCAGCAGTGGGAATATTAAAAGACTGATTATGCTATTATTATGCTATATTTGTTCTGCAATATGGTTTGAGTTGAACGACTTTGAAAAAAATCTTTCTAATTACGATTTTAGATAAGTTACTTTTTAATACAAATAATAAAAAAAAGTTAAGTCTAACTACCCAATTCAATACTTCTTTCTCGATAATATTGCTATAACTAGGCATGGCTACCCAAGGGCGAGACAGAGCGCTGGGACCCCCAAGACCTGATTAGTATCTCTAAAATATTCCTACCTTCGAAATCTAAATAAAATCAATTGCAACACTTCTTTGATCATGGCATTTCGTTTTGTAAGCAAAAGTCCGACACTTCCACTCACTCCAAATTGAGCAGGAGAAGTTATTTGAAGATTTCTCACGTAAAAATAAGGGGCCCCATTTTTTTTTTGCCCCAGGTTCGTTAGTCACCCAGCTACGCCACTGTATATCCATTAAATGTTAAAGACTTTAATAACTTTTCAATTTCATAAGTTTAGGCAAATATAAGCACCGTTACATCGACTAGGCTAATAACATGTAGTTTATAAAACATTATGATTTCATGTATCTGTTGTCAACATTCGTGTTTTAGGCGGAAATTAGTCATGTATTATTTTTATGAATTCATTATAGTTCTAATTCTAGTCAAGTTAAAAAATACTGTCTACTTTAAATAGTAAAAAAAAACTAGGGAATGGTTGATTGGATAATCTATAAGGACCGATTCAAACCACAATGGCAACGACTGTCACTGACGTGAAGAGGCCGCGCGATATTGGCCTTTTAGGGATATCAATAAAGTTTAAAATTGAATTTACTCTGAAAGTGCTCGCCGCGTCGTCGCTGCCCTTTCGGTATGAGTACGGCCATAAGGAAGTGAATACTCCTTTTGGGCCCCAAAAGTGTAACTGAGCAACTATGTGCTATCTCCCTTGCTCATTTCACTGTATAAACTTTTAGTGATAATATCATTTATTCACAAATGATATCAAAAGATTATACGAAAAACTTCTTTAGGCACGCTGGGCACTTTATTTTGTAGTTAATGAGACTAACCCCCGTCAGGCTCGGCTAGCTCGGGTAACGCTAGTTCGGGTAAGATCGGTTCGAGTCGTCCGACCTTATACGAAGGATTACGATTTTATATTATTAAATTAATCTCATCTTGATGAAGTTTTCACTTCTGTTGTGTGGTCTTTAGCACACAGTTTTTTAACAGTTTCAACTATATTGTAATCTATATAAAATACTGTTAAAAAGTGTCAACAGTTATATTATTCCGTACAGAATATTAGGAAGAACATTATTGTGTTAGTTAAAATGCATTATAGTTCATTATAAAGAGAGAGAATGATTATACACTTGAATTCAGAATATTAGACTGTTTTCAATTGATTGCCAGTTGTCTTTCAATATAAATGTGGTGTAAATCAGGTTGATTTTTGAGTGACGATTTGCAATAATAAGATTGCAATGGAATTTGAACTCTGTATAACAAGACAAAGAGTTTGATCTTCCAAGATTGGCTTTTTTATCTAATTGGTGGTGACCTAAGGTTCTGAATTCGAGTTTAATTGGTACACTTTTTCGTTTTTTTTTTCACCATTACGTAAACATAGTATAGGCTGATTTTTCCAATGCCAGATATATTTAAACGAAGAACAATTTTGAATTTTTGACAGATTTTTTAGCTAAATCTCAAATGTAACTTTTTTAAAAGACACCTGCTGCCTTAGCCCGGTTTTAGTGCTTGACCGACTGTCGGTGCATACGTTAGTCGCTTGTCATTTGTATGAAAATTCACAAGTCGTGACAGTGCTCGACCGACTGTAAGCACGCGTAAATTGCTATGCACTGCGTACGAGGACCGTTAGTCAAGCGCGTCCGCGTGCATGTCGTCAGTCGATCGACGCGCTATGGTATCATATTAACGCGTTCAGTGCTACACCGATCGGTGGACCGACAGGCGATAGACAGATAAAAAAAAATCAAACCTACTAATATAAAACTTTTGATCGACATTCTAAAGTAATTAAAAATGTTTCTTCATCTTCGCGCAATAATGTTAGTAAATTCCCCTTGAAGTGCTCTTTGGGCGAAGATTATGTACGTGATATACTACGTCTTCTGTTCCTTAGGTATACGTTTACGAAGACAGTAAGTAGCTATGAAACAATTTGTAAACGCGTCCATTTCCTACGTGTTTGTGACTGTACCAGTCTGGCCAGTTTGGTTGGTCAGGAGAGCACTGAACGTTACAAACTGACGATCGGTTATGCGTATCGTCATGAACGATGATCCGACAAGCACTAAAACCGGCCTTAGACAAATAACTTTTCCGTTAGCGTTCACGCCAAACGCTAAGTTCAAGATATTATCTGACACGTCACTTGTCACGTGACTTCTCCGCAGGTAATGTCATTGTCATACATTTTGTACTGAAATTGTGTGTAATGTCATTGGCATACATTTTGTACTAAATGTGTGTATAATGTCATTGGCATACATTTTATACTTAATGTGTGTGTGTAATGTTATTGGCATATATTTTGGGCTTAACTTTTCTATTAGCGATCCTGCCAAATGGTGGGAATGCTAGCAGAAAAGTCATTTATCTAGGCCTGCTGGATCGTGTTATAAAATGTCATGATTCAAATCTGAAAAAGAGATTTTTTAGAGAGTGCTACCATCTAAGTAGTCGTCTCCCTCTCGCACCGGAATTACAACGGCATTAAAATTAAAGCGTTAGTCTGACATTGGAAAATCAACTCTAGTACTAAAGAAATACAACTTAATTTCTACTCAGCTCTTCCTCCACAATATCCATGTAATGCGACGTGAAGACTGCCTTGTTATGCATGACGTAACGGAGCAACGTTCCGGACACTAACGTTAACTCATTAGACAAGGCTGATAAGCCGACTGGAATCTGCCGGGACCCGCCTCCACATACTAAGATGGTTTTGAGGAATTCGAGGACTCGTTGACCTGAGGAGAAAAAAATAATTATTGACACATTAATTGTTTTAACAGGTAAAGACTTAACGTAACAAATGTAGTCGTAAAATCGAGACGATACTCACAAACTGACCACATATATACCTAAGAGTGCAACATACGTAAAGTCGTGTACGACTTTACAACTTTCAACTTGTGTGCAATCGATGATCAGTTCAAATGATAAATGATATTTATTTTTTTGTAAGTAGGTTTAAAAAAACACTTTTACACGTCAATTTTTTTTGTCATTTTAAACTAGATGAGGCCGGTCTTGAGAGCAAAGCCACGCCTTGGAGAATAAGGAGACAGCAATCGTTTCTCCATTCTTCTTGAAGGACTCGCCCCTCATGTGAGTGGTATACACCACTAGTAGGTCTCCAGTAGACCGATTGCGGCGAAACCCGTACTGTCGGTCACTGGGGAGGTTGCTATGAGGCACGAGTTCAATACACGCTCCATAATCTTGCAGAGTATGGAGGTTATTGAAATCGGCCGATAGTTGGTGGGATTGGCACGACTGCCCTTTATAGGCACGGGTTGCACTCTTTTGAAAATGATTGAAGCAAATTCTAACAATTTGGCATGAAGTGTTGAGGTACAAAAGAAAAATCAAAATGTCTTAGCAGTGATGTAATCGTGATAGTGAGGTGCACTTATTTATAATTGAAGAGCCTATTCACTCTAGCCTCAAAGTATTCTCTACCATAATTAGAGACACAATAGAAAGAGAATGAGAGAGCGATCGGCGTTTGCTTGCGGTTTAATGAATTAAAAGTATACTTACGAACAAGCTCCCGAACCCTATGTTCGGGGTCTCCAAGCGACAAGATTTGTGTTCTGATGATCTCTTTAGTTTCACCAGTAAGGGGCGGTTGATTGAGGCTCTCCAGCAGCTGTTCTGTCACCAGGATTATCTCTTCAGCCAGTGATGGGAGGACGGCCTTCAGTTCGCTGTAAAAAATAAAATTAATAATAATAATGAACTTTATTGAGACAAAAACTATATAGGTAAAAAACTTTTCGAAGCCCTGGTTCCTGAGCTTGGTAGCTGTGTTACAGGAGTGTCTTCACCCAGTTGCTGCGCGAATTTGATAACTGCCGAAGTTTATTGAAAATTTTCAGTATTTCATAGGCGTGAACATATTTGCAAATTATTGAAATTAAATGAGTCTGTTTCTGAAAGTGTGTAGAGTAAAAATAGTTATAGTTTTTTTTTCGAAATTAAGACATTTTCTTGTTTTGTTGTTTGCCAGTATAAGACGGCACGGTGGGCGCAGAGGTTGAGCGATAGGCTGCTGCGTTGCGTGTCGCGGGTTCGAATTCCGCACGGAAATAATACTTGTATGGCCTACAGACGGTTGTTCCGGGTCTGGGTATTTTGTGTATATGAGTATACATTACTTACGTACGAGTATCTTCTCCTTCAAGGTCTTTCTATGCGCGGCGGCCATGTTGGGGTCGCTGCCACACGCCGGGCTAGTTAACATTATGGAGGCGACGCATATGACACACTACAACTAACATTACTTACATATCATTGCCAGCATTGTCAATAAGGATGAGTATCTTCTCCTTCAAGGTCTGTTTATGCGCAGCGGCCATGTTGGGGTCGCTGCCACACGCTGGACTAGATAACATTATGGAGGTGACGCATATGAGGCGGTAAACTTGCGTACCCAGTTCAGCGAAGCGTGGGGCATCGAGGGATACTGTCTGAAATGGAAAAAAAAGTGTGTTTTTATCGTAGATTAATTTAAGATGACCTAAGTTATTGAAGGCTCGTTAAAAAAATACATTGCCTTACTCGTGCTTGACTGCGATCCCACCAGATGACCACCTGACGCGAACTAGTTTATTATGAACCTATTTATTCTAATCTTGAAGACACCTAAATTATGATCGGACTGGAAGACCGACGGTAATGACGAGGCGAAACGCATTGACTACTTGACGACTTTTTGCTTTTCCTTTTTAAATGTATTTTTAATGTGAATTTTGAAGTGTATTTTTATTTTATTTAAATTTATTTGTTTGTTTTGCAGTGCCCTTAAAGGGTGCATGTTTGAAACTTTTAATTTTTATTCCAACCACTATACAACATGTTTGCAATAAACTGATTTGATTTGATTTGACTATGAAGAAATGGAAGAAGAAAACATGGGTATACGCAGTATTTTAATCTACCTAAATAAAAGCTATTTGTCGTATTATAATCAGGGACCGTACAACCCCGAATATAAGTTAATTCTTTCAAAAGGGTTACAGATTGTATGCCTACAGTAACGGAAAATGTTACCTCTTCGTAGTCCCCTTTCATAACACTAACGTTAGGGTAACCCTATCAATAAGTTAACTAGTTCAAGATGTTACCGGTTCCAATTGAAGCAGATAACCCTTTGAAAGGGTTTATCGGGGTAATCAAAGGGTTTTAAATAAAATCATTTTAAATTACGTTGGAGTGGAAGAATAGATTTTGACCTTCCCTTCGGGCACTAAATGATGAGTGAGACGATCCAATGACATTTATGATTCCGTAAAAAAGACAAGATTATACATTAAACAATCCCGACTATTCCAGAAAAAAAAAATACATTTAACTTTAAAATCACTGCAATAATAACCATAAAATAATCGTATGTGTATGGACTGTGGAGTCGCTAGGTCCTAGATTACGTTTTGCGACTTGACGCGTACCTGCCGCATGCATGCAGTTTAGTACTTTAAAGTAAGGCACGAGAGATAAAATTACAATATTTGTAGTCCAAATGGGTAACTCTGTTACAGTCGTTGAAGGGGTAACCCGTTCAAAACGTCTTACCGCTAAAAAGTATAAACCACCAAGAATGGGTTTTTGAATATACAGGTAAACAAATCGAAAGGGTTTGGAAGAGGTTATCCATTGATGAGGGTTTTCGTAAATAAGTGTTACAAATATGAAATGGGTTTTAAAACAACACTTTGTCAAAACCCTATCAAAAACCCTTTCAATGGGTAACCAAATTGGTCCCTGATTATAATACGGCAAATAGCTAACTCTAACTCTGTATAATTATTGGGGCACCAAGATACAGGCTTTGCCTTGTTTGGGACCCATTGGTAACCTGTTAACGTAATTCTTAGTGTAATTTCTAAAGATTCTTATGTAATTGTATAAAAACTGTGTATGTTTTAATGAATAAATGAAATGATAGTACGTAAAACGCAGTTACGAAAACAATTAAAAAAAATAATTTATCGATTCTTTGATGAAGCGATCTTGATCTTTTTGTTATAAAAATCATTGACTTTAACTATTCAAAATAATACACGTCAGAAAATAAGATCATTGTTCCTACCTCAGGATACTCTTTAGATCCGTCCCACTCCAGCAACTCAAGGTAGGCTTTAGCCAAAGTCTGTGCAGTAACATTCCTAATGATATTCTTGTCAGTGACCGGCAGAGTCAGGCCTTCCAAATCTATGTGCCGCTTCAGCCATTCTCGAGTGTGCTGAAGACCATCTGCAATAAAAAAAAACCGGTCAAGTGTGAGCGGGATTCACGCACGAAAGGTTCCGTACTGTCACTGTAAAAAATCACGTTTGTTGTATGCGAGCCCCACTTAAATATTTATTTTATTCGGTTTTTGTTGTAACAGCGGCAACAGAAATACATCATGTGTGAAAATGTCAATTGTCTAGCTATCACGGTTCATGAGATACAGCCTCGTGACAGACAGATGGACGGACAGCGTAATCTTAGTAATAGGGTCCCGTTTTACCCTTTCGGTACGGAACGTTAAAAATATGTAAATAATGTGATTACGATTAGCATTGCGGTTTATATGTACATAATTTGTATTCGTGCGAAGCCGGGTTTGTTTTTAATTAATTATAAATTGTTGTATTTTGTAGATTTACCTTCAGAAACCTTAAGTATCTCATCAAACTTGGCCCGCTCGTATTGAACGCTCTCCTGTTGTACGTGAGGCCTGATCATTGCAATCAGAGTGTTCGCAAGGTCAAGCTTCAAGATCTCCAGCGTTTCTAATATTGCACGGAATACGTCTACCTGAAAAGAAAAAAAAACAGTTTTATATGTTTTAAACTCAGTCGTAAAAGTTTTAAGTGTATGAGAACCTATGTGGAGAAAAAGAGATGAAGTTATATAGAGCGAATAGCGCCATCTCTTTTCACCAATGAACAATGATAGCTTAATCACAATAATTACATCATAGTGCCATACTGCCCCAGTTTCCTGCTACGAATCAAATCAAATACTACTTTAAATAATCCATTTACAGGCACTTTAAAATAGTAAAATGGCAGTAAGTCAAAAAAGTGAAACTAAATTGCACGTTTTAACGTTTAGATCTGTATGGAGAAGAACGTGCAAGTAACTCTATACACACTCTTTTAAATCATGTTCTTGTCGTTTCTAGTACCACCCACCAATAATCAACCAACCCAGATATGGGTTCTGGGTTGGTTGGTTTCGATGTACGAGGTATAAGCGACGAAGCGAAACGCTTAGTTCAGACCGTAGAAGTTACAACGACGTAAGAGTTTTTTTTCGTTGGGACTATAATCCAATGACATTCCCTGCTCTTGGGCGGAGCGGGAGATAGTGTCAGATTTTTACTGACTAAAAACTCACTCCTATTCCGTCGTTGCCTTTCATACCAGGGCCGAATCTGCCTTTAAGAATCAGACCCTTGTCCCCAATAGGCTTCGCTGACATCTCCTTGAAGCGCGCGTGGAACACTACGCGCCGTCGACGACTTGGGCTCGGTCCAGACGGATACCAGACGGTCGGACGGCGAGCTACCTATTGCTCGCCGTCCGCAACAACGTAATGGTGGATACGTGCCGTACGTCGGTTTGTCCGACCGCCTCGCAACGTCTAATTCTTAATTCAGTACTTACAGTATCAGTTAGCGTAGTAATATTTTGTATGATCTCGTCTCGCGCCGGCGCCGCTAACTTCGCCATCAGATCAATGACGAAACTAGAATACTTGTGGAAGTCCAAGCTATTGTTCTCAGCTTGCTGTTTGATGAACTCTGAGTCTAGCACTTCTTCTATCATTTCACGTATACGGGTATGACGGGGAAGAAGGATGGCGAATAGTCCCTGGAAAATAAATTTCACTTTTAAGAGTATATTGTTAGGGTTCATTTTTGTATGCGCCTGTAACGGGAAGGAAAATTGCGTATAGGAAAATTAAACTTTATTTGTAAGTCACGAAGGTTGGTTTTCGCGTGTACATTTATTTCTTTTTTTAGATGTGATATCATCTAATGACATCTCGCGCCCTTGGGCGGAGCGAGAGGGCGTGCCAGGCTTTTACTGACTAAAACCCACTCCTGTTTCTTGTTTGCTTTTATTCCAGAGCCCCGGGGTTCTCTTTTGCATAACCCGTGGCCCCAGCAGGCTTCGACCCTGCTGGGCCTCTACAGTCTTGCTGACATATCCTTGAGGTGCGCGTGGAATACTACGTGCCGTTGACGACTTGGGATCGGTTTAGACGGTTACCGGACGGTCGGACGGCGAGCTACCCATTGCTCGCCGTCCACAAGTCCGCGCCTACGGTGGCTGGAAATCGGGATCGGGATCCTGGCGGTTGGATCTTGAGGGCCGTTCCCTCACGCATGCGGCCGCCTCCTTTACTTGCATTACTGCTTCGCAGAAGGAGGCAACCGCCTGCCACTCCTCGTCGCTCCAGACCATGGCCTGTACCAAGGCCCGGCCCCCACGAGGACACGGCGGTGCTCTGCCCAGGCGGGGCACACCTCTACCGTATGCTCCATGCCATGCCGCGTCTTGTCGCGGCAGCGGAGTTTCACCCCGGCGTTGCATCTCCACGAACAAATTGTGCATGTGTGCAAGGTCTGTTGCCTCCAAATCCCATGGTCGCCGTTTTACGGGAAACCGTGCGGTATCTCTGGCATTAAGCTTGGCCAGTGTACATTTCGACTGGATGACTAACTTTAAATTACATAAGTCCAAATTATTGTTTCCAGCCTGTTGTGTGATGAACTTCGAGTTTAGAATCTTTTCGACGGGTACGGGTGTGACAAGGGAATAGGATTGCGAGATGGCCCAACGAATTGAAATTTTCTTTAAAGGGGCGTAAGTTTTGTTTTCATGCGCGCCTTTCGTTTATCATTAAGTCCTTTCACTTTGAGTGGAGCGATAGGGAGCGTCCAGACTTTAACTGACTACAACCCACCCGGTGTTCTTGTTACTTCAGTTGCCTTGGTATAAAGAGGAGTGAAGGTGAGGTGAGAACATTTCGCTCTTTTGTACAAATGTAACCAACCAAATGGCGTCACATTTTAAGTTCCTTATTCTGTTATTGGACAATTTCCCCCTTCCAACAGATTTGAAAGGTTTATAACTTTATTTGGAACGAATTGGAAAAATTCTATTTGCGACTTTGAAGTTACTTTTCGAAACAAATAATTAAAAAAAAAAAGAAATTGTAAACTGCCCAATACTTAGTATTATTTTTTCGTTATCGCTTTTGAATCTTGATACCAAGAATCTCAAGAAAACGAGCTCATTTAAGTTCATTAATGTAACGAAAATAACAATTAAAAATAACTGTTATGCATTGGAAGTGCGCCAACTATTACATAAAATAGACGCCGGATTTCAGAGCAAGAAATAATTAAGAAAAAATGTAACAGTTATGTAATTCTGTTGTAATGCAGAAATATTAGCGATTTTTTAACTGGTACAGTTATCTGCGATTTGCTATAGGTATTGTTCGAAAGAGTTAAAGCACTGCTAACACGTGTGCCACACACGCCGATCTGGGCGCGTCAGTCTCCATACATTATATATGGCAACTAGACTTGTAGAGCTACACTTGATCCACGCCACGCGGCGTCGTTTTCTGCGTACAAATCAGGCGTGTTACACGTGTGCGTCGGTCTAATGTAGTTCTAGTTTTACCGTGGCCAAGGAACGCAAGGGGTAATTGAACGAACGCAGGTGAATTTCAATCTGTAAGTCTGTTACTCTCTCGCTCTATCCAGAGCGGGAGAAGTTATTAGATGGTTTCCTACCTTAAAAATAAGCTAATTGGTATTAGAAAAGATGAATAGGTACATATTTGACAGACTTTTCTAGTACAAGCATATCGAATATCACGTATATCGCTTTCTCGAAAGCAGCATCGCAGTATTTGAGTTCTCCGCGCGATTACAACATATATACAACATTTATGTATTTCTTACTTAAAATAAATTATTATATTATTATTATTATTTGGTAACACACATACTAGCAGCTATTAGCTGAAGTTTGTGTTTCATATAGTTTGAAGATGTTTAATCTGTCCAACCTATTTTTAAAGCAGTTCAATGTTCGCTTTCACAACACTTTCCGGGAGCCTGTTCCATGTCGTTACAACTCGGTTTGGTAGAAATTGCTTCAAAGGCTTCTTTTTGGATGCATTTCCCCATAACTTGAAGGAATGTCCTCGTAAATGTTTGTTGGCATTCAGTGTGTAAAAGCTTGCTTTTATATTATTATAAACCGAAATTAACCATCGGGCAGTTACCCGGACCAGACACAAGATCCGTCTGTTCGAAGGATCCTCCCTTTACAGGGTATATGCGGCTATACACCTTTTTATGCATACCACTAAATGGATAGAGTTACTTATTGATACTAATAATAAAAAAAAATTGACATATCAACTATCCAATTGCGTGTCACCAGCCATCCTCAACCCGTCTCATCCATCCAGCAATAATTATCACTTCCATCATAAAATTGTAATAAACTAACTTGTTTAACATCTTCCAATAGTACAAGAGCCTGCTTGTATTCAGGAGGGTCCGAGTTGAGCTGCTCTCTGAGTATATCAAAATAAGCCTTGTGCATTGTCTCCTTGACTAGTTTTTGATAGCTGCAATGTAATATAGGAAGTGAAAAGATAGTAAAGACATGAAGATGTAGTCTTCTTAGCCTTCCAGGTACAGTCAACAAAGGAGATAACTAAAATTCATTCATATTTATCCATCGTTTTTCTTGAAAACTTCTAATATATCTGACGACCTTGGTTACTTATCTATTTTGTTGACTGTACATGACTTCCTTATAGATTTTTATTAGGAAGTAAGCAACTGACAAGTACAAATACAGGAAGTAAAATTATGTTCATAGCTGTGTATGTTTGTAAAGTAAAGGAGGTGCTCAGTTTTCATTATGATTGATTAACTACAATAAATCGTGAGAATAAATAATTTCTTCATCCGCAAAGTTTTCAGTTCTAATTTCTGAGGGCGGGTTTCTGAATTGAGTATTTTGAGTTAAGTACGTCTCAAACCGTACTTTAGTACCAAATTTTGACAGGTTTGCAGGCTAAAGTAGAGTTTGAGAAATACTCAACTTCAAATGCTTAATTCAGAAATCGGGGGTGAGACTCGTAAAAGTTCAATATCTTAAGTTATTGTAGTATAAATTTATCAAACACTATCAATCTGCCCCAGTTTAACAAGGGCATTAGAAATCTTTAAAATTCTTGGTTTTTCTCTACTACAATACATAGTGTATTATACACCAAAATCTTCATCATGAATCACTCTGTCTATAGGTGAAAACTGTATGAAAACCTGTTCAGTAGTTTTTGAGTTTATCATGAACAGATAGACAAAAAAGATTGGGACTTTGTTTTATAATATGTAAAGAAGGAAGAACATGAAGAGATACGTTTTTAAATTAGGAACTAATAATTGTTGTAAAAACAAGAATAAAGGCTTCCTATATAAAAAACATAAAATAAATGGCCTGTCCTGCGTTTAAAAATGAGGTTAGAGTTAACTCTAATGGTACATCAGGGTAGATACTCTACGCTCATATTTTTTAATGCGAACATAGAGTTCAACTGTGAATGCCAAGCAACTATCATTCCTGCCGCTTACACCAACCTACCCTGCTCGGAGTTAGAGTTACTTAAGCTACACAAGTTATAAAAGAATGACCCTGGGTTGTAACTCAAAACATTTTTGAACAGTTAGAATAACAACCTTACTCTACTCTGGTTATTTGAATGCAGGGCTGTAGGTTACATTTAAAACACCAAATACCACACAAAATTTCAGCTTACCTATTATCGGGTGGCTCAAAAGGTTCCAGCTTGAAGTCCTGTTCAACAGCTATCTCATGAGCTAAGGCCATGTTCTGCATACCATGGGCAGCCTTCATGATATCTTCTAGGGTCACAAATTTAGGAGGAGAAGCTCCTGTGATGGTGGAACCCCTCACTCTGAACTGTATTGGTTCACTGGCATAGTAACTGTGGAAAAAGCATAGATATTCGTAAACAAATGTATGTGGTAGTCATAGAGAAAAAGTATTGATTAAATTCTACTTTAGATTTTTTAAATTTGTTTAGTTTTCTATTTCCTGCTAGATTTAATATGGGTATATTTTAGTCAAAAGTGAATAAATTGCTTCCAAGCAAGTGGTTCATTGTCATCATTGCTTAGCATAGTGTGATAGTGGTAAAAAGCAAGCTTATGAAATAATAATAATTTTATATTAAATAGACATCAAGGTTAGCAATAAAAAACACAATTTATACAGATTCCAATTAGAATCTGTCAGATTTAAAAATAATTTAAAGTCATATCTAGTTTTTAATTGAGATTGGTGATGAATAATGTTCTAGAAAACAGTTCTCCTATTTGTTTCTAACATTGATTAAACAAAGAAACTTAGATTAATTACGATTTTGTTTTTCTTCATTGTGTAATAACAATATTTCTGTTTTAGCATACTTCTTTTTAATTACCTAATTATAATACATAGCAGAGATAGTGATTCCCTATAATAATGATTTGCAAAGCTTTGTTTTACATGTAAACAAAACAATGTTATTGTTGTTAACTCTATTTGAGATTCTGACACAACATCTATTTTGATTAATGAGTCATATACTATTTTCTATACTTAGCAAAATATCTAAATTTATTTTATTAGATTAAAATTACTTCCATAGTTTGAAACTATCATAATCTATGCTTTTCCATTTTTTTTGTTTTGTTAAATGTTGCGACAAATTCTGTTTATTTACATTACATTTCATTTATAAACAAGTTGTTGATTTTAATAATAAAAAATATTTACGATATGATCTAGATGTTAATACTAAACGGTCAGTGGGTTGTCTTAAAAAGTAACCACAAACCTTGAAGCTGCAGCAGCCATGGGTTGAGATGGGGTCCGAGTATTCTTGTCCCCCTTACCAGATCCCTGCGACCCCGACGAACTAGCACCCTCGCGGTCGCCCATATCAAAAACTTAACACAAACTGACTGGGCTGAGGTAAAAACAGTAATCTCCGTAACCCGTATAAGGCTGCCTACTTAACGGCACAGCATGAAAACAGTCAAATCATCGAACACAATCACCTTGACTCATAACAACACATAACCTAACTTTTACAACAAAGCAACGCTAAGATTTTCGATTTTCCACGCGAATACTGTAAACATAAAGTGCGCATCAGGTTTTTATTGTTGTTGTGATTATTTTGCACGAATTTTTGTAATGGTTTTCGTTAATTTTTAACGAAATTCAACAGATGTTTTCGTAAACTTGTCAATTTTGTTGGTTGTCAAAATCGTTGTTGACGTTTCGTTTCGTTACCTTCTCGAACAAAGCGTCTCGTTCTATACAGCCTAAAAAAATGAACAATTCATTATAAGGTTAGCAGATATTCACTGACTGTTATTGCAATTTTTTGTTTGATATTTTATTGAGATTCACTATAGGCGGTTGTCAGTCTTAAAATAGAGTTGGGGTATCTATAGATAATTGTACCAATGTTTAAAAAGTTTACAATCTTAGTAGATTATAGGTGCCAGGGCGAAACTCCGGTGCCGCGACAAGTCGTGGCATGGCGCACAGAGTTCAGGCGGAATCTCATGGTAGAATGGCGAAAGCGACTGTTGCAACCCAGTGCTGGGTATGCCGCAATTATGGCGGTAGGACCCCTCTCTGAGGAGTGGCTGGAAAGACAACCCCGGCGTTTTTATCTTCCGAATCACGCAGGTCCTCAACGGACATGATCAGTTCGGGAGATTCCTGCACCGGATTCGTACGGAAGAAACGCCCGGGTGTCACCATTGTGTGGACTGGCTGACAAAAAAAAAAGAAAAAAAAAAACATTGTGTGGACCGCCCGGATGACACGGTGGAGCATACGGTAGAGATATGTTCTGCGAAGCAGTAATGCTAATGCTGTAATGCAAAGAAGGCGGCTGCACGCTCGAGACAACGGCCCTCACGCCGCACGCCCCAGCCGCCGGAATTCCGATCCCGATTTCCGGCCACCGCAGCTCGCCGTCCGACCGTCCGGTAACCGTCCGGACCGAGCCCAAGTCGTCGACGGCGCGTAGTGTTCCACGCGTGCCAAAAAATATATTTGGCCGCTCACCCGCACACCACGGTGTACAGTATAAGTGAACAGTATAAAAATAAATGATGAGAACCGAAGGCTTTGCGAAGTTTGGGTTGGAGTGTAGCCTTAGGGGCGCTATGGCGCGGGACTTAGAAAATTTTTCGAAATTTTTTTTTTTTTCAAATTGGTACCATACGCTTATTTGTACATTACTTAATGTAAGGTACCAATTAGAAAAAAAACAAATTTTTCGAAAAAGTCAAAAAATTTTTTTACCAAAAAATTTTTTTTTTCGTTTTCTTTGCTTCTCATAGCGCCCCTAAGGATATACTCCAACTCCTAAAAATCCGCCCCTAAGGCTACCCACTGACCGAAGTTTGATAAATATCTCGGCACTTATTGCACAAAGGAAACACTATTATGGCAATTGTACAGATCACCACCAGAACCCAGGAGTTAGTAACGCAGGATACTTAACTTCTAAGTATTACACAAAATCTTTTAAGCTTGGCTCAGTCTTTTCTGCAAGGAAACCCTCCGAGGTAATCTGCCTTAAACCACCTCGCCTCTTTCATATAATTCACTATTTGCATGTTTCACACAGAGTAGGTAGTTATTCAATTTCTAATTTTAAACATACAATTTCGAGATGGACTGTAGACCGCAAAAGTGAAAAAAAGTGTCCATGGAGTTTCTTACAAGTTCTTCTCTACAATATTGTACGCTTTGGAACATGCAATTTAGCTTCACATTTTTTGGACTGACCGACATTTTGACAATTCAAAAGTGCCGGCTTCATCTAGTCTAAATTGACAAAAAAGAAAAATTGACGTGTAAAATATATATACTCGTAGTAAATATATAGTGTTTTTAAAAACCTATTTGCAAAATCATTTACCTGTAATTGGTCCATTTGAAATAAACGTTTCTGATTTCTGAGTACCTACTTGATTTGCATTAATAAATGTGCTATTTTTTATTCTGAATTACCTATATCACGTAAATAATCCAGTGCAAAATGTTAAATGGACTGACTGTTTACCTTAAAATACCGTTTCAGGAAGTTAAGTTTGAAAATTAACTCTCCTTTTCTGGTACGTAATGGTTGTGGCACTTACCTATTTTCGTTTAATAAAGTTTTCAAATTAGTACCAGTCGCAAAAGCTTTTGGTAGGTAAGAAAGTATTTCGAGAACTCGATGGTGTTTTGGAGCCGGGAAACTTTTTTCTTTTATGTAAGAAATTTTGATAATTGAAAAAAAAAAACATGAAATGCTTAAATTCAAATTACTCTTGTCAGAATTGTAGGATTATTCGAAGAGTTACCGCGGCCCAGGAACGCATAGAGCAACTGAAGGAATCCAGCCCCCTAGCCAAGTTACAACCGTTTCGATTCGATTCTCTTTTCGTCGGTCGCCTCGAGTCGGCCCCGCCTCCGATTCCTTTGTCCTGATGTCATCTCAACGCTTAGTCACATGTTCAGAACGGTTGTAAATTGGCTAGCGCGGCAGGTCGGTTATATGATTTCCCACCAAAAATAAAACTGACAAATTGCTGACTTACGTGATAATTAAAAAAAATCATCATTAACAACTTGTCCGAAAGACGTCAATTTGCTAGTCATATACCACTACCATACATCACCAGAAAAACCCAGAACTGGTTGCTCCTGGCCGTTGTAGAATCCTGCCATATACACCATGACAACAACGGGAGTGATGAACGGGAAAAAGCGAGTTCCGCCATTCATATCGTTGCATTTTGTATTGCTTAGTTTTCATTCCCCAAAAACCAATCATCTATTCCAATAGATTTTTTTTAGGTGGGAAATCATGCAAGGACTGCTCTTGCTTTTGAGCGGAGCAGGAGGGCTTTTACTGACTAAAACCAACTCCTGTTCCTTTTTTGCTTTCGTTCCAGAGCTCCGGAGTACACTTTCGCACAACCCGTGGCCCCAATAAGCTTCGACCCTGCTGGGCGCCTAAGGTTTGCTGACATCTCTTTGAGGCGCGCGTGGAACACTACACGCCGTCAATGACTCGAGCTCGGGCGGACAGCATGTTACCCATTGCTCACTGTCCGCAAGCCTACGCCTACGGTGGCTGGAAATCGGGATCGGGATCCCGGTGGTTGGGGCGTGAGGGCCGTTCCCTCACGTGTGCGACCGCCTCCTTCACTAGCATTACTGCTTTGCAGAAGTAGGTAACTGCCTGCCATTCCTCCTCGTTGCGGACCATGGCCTGTACTCCCGGAAATCTATCTACACTAATATTGTAAAGAGTTAAAGTATGTTTTTTTTTGTTTGTAGGAGGTAATCTCTGAAAGTACTGGTCCGATTGCTAAAAGTCTTTCATCGATAGAAAGATGCTTTATTCCTGGGTGACATAGGCTATATTTTATGTACGCGGGCAAAGCTGCGGGCAAAAGCTAGTTATAGATAAATTTAACTTTCTATATACCCTCCTTTTCTATTTAACAGAAACTACAAAACAAAACAAAAGCTAAACTAAATCAATCCCATTAAAACGTAGAATATAAAGCAAAGAAAAGGAATGAAGGTAAATTTTCTCAAGTTTAAAATGAAATAGTTGTGAAAAAGCAATCCGCCCCGCTAAAGGCAAGGCAGCCCGTTTGTCTAGGTAAATTAGTTGCTAGTTCTGTCTGTGAGGAAGTTAGATTGTCCCCTTGACTCTGCACGGCTCTTTAATTTTTCTCTTAAATATATATTTTGTAGTTGCATTGCTGGCTTTTGCGTACTTTGAAATTACTTTTCGTTTAACGGATATAAATGTAGAGGCATCGCTGGTATATCTACGTGATATGCGTTTAGGTGTATTGTATTATATATACTTATATCACGGCCTTCTGGTTAAATTAGCTAGCTAATTAAGAGCCTAGGCCGTTCATTAAACGCAAAATCCGATGGGATGCATAGGGCGATAGTTAATTGAACTAGAATCACTACGCAATGTTTAACAACTTAGCCTAGAAAGTTAGCCCTTTGAAGATTGACTATTGCAAGACTCAGCTAAGTCATCAAATATAGTTTTTAGCAAACAAAAAACATCTCAACAGTCATCGATGTACGTATGTACTTAAATTCGGCTAGTGGCCTTAACACCTCCTGTTTTTGTATGCAGGCTTTAAAGTAACATAACACATACACTCTAGCCCCCGTTATTCCCTTCTAACCTGTCTGTGTCTGGGTATCCTAAAATTCCGAAGCTTAGGCGTCCAATTATTATTAACAGGTTAAGTTAGTTAGCCAAGTTAACCAAGAGCTTGTGGCTATAACAATCGCATGGTTAGACCTTCCACGATAACGAACCCTTACTGAGGTCGATCCATGGATGGGTGACAGTCCATTACATATACGAGACCTCTCCATACTTCGGTAAGCATGCTAAACTGTAATTATTGGCAAAACTAGTAATGATGTGTAAAATCTAACATTAGTTTTTCCAAGGGTATCGTGTTACTCAATTACTGAATTTAAATTGGAAGTAGCTTTATTTAAAATACATTAAATACATATATTCATGTGATTATTCACCAGTAGGTAGTTAGACCGGAAGCCTTTACATAGTTAGGAAAACCTTGGCAGATTGATTGTAAAGAAGAAAGAAAGAAAATATGTTTATTTGACACACCATGATCAACAAAATATAATAATTGATTTACACACTAAAATTAAACATAAAAAAGAAATAAGGAGAAATAAAATTTACAATAACAATATGTCTCATGGCTACGCCAAATAGGTCCATTGTAAATTTAATCAACATCTAAATAATCTAAAAAATCATAAAAGTGGAGTTTTTTGTCGGTTCTTCTCCTTAAGAAATGACCTTGGGACCGTGTAGGTATTAGCTTATGATGTTTTATAAGCTCCCATGTTTTTTTTTTTTTTTTTTCTGCTGGGAAAATCATCCATTGACATCCCCTGCACTTGGGCGGACCGTCAGGGTGTGTCAGACTTTTACTGACTCTGGCCTCAGTCCGAGCTACCCATTGCTAACCGTCCGCAAGCTCGCGATAAGTTCCCATGTAGGCCTATGTATATATATATATATATACTTATAATAAGTCTGTAGAAGTGAAAATTCTGTACATTGAAAATATAAAAAAAATAAATGGCAGGGGTAGTTACTAGACCGACACCGAACCCAAAAATGTGATTAAATTTTTTTTTATCTGTCTGTCTGTTTGTTCAGGCATCACGCAAAAACTACCGGTTCGATTACGATCAAACTTGATATAATTTTTCTTTAATATCCTGGGCACCACACTGGGTACTTTTTGTCCCGGAAAAGTATATACAATAAAAATAAACTTAATTTTGCGGTTCGATCCCTAGACCCGATTACTGTACCAACCGCAAATAATAAGTTTGTCTTAGGTTACATCCAGTGTAGTTCACTAAGGGGCGCTGCACTCGGCTAAGATACTATAATATTTTATGTTAAGATACAATATCGCTCGCCATACAATTCAATGGACTATCACACACGACAAAGATAATATTTTCGTATCTCAAAAAAACCTAATAAAACCTTTTTCGACTTCTAGGCGGACGAAGTCGTGGGCAAAAGGTAGTGTAAAATAAAATAATTTAAATTTGGAAGTACCTACGTCTACCTAGCGCGTACTTACTTTTATAGTGTAAAACACATTAAAAAGTTTTATTTTTCTTTTCTAACAGAATGACGGACGGTACATATAAGCATTAAGCAGTTGTTGAGTTCGTGTCGCATTGCATTGGCATTTCTATCAACTTCTTTTCAAATGTTAGGCACGGGTTGCATCGCAGTTTTTCGGCCAGTATGCCGTATTCACATTCAGTTAAACTACACTTAACTCTTAAGATAATTTTGTGGAGTGGAGAAAAGGTTTATTTTTCCGCGGAGAATTACGTACTGGCCGGAAGTTTAGAAAAAAATTGCAGTCTTGTCATGATTCCTTTATTCATTCAACCAATCAATCTGCTCTAGGGCTCATGACAGCCAGGGTCTAAAACGAACGATGTACACTCACGTACAAGTAGGGTATCCAACATGTACCGATCGTGCATCCGGTGGTATTGGTCGTCCGATGATGGAATTGGTGGAATTAGGTTTTGCAATAGGGTATTTTACTTTATATGAGAAAAACTCTAAAAATATATTATTAAGATAGCTTAGGCTAAAAGCAGTTAATAAGTGTTAGTTTTAGTTCATAAAAGAACAAAATAAATTTTAAAATTCAATTCAAAGTTGTCAGTTTTTTTTCTATTCTTTATCACCATGAAATAGTAGCCACCATGTTATTACGTCATTTGGCTGTGTAAACTAAATTGACATCTGTCAACTGATCGGCCATACTGAGTGAATATCAGCGCATTTGTTTACACAGCCTACTGACGTCACGGCCACAGAGTAAATATGGCGTTCACTGCGTTCTGCATTTTCGTCAAATTACGCGTGAAATTTGAAAATGTACCTAAATTTTACATGTATTTTTAGGGTACTTAGCGACTGAAAATATAATCTATATTAGATCTAGATCTAGATTCTTTTATTTCTAGACCGAGACCTAGATTTTTTTGATCTGAATTTTTTTTTTTTTTTTTTTGTGGTTTATTAGCACTATAGAATCTAATGGAGACGCTTTTCAAAAATGAGTGTAATACCCTATTTCCACGCACACTCACCGAAATGCAACCGGCGTCGGTATCTTCACTTACCTACTCGTATTATTAAAAGCATAAGGATTCTATTCTCATTTAAACTTACCCACTAATTAAAGCTTGCAATCAAAAGCATATAAACACGACCACTTTATATTGTTAACCACAATATTTAACTAATGGAGTGTGGAACGGACTTATGATCGCCGCTCGTTCCAATCCGTTTCAGTTGAATTACCTCAGTTGAATTTACTTATAGTTGGAGTGTTGGCTTAACTAGAGAGGGTTTAGTGCATTTGTTGCCAAGTTAAACAGCTTTGGAATTGCATTGTGATAAGTAGGAAAAGCAACATGGATTTTGTGGTGGTTAAGAACGGGTCATTCGTTCTTCCTACTTATCACAATGCAATTCCAAAGCTGTTCAAGTTGACAAACCAGTCACATTGCTCGCTGAACATCTGTTCTGCAAGTAATAAGCCCTGCCCACTGTATTTTGGACGGAATTGCATTGTGATAAGTCGGAAGCAACATGGATTTTGTGGTGGTTAAGAATGGATCATCCGTTCTTAGCCATCATTATCATCATCATTTCAGCTGAAAGACGTTTATTGTTATACAGTGGGCAGGGCTTATTACTTGCAGAACAGATGTTCAGCGAGCAATGTGACTTTTTTGCCAGCTTGAACAGCTTTGGAATTGCATTGTGATAAGAAGAAAGTAACATGGATTTTGTGGTCGTTAAGAATGGGCCATCTGTTCACAGCTATCATTATCATCATCATTTTAGCTAAAAGACGTTTACTGTTATACAGTGGGCAGGGCTTATTACTTGCAGAACAGATGTTCAGCGAGCAGTGACTGGTTTGCCAACTTGAACAGCTTTGGAATTGCATTGTGATAAGTAGAAAGCAACATGGATTTTGTGGTGGTTAAGAATGGGTCATCCCTTCTTGTTTTGGGTGACGTATGGATGGCTATACGAGTCTTTTGAGGAAGAACATCGTAAGTGGCTATTTGCGATTTTTACAGGAAAGCTTTTTCTCTTCCACATCATCAATATCATCATTTCTGCCAAAAGACGTCCACGGTTGGACATAAGTTTCATCCAAGTATTGCCACAACGACCGGTCTTTTGTCATGTAACATTCATCGTATTCCCGCGACCCTCACCAGGTCATCAGTCTAGCTTGCACTTGACACGAGAACTTTTAAAGTTGCGTCTTCCTTGGCCGCCACTCCAGAACCTGTTGGCTTTACTCAATGTGGCTGTCGGCTATCATCAAGGGTCGGCTCTTAGCCCTTTCCTCTTCCTGATGATAATGGACGATCTGACGTCCCACATCCAGGAAGAGGCTCTCTGGTCCTACTGGGACATTGTTCTGGTTGCACGGGTGTGCCAGAGCAGATTGGAAGTGTGGTGGCAAAGACTGCAGAGTGTGGGCCTAAAATTGAGCAGAACCGAAACGGAGTACTTGTTCTGCGATTTCGGCGGTCTCTCCAGTCCTGTGCCGTAGCTCTCACCGAAACGCCCATACCAATCTGTTCCGACTTTCAAGTTGAAGTACAAAATCTACAAATCCGTGATAAGGCCTGTCATACTGTATCAATCAGAATGTGGGGCTTTGAAAACGGATGAAAAAAGATTGCATGTAGCGGAGATGACAGTGTTTCAAAATGGAATCTATCAATACATAAAACACTTAACATATATACACTAACTTATATATACACTTAAATAAAAAATCTAAAAGCTGGCGTTAAAAAACTCCTCCGCATCGCTGTCGACTGGAAGTGTGCCCAAAAGGCTGGCGGCATTGCCACGTTGTATGGCAATGTTTAATCTCTGACCGAGGTAAAAGCCAGCCCTTGGGTCACGCGAAGTGTCTACTAAGCGTTTGGATAGTTCTTTGAACAGCTTATGAGCACTCGGACCCCACGGCCCAAGAGTTTCAACCCCAAACGGCTCAAAAATATAACTGCCGACGAGGTTGTTATATTTCCGCCGCTTGAGGTTCTCCGCAGCAGCAGCGGCAGCACCATGATGACAGTGTTGAGTTGGATGTTTAGTGTGACGAGAATGGGTAAAGTGAACATTTTCTCGGTTATAGCTTTAAGGAATGTCACTGACTTCAATATGCCTCTTTCTTAGCATAGGCCTCCTCAAACTCCCAAGTCGTAATAAGACCTGTCATACTTTAAGGATCAGAATGTTGTGCTGTGAAAAAGATTGATGAAAAAAGATTGCATGTAGCGGAGATGAGAATGTTGAGATGGATGTGTGGAGTGACGAGAATAGTTAAAGTGTTCTCACTTGAGTATATTAGTGGAAGTTTGAAAGTGGCGCCAGTGACCGTAAAGTTGAAAGGGAATCGTTTGTCTTGGTATTGCCATGTAAAGAGGAGGGATGAAACGCATGTTAATAAAAAAAAAATGAGTTTACATGTGGATGAATGGAGAGGGAGAGGGAAGCCAAAGAAAAGATGGATGGATTGTGTGAGAAGTGATATGAAAGAAAAGGGACGTCATAGCGTGACGGGTGACAGGTCAGAATAGAAGAAAAAAACATGTTGCGCCGACCCCGAATAAAACGGGATAAGGGCAGGAAAATGATGATGATACAACGCAACGTCCAGAATGACATTAATCAATTCAATAGATTTTTAACCCCCGACGTAAAAAAAGGGCCGCTATGTGTGTCTATCTGTGGCACCGTAGCTCTTAAACCCATGAACCGATCTAGATGTAGTTTTATTTATTTGAAAGCACATTTTTAGCGTCAGCGCTATAGATAGATTGGATTTTAGAAATGTTTTACCGGGTAAGTTATAGGGGGTGAAATTGGAAATTAATACCTAACCAAATGTTTGCAACACGATCACAGCTTGCTGTTGTTGCAGCTTGTTGTTGTTTTTGTGTTGTGTTTGTTGTTTGCTGTGTTTTCTGTTTTTTTTTTGTGTTGGTCGGGGGCTTTTAAATTATTTAGTTTACTTTTTTAGTGGGATAGGATTATTAAGTAAGAAATCGGTGTGTTATACTTACAGCCAATATTTAAAAGGCATGCCTCATTGGTCTCGAGTGAATGCCCTCGGTTCAATGATACAATGAAAATGATGTCACTCAATGAGTTTAGGATGTTTCTTTGTTTTGAGAGCCAAGATAAAGAAACACGTGCCTGCACCTTAATGTGTCACGAATGATTCGTACGTATTTACCTTTTTTAGGGTTCCGTATTTCAAAAAGGAAAAGCGGAACCCTTATAGGATCACTTTGTTGTCCGTCTTGCTGTCAAGACCCTTTATCTCGGAAACGCATGGCGGTATCGAGTTGAAATTAAATCCGTATACTCAAGGTCCCTTTAAGCTGTGAAAAAAAAACCAAACTTCTGAGTTAACGATAAAAAAAGATACAGCCGTTTGTGTCGTATATTTCGACACTCAAGAGAATCAAAATTCATAGGGTACTTTCCGTTGACCTAGAATCCTGAAATTCAGCATGAAGCAAGGTTTAATAGCACAGGCATAAGAAAAAACTGTAAAGTCAAAAAACTTCGTAAACTAAAACTCAAACTGGGAACTTACTCCGTAAACTCAATTCGGGAATTGAACTGTTTTCAAAGGTAAGTTTATACGGAACCCTCAGTGCGCGAGTCCGTCTCGCACTCGCCCAGTTTTTTACGCAAAATCACCAAATGACTTTTCCCGCTTTGGGTGGAGCAAGAGTGAGTGTCAGACTTTTACTGATTAATATCAATATACAGCCAAAACTACGGGGTCTAGGAGGATTTTCTAAAATTCACTCCCTAAGGGAATGAAACGGGGGTCCAAAGTTTGTACGGAAAAACCTATTTTCACGCGGGCGAAGCCACTGGCAGAAGCTGATAGTAATCTGATATTCTTTAAAATTTGACTGGGCGTTAGTAATTCAGTTTTGAATTTACCGCGTACATGTTACAAACTATATACAGTAGCAGTTTCCTATCTCCTTTATAGCCTTGTATAAGATCGAAAGACGCTTGATGGTCAAGCAACAAGCTTAGCTCAGCAGCTTTACGACCTAATCTGAACTGTTAAAGGGATGGAGTTATAAAGGGAGTACCATGGATCCAGTACATGATTATGGACCCCACAGTGACTTTTAAATTTTTTTTTATAGTGAGGGAAAATCATCTTATGACAAATCTCGCTCTTGGGCGGAGCGGGAGATAGTGTCAGACTTTTACTGACTAAAAACCCACTCCTAGGCGCCCGTAACCGGACCATCGGAAGGCGAGGTACCCATTGCTTGTCGTCCGCAGGCCCGCGCTTACGGTGGCCGAAAATCGGAATTGTGATCCCGGCGGCTGGGGCGTGAGGGCCACGCCATCGCGCGTGCACGTGCCGCCTCCTCCTTTGCTAACATTACTGCTTCACGGAAGGAGGCGACCGCCTGCCACTCCTCCTCGCTTCGGACCATGGCCTAGGCTGTACCAAGGCCCGGCACGAGAGATAGTGGCCGTCGATCTAGCCTTTAAGAAAGCTGGGGACGAGCTTATACACATGAGCGGCATGTTGCCAACGGCAGATGTAACTGCAGCCGTAGATCTGTAGTCATAATTGACACACGCGACGACCGCCGCTGATCTTCAAATTTGGAATGTCAACGTAACGTCGACGCAGCAAGAGCTGCCGCCTCATGTCGACGGCTACAATTAGACGTAGCGTGGACTAATTTAGATGAAGCCAAACCTTTATCTTTCATAGATTCGGAATCGAGACAGCGATTGTCGCAACCCAGTGTTCGACGACATCGTCGCTTACCATCAGGTGAAATAGTGGTCAAACGCGAGCCTATCAAATATTTAAATAACTCTCGTTCTTAAAGAGCCCTCGCCTGTGCGAGGCCCGTTTGGGTGCGAAGCCGTGGGCAAGGGCCCGCTTTGCCCTTGCCTAGCTACGCTACTGGCCGTTGGCTACATGCCGCTCGTGTATATGAGCTCTTATCCCCAGGTTTCTCAAAGGCTCGGTTTGAAAAAAAATGTACTTAGATTTAAAAATTACAACTACAAGTTAAACAAGATCATGTCTCCCACACTCACGCAATTTAATCACGACAAAGCCAAGCAAATATTACTTATCTCCATCTTACGACCGTCTTAACCACTGTAGTATGCTCTATAGTAGAATTTATTAGCACTTCGGGCGTGCACAGTGATTAGAAATGTAGATTGTGAGGACAAAAACTTCGCTCAGTAGACCGAGGAGCGTTTAGCATAGTAATTAAGTGTTTTGGATGTGCCGGAATTAATAATGGGAGATATGGGGATGCGTTCGCTTTATTATCTGGCTTGGTGAAATTTTGCTCGTACTGATTTGGGGAGTCTCAATCTCCTTTTTCATTTTTTTATATGATATAAACTACATGATGACTAAGCGTTGAGATGACATCAGAACAAAGGAATAGGAGGCGTGGCCGACTCGAGGCGATCGACGAAAAGAGAATTGAAACGAAATGGTTGTAACTTGGCTAGGGGGGCTGGTTCGGTAGCTTGTCATCTGGCTATGACGTAAGGACCAAGCTTTAATATCAGCAAGATTGACATGGCCAGTTAGAGCCGATCCTGCCAGTGCTTGGATGTTAGTTACCCAGAGCAGGAGCATTTAAGGATATTGACTGGCCTGTTGGTCTAGTGGTTAGTGGTTCTGACTGTTATGCCGACGGTTGTGGGTTCGATTCCCACCCAGGACAGATGTTTGCGTGAGGAGCACTATCATTTGTTCTGTATCTGGGTGTAATTTATCTTTAATATAAGTATATTTATCAGTTGTCTTAGTACTCATAACACAAGCTCAGCTTAGCTTGGGGCTAGACGGCGTTGTGTGATAGTTGTGGATAAAAAACATGTAAATATATGTATATCCCATGTGAAAAAAAGTCCTTAATGCCAGTGATGTCGTTTATTTTCAGTATAATTTATCAACTAAATTCAATTGTTATGAACCTCTATAGTTTTAGCATTACTAAAGGAGAGGGAGAGACTTATACATGTCCAACATAAGACGCCAATAGCTCTATAGTCATAGTGATCAGAAAAGAAGGTTCGGTCAATTTTTATCAGGATCAACTTGGAATCTACTCCGCAGATTGCATTGATCATAAAACATAGTACATATAAAGTCCTTGTCAGTCCCTTGAATCGTAAAAATGAACTGCGGAAAGGGTGTCTTTGATAGGCGCTGAGCCCGCAACGGCTTAGCTATTGACGTTCAACTGCATTTTACAACCACAGTCGTTTGCAGAGACATTCATACGAAATAGTGACTCATTTTTAACCGACTTCAAAAAGGAGGAGGTTCTATGTTCGGCTGAATGTATTTTGTAAATTTTATTTTGTATGTATGTTTACCGATTTCTCGGTCAATTGTGGACTGATTTTAAAGTATTTTTATTTTTATTGAAATTTTATGCTTCCGAGTTGGTCCCATAGAAATATTGTTATGATCTGATCATGAACTCCTCTCCTCTTAGGATCACAGTAGAACTGACGTAAAGTAAAATTGCTTTGTTTATACGTGTAGTCGATGACTGACTGAAAGAAGAGGGGGAATATATCGAACTGATCTGATGATGAAGTCTGAAGTTAGGCACCGAAACTCTGTAATAAATTAATGTAATCTAACCGTGTTTGGGATTATTAGAATTGTCATGAGATGCACGCTGGCTATAAGGTATTTCAGTTTGGCTGAGGGGTACTTTTTAGAGGTGGCACCATAACTAAAAAGTGTAAAATAAAAAACCTATTTACAAAAAAAAAAAAAAATACAACACAATACAATATTTATAAAAGTGCAAAATAACTTTAATTTCGGAAATCGGTGTTAAATTAAGAAGAGACAAACTTTTATAGAAACACCGGACATTAAAGTTATTTTGCACTTTTCAGTGTTTTTTTTTTTTACATTGAATCGGTTGTATTTTTTTTTGTAAAAAGTTTTTTTTATTATAAAAATGAATCTATAAGGCAGCTATTTTTCTAACCCAATCAAATAAATTCCAGTTTTTTAATTATTTAACACTTTATGCACATAAAAGTAGGCACAGAGGTGTACTTATTATTATATTATTATAATATTCCACAACTATCACGCAACGCCGGCTAGTCCCAAGCTAAGTAGTCCCAAGCTGATATATTTCTAAATACATACATATTATGTAGATAAATTATACCCAGACACAGAACAAATGATCGTGCTTATCACACAAACATTTGTCCTGGGTGGGAATCGAACCCACGACCTCCGGCATAGCAGTCAGGGCCACTAACCGCTAGACCAACAGACCAGTCAATAATATTACCTTAAGCATTTTCTACCAGTCAAACTTTAGGTGATGCAGAGAAAAATATAGTGCCATTTCACCAACAACGTATCAGACTGCAAATGTGCAACTATAGAGCAAGTCCTATATCACACCTATCTGGGACTAATAATTGACGACCGATTCAAATGGAGTTATCAGGTGGAATCAGTATGCGGTCAGTTACGTGCAGTACTCGCCAAATTTTCTATTATATTCCACAACTATCACACAACGCCGTCTAGTCTCAAGCTAAGCAGAGCTTGTGTTATGAGTACTAGAAAACTGATAAACATGCATATATATTTCTAAATACGTACAAATTATAGATAATTTACACCCAGCAATATAACATACAGAACCCTCATTCATATGTATATGGCTGTTGCAGAGTCGATAGTCTCTTATGAACTTACCGGCTATGGGCGAAAATTTAAAACTTCCCTCGATAAAATTCATAACTTACAAACCCGTATACTGAAACTCGTGGTACCAAAATATGTGAAAAATAAATACCGAGACATTGGGTTATTTAAACACTGCAAAATATAACCTGTTCAAGCGCGCGCTGAGTATCTATTCCTCTTTGAACATTTTGATAATAGTGGTATTCAAATACCACTAAAATATGACGTGAACACACGGCAGGCTAAATCTAAGCTACTTCAAGTGCCACTAAAAAATAACTTTTATGGTAGGTATACAGCTTCTTATTCAATACCCAATCTATTATCTACACTAATATTATAAAGAGGAAAACTTTGTTTGTAATGAATAGGCTCAAAAACTACTGGACCGATTTTAAAAATTCTTTCACCATTCAAAAGCTACATTATCAACGAGTAACATAGGCTATATTTTATTTTGGAAAAAAATAGGGTTCCGTAAGATATTTGAGTTTTTCGGACACAAGGTGTAAAAAGTCAACCAGAAAAGTTACTTATTTTGCGTACGCTGCCTAAACTATAAAAGATAGAACCATAAAATGTTCTAATTAATTGTAGATCTTATATATAATATCTAATTATTATAATATCTACCAAACTTTGTTAGGAGAAACCTACTTTCACGCGGGCGAAGCCGCTGGCAGAAGCTAGTTGCCTATATTATGGTAGCCATTTTATGAATTGGCAAACCGCTTCTCGAAATCAAATATTTTTGTTTTTAAAATGGTTAATCGTGTTTTGCTCACGTTCCTTCAGTGAGATTTAGAGGAAGGGTATTCTCCAGCCGTCATACTGTCAATAGTGACATACTAAAACGAAATAATTATAGGTCACTACTTTGATTTCGTTATTTCATCATCATCATCACTTCAGCCGATAGACGTCCATATGATGCCACAAAGAACGGTCCTGTGCTTCTCGCATCCATCGGATTCCCGCATCCTTCACCAGGTCCACCTTGTATGGGGCCTTCCAACACTGCATCTTTCGGTACGTGGTCGCCACTCCAGAACCTTTGGGCCCCAACATCCATCTGTTCTGCGAGCAATGTGCCCATTGCCACTTAATTTTGGCGATTCTTCGTGATATGTCGGCAGGTAGGTAGAAGTGGGTACTACATGGTTGTTTATTTGGCCATGTTCATTTTAAGACCCACTCTTTCGGAAGCTCTATTGAGGTCATTTAGCATTGTGCTGAGCGACTCCGTAGTCTCAGCCATAACTATTATGTCGTCGGCAAACCGAAGATGAGTGATGTACTCGCTATTGACATTAATCCTCCTTTGCGGCCGTGAACAGTTTCGAAGAAATGACGTCTTCCTGCTTCACACCCCGCCGCAGGAGGGTTGATTTCGTTATTTTCTAAACAAAAATTTCAAAATCCCTTCTCGCATTAAATCGTCTTTACTTTTCTTCATACTCGTAAAAGTTCGATTCACACTACCCGAGATTGGCTCCACCAACTTTTATTTTTTTAAATCGCAGCAACAAAATACAGAAAGTACTTCTGAAGCGTTCAAGAAACAATTTCTTAGTGCCTAAGAGTTGGACGAGGGGTTCATTAAAAATGTGGTGGTATGCTGCCAGTGGCTTAGCAGGGGCGCCTCCACCAAACTAGCAACTTTCCTGACTTATAGACTTAATACAAAGTCTGGCGACGGCTTTGTTTTCCTCTTAGTTATTTACAGGTTCGTTCTTTGCTAGTTGAAGTTATTTTATAGGGGAAATCGTTTTGTGGAGAGGATTTGATAGTGAAGTTTGTGGCAGTAAAAGTCCTTTGACGTCTGTTATTGACAATTTAAAAGCACCCCGATTTCCAGCCACCGTGGGCCTGGGTTTGCGGACGACGAACAATGGGTAGCTCGCCGTCCTGTTGTCTCCATTCAGACTTAGCTTGAATCGTCAACGGCTCGTATTTTTCTAGTCGCGCCTCAAAGAGATGTGGCAAAACTGCAGGGCCGAAGAAATCGGAAAGCCATGGCTTTACCCGTATGATAGAAAAAAATTATGCCAAGGGAACATACTCCATACTCAGAACATGATCTACTCGTCTGTCAAATTTTATTCAAATCCAATCAGCCGTTTGAGCGTGGGGGAGTAACAAATCACCTTTTAGTTTGTGTTCCACGTGTGACTTGAAGAGCGATCAGCGTTGTTAACGGGCCCGCTCTGTTCCTTGCATGCCAGGGCTGCAGAACTGTTCGAAGAGTCACCGCGACCAGGCGATCCGGGAAGCAAAGGGCAACTGAAGGAACACAAGTGGGTTTTTGTCAATAAAGGTCTGATATTCCCTTTCGCTCCATACAGAGCGAAAAAACAATAAAAAAACTTCATTACAACAAACTTATTAATGTAAATAGTTCAATTCCCGAATGGAGTTCCGAAAAATTTTCCGAATCGCAAATTTATTTTTTTATAATTATGTGTTGTCTGTGTTGTGTTTTTTTATAATTTTTTTATAATAATGTGCTATAGGACCTTGCTTTATGCCAAGTTTGATTTTTTATCACAGCTTCAAGGGACCGCAGATCTAAGTATATGTTTTTAATTTCAATTCGATGCCTCCACGCGTTCCCGAGATAAAGGACAGACATACAGACGGACGGACAACAAAGTGATCATAGGTAAGTCAGTGAAGTGTGAGTGAGGGTTCCGTTATTTTATTTTTTTTTGAGTTACGGAACCCTAAAGACGTTTCTATTAAGAGTAAATAGGTTACTTCTAGGCAATCGTGTTCCATCGTCGTCTACATCATCGTTTACCATTAGCTGAGATAATGGTCAAACGCTAGCCTAACTATAATAATAAAAAACTGGGCAAGTGCGAGTCGGACTCGCGCATTGAGGGCTCGTATATCGGTATCGAAATACAAGTTTTTTGCGACATAAACCGAGTTATGTAACTGGCGCAGTCGGTAGGATCGCGACGCTCTAAGATCGAATCAAACTCTTCATCTTATTGAGTGACGGTTCTCAAATCGTTCCATCGCGATCTACAAAGAACCTATCGCGCGGTCGGACACCTCTACGGTCATCAGGATAGTTCTCCGGAGAATTGGAGGAAGCTGCGTTGGTGGAGGCCTGACTCGACGGGAGATGCAGTGGCTGCTTTGGTAAGTGCTCTTGTTTTGCCAAGTATCCTTGCTCTATTTCCTGTCTTATTTTAATTTGTGTATTTTATATTAACGTTTGTGTGTCTGTCTATAAGCTAAAATCGCAGTAGGCAACCATAAAACTATAATAAGTAGCGTTAACTATCTCACGAGTAAATTCCAAGTGTTTAATTCGACACCTCTATTGTTTTACGTCAAGCGCCACTAGACAGGCAAGCTACAGAAAAACAATGTCGCTCAGGGATTATGATGCTAACTATAAACCTTATAAACTAATTGCAGATTTAATGCCCAGATATGATGGCAATCCTAAATTGCTGAATTATTATATTAGGGAAGTAGAAAATTTATTACAGTTAACTTCAGAAGCAGATCGTGCGCACCCAGCATTCACCTGTTTAATTAAGAGTAGGCTCAGTGGTCCTGCCATAGACGCAATAGCGTACGAAGACCACTTAAATTCATGGCTAGGAATAAAAAACGCGTTAATTAGGCGCCTTGGTGAACCGCGAAACGAAATACAGGTAATGCAGGAGCTAACGCGAGTGCGTAAGTCTAAGACAGAAGACGCTGAAACCTTCGGCAGGCGCCTCCGTGAGCTATTAGATACTCTATATTCTGTAGGAGAGCATGGTAACAAATCATACTATGAAAAGATGGTTATTGAGCAGTATATTAACCAGTTAGACTTCCACGTTTCGTTAGGCGTTCGAATCGCCAAACCAGACACCTTTGAAGAAGCTATCATAGCGGCTAGACAAGAAGAGGCTAGGCTTTCATATAATAGAGCTAATTACATTCATAATAACCCTTCAACTTCACAAGCAAAGCCAAAGGAGTTATCTAAACCAGTCAACAATAACCCCATTCGTAATAAAATAAACCCGTTTGCACCAGGCTTTATTGTCCCTTCACATAACTTTATTCCTCAACAAAATAATATGACCCCCGAACAGCGTCAACAATGGGTACAGTCTGTATTACCCTGGAAATCCAGACCAGCATCAGGTAACTCTAGACCAAATGGTTCAAGTAACTTTAGGAATCAGCCTAACATACCAAAACCATCGGTTCCCACACCAGTATCATCAGACGTCACAATGCGTACGGCAGGTAAGCCAGAAAAACCACAGTTTGCACAACAGTTGTTTTACATTCCGATTCAGATGGCCACTCAAGGGCAACCAGAGGCCGGTGAAGTGGGACTCTATAACAATATTGCAGACGATAATGGCGTAGCGCTCGAGCCGAATATAACTTTGGAAGTACCAGAGGTAAGTGATGACCAGGATTTTACCTTGGACATCAACAGAGACAGCCAGACCTAGTTTCAATAAATTTCCAGACTAAGAAGTATCTACCGTACATAATACTGCCAGAGTTTAACGGTAAGTTTCTTTTAGACACAGGGGCCAGCCATTCAACTATAGCAACCGACGTTATTGCAGGTACCATATTTGAATATTGTGTAGAAACTGAACCTTTCCAAATTAATACAGCTCACAGTTCATCAGTCCACGATAAAGTAGTTTATCTTCCCTTACCTCCCGCGTTTAATAGCGATATAACACATAAGTTTCTAATATTCGACTTTGACCCTAAATATAAAGGTCTTATCGGAATGGACCTTCTGCAAAAGTTAAAGAGTAATATTGATTTAAATAATAATGTTTTACGTACATCTACTGCAGAAATACCAATACACTTTAGTTCTCCACCTCAAAAGATAAGTATCGAACCTAGATGCCAAAAGTTTGTTAAGGTAAAAGCTAACTACTTAGATGGACAATATCTTCACGACGATTTGATTTGGTCAGATGGTTTAATCTCCCCAGCAGCTATAGTTAACGTAACAAACGGTTCGTTTAGAACATCGGTAATTAATCATAGTGATCAAAAGAAATACATCCCGTGTAACCCGTCAATCAAATTAGAGACATTTTCTGTTGCCAATAAAATTGATAGTCATGATATTAATAACATACAGTTTCAAACCAACGTCGATCATATCTTAAAAGAAAACCTTCAGAAAATCCGTACAGATCACATGAACGAAGAAGAAAAACGCGAAATAACCCGTTTATGTTATCAGTATAGGGACCTGTTCTATACAGAAGACATACCACTCACTTTTACCCACGCAGTTAAGCACGAGCTTAGATTAAACGATGATACACCGGTCTTTGTACGTAGTTACAGACAGGCCCCTAAACAACGTGAAGAAATTCGTAAGCAAGTAGACAAGCTCCTTCAGCAAGGTATCGTACGAGAGAGCATATCCCCTTGGTCATGTCCCGTCCATATTGTACCCAAAAAGCCCGACCCTTCAGGCAATGTTAAATGGAGATTAGTGATTGATTATAGGCGACTCAACGACCGTATTATTGAAGATAAATACCCTTTACCAAACATACATGATATATTAGATAGACTAGGGCGTGCGCAATACTTTACAACCCTAGATCTTGCTAGCGGTTACCACCAAGTGGAAATGCATCCCAATGATATTGAAAAAACTGCATTCACCACTGAACGAGGGCACTATGAGTTCCTTAGAATGCCATTTGGACTCAAAAATGCACCAAGCACGTTTCAAAGACTAATGGACCATATATTAAGGGGCATAGATAATGTTTATACCTACTTAGATGACGTAATAATAATATCTACGTCACTGCAGCAACACATAGAAAAGCTAAAAGAAGTGTTCGATCGATTCAAAACACATAATCTAAAGATCCAGTTGGACAAATCACAGTTCTTACAAAAACAGGTTAACTTTTTAGGACACGAACTAACAGATGAAGGTTTAAAACCTAACAAAGATAAGATAAAAGCCGTACTCGAGTTTCCCTTACCCAAGTCTCAGAAGGAAATAAAAGCCTTCCTAGGTTTAGTCGGATATTACAGGAAGTTCATAAAAGATTTCGCTAAGCTTACCAAACCAATGACCCTTTGTCTTAAGAAAAATAGTAAAGTCGTACACTCCCCGGACTTCTTAGAAGCCTTTAATAAATGCAAACAAATTTTAACTAATTCCCCAATACTACAGTACCCAAATTTTGATGAGCCCTTCATCCTTACCACCGATGCTTCAGATGTAGCATTAGGCGCAGTACTTTCCCAAGGACTAGTAGGATCCGACAAACCAGTAGCATTTGCATCCCGGACACTCTCAGACACCGAATCGCGTTACTCGACTATAGAAAAGGAGCTGCTCGCGATAGTATGGGCAATCAAATACTTTAGACCTTACCTTTACGGCAGAAAGTTTATCATCTATACGGACCACAGACCTCTCACCTGGTTAATGTCTTTAAAAGACCCTAACTCTAAATTGACTAGATGGCGTTTAAAACTTTCGGAATACGATTATAAAGTTGTATACAAGAAAGGTCGCCAAAATACTAACGCTGACGCCCTATCACGTGTTAAAATCTTCCATGGTAGTATCGACTCTCTAGCAGTTAATTTAGATGATAACGAAGACGATGAGATAATCAACAGGATATTCGAAAACGCACGTAGAGAAGCCGAAAATCAAATAGACCCAGTAGTACCGAACGAAAACATACAATCACAAAATCCAAACGTTCCCGAATCTCACGCAGGTACAGATAGCATGAGTATAGTGTCAGCTGAACCAGAATTAGTGTCTACAAGACATACACAGCCTGATAACGAAAACAAAGGTATACCCATTCTTACGGACGCTATTGATAGGCAACTAAAGCAGTTTCACATTAGGTCAACACCCGGATCTACATATAGAGTAGATAATAGATCGACCAACTCAAAAGTAGTTATAAAAGATGTCTTTATCCCAGTAAATAATACAGAGTCTGAGATAATCAGATTCCTTAAAGAACACACAATCGCTGATCGTATATTCCATTGCTACTTCCATAACGAAGAGTTATACCAAGCCTTTTCTAGAGTTTACACAACTATATTCAACGACAGAGGTCCTAAGTTACTTAAATGCACAACGCGCGTAACTTTAGTAGAAAACAAATCTGAACAACAAGAATTGATTAAGAAATATCATGAAGGTAAAACGGTTCACCGTGGTATTCAGGAGACCTACAAGCAGTTGCACAGAAATTATCATTGGCCTAACATGCTCCTTACTATTCAAAGATACGTTAATCAATGCGACACATGTCTCAAATCAAAATACGAACGCAACCCTCTTAAACCACCTTTAGCTATAACTGATACACCTCGTAAACCGATGGAACATTTATTTATGGACCTTTACTCAACTGGAGGCGCAACATTCCTTACAGTCATCGATAACTTCTCTAAATACGCTCAGGCAGTTCAATTAACAGCATGTAGCAGTGTCCATATAGCTGAAGCATTACTTAGCGTTTTCTCAGTGCTAGGTTTACCTAATAAAATAACCACAGATTCAGACACTAAATTTGACAACGATGTTATTAAAGAAATATGTGCACTACATAACATACACATTCACTTTACGACACCGTATAACCCAAACTCTAACTCCCCTATTGAACGTTTGCATTCAACCTTAGCCGAAATAATTAGGATACAAAGAATGACTAACAAAGACGACCCTATACAGCTAATTATGAAGTACTCTATAATAGCTTATAATAACGCTATCCATTCAGCTACGGACTACACACCTCATGAGTTATTATTTGGACACACAGCATCCAGAAACCCACTAGAGTTATATTATCCAAAAGAATTTTACCAGGACTATGTTATTAAGCATCGCGCCAATGCAGAGGCAGTTCAAGAGTGCATCGCTGCACATATGTCCCAAAATAAGGAGCAGGTGATTGCAAAACGGAACCAAGAAGCAGAAGAAATGAAATTTAAGGTAGGTGAAACAGTCTACAAACAGGTAGCAAAGTCAGCACGCAGTGATAAGACGAAGCCAGTCTTCAAAGGACCATACAAGATCATACACCTCCACCCGAATAATGTGGCGGAGATAATAGGTAATCACCCAAATTCTAAGTCCATTAGGGTTCACTTCAAGCTACTACGGAGGCCTCATCTTGTTGCAGGATCTTCATCGCAGGAGCCGTCGTGCTCAACACAACAGCAACCGTAACCATTACCCAAGTAGGTAACGACAATGGTATCCTCCTCCTTAAACAAGGTCAACTACTCAAACAGGACAACTACTTTAGCCTTGCTTGCGTTTACAACATTAGCAATCTGCACTTCACATCTATCCAACTGATGTCTTTATATGCAAGCACAAAAAGTGCCGAGAGTACAGCATCTGGAGAGTTACATAAAACATATAGGAATCAAATAGAATATAGCCTTAATATTATAGGTAAGAAGATTAAGTTTTTAACGCCGCAAGTTAGAAAGCGACGCGGTCTTATAGATGGATTAGGTAGTGTCGTTAAGTCTATCACAGGAAATCTCGATCACGAAGATGCAGTTAAATTTGAAGAAGAAATCTCAAACATTAAAAACAGAGTTAGAAACATTCAGGATTCACAAAGGAAATCTCTAGTATTAGCACACAATACAATCGATGAGTTCGGTAAACAGTTAACAAAATTAAATAATAACCAGAAACATTTGGCTAGTTTATTACAAAATATTACTAGTAATTCCAACGATCTGTCTAACCATCTACATTTTTTAGATATTTACGTACAGATAGATTTTAGTTTACAGATAATCTTAGATAGGTTAATGTTATTAGAAGATGCTATGACTTTTGCTCAGATGGGCACCATGCATCCTAGTATTATAAGTCCTCAGAATTTAATAGAAGAGTTAAGAAACTTAGAGAATATGTTTATGTTTAAACCAGTAGCTAGTATTAGCCTTAGTAACATATACAGGATAGAGAAGTCAATCAAAGTCAAAGCTTACAGTACAGAACACTCGGTTAATTTCATCCTAGAAATCCCTTCAATCACGTCAAAAACCTATGACCTTATCCATCTTTATTCTATCCCAAATAAAAATAACCTTACTATCATCCCTAAATCCAAATACCTAGCACTTGGTAACGATGAGTACGCTTACCTGGAAGAAGATTGTCAGCCACTGACCGACAGCACCCAGCTCTGCAAGCTCCTCGACACCAGAAGAATCGAAGACACAGATGACTGCATACTATCACTCATTCAGCATTGCCCAGCAAATTGCACTCACGCTAAGATGAATTTAAGAAGAGGAAAAGTTCAGAAGATCGGAGACAACAACTGGCTTCTTGTACTCAGAGAAGACGAAGTCACCAAAACGCAATGTAATACCAAGACAAATTACAAGAAACTATCTGGAATTCATCTCGTCACACTAACAGAAGACTGCCAGATGAACGTCTTGAACAAGACACTGCGGTCGCACACTGACACGGTCGTCATCAACGAGATCATACCGCTACCGGACCAGCATCAAGTCTCTGAACAAGCAATACAATACGAACTCCAATTAGAGGACATCTCACTAGACAGCATCCACGAACTTGTCAACAGAGCAGGCGACATCTCCGTGCCAGAAGAAGATAATTGGCCAATTATAGCAGCTACACCGAGCTGGACCACAATCATCTTATATGTCCTACTGGCCGCAGCAGCATCCTGGAAGCTGTATCAATGGAAAACTAAGAAGATTCCAGAAGACACCAAAGGCAGCGCGGACGCCGCCAGAAGCAAGAGTTGCTTCCATCTTATGGAGGGAGGAGTTAACTCATCGTAACTGTCACGTTTACGCTGAGTACGCAGTCTCCGCGAACACCGTATTTGCAACCATGCATTTTCTTTGAAATCGGACGTAATTGTTATTATTTGCATTATATTGAGTCTTGTATCCGCCACCGTTGTAATATCCTGTATTTTTTATAATTAAATTTTGTAATAATAAATAAATAATTTTTTTTAACGTTATTCCCGATCGCCGATACATAACTACCGCCGTATCATTTTTTTTCGTTAACTTAGAATTTTGATTTTTTTGCAGCTACAAGGGACCTCAGATCTGAGTGATACCTACACGCGTTCCCGAGATAAAGGGTCTTGACAGACAGACAGACAGATGGACCGTTGGTTCCGTTATTTTCCTTTTGGGGCACGGAACCCAAAAACTTCACCTCCCGCATAACATGAAAACCCAATCACAAAACCCTAAACTACTTAATCCACTAAACAAACACACAGATGTCCAAACACAATTTACGTACAAAACTCTGATCCTCTTTAATGTGTTAAGAACAATAAATACAATATGGGTGCCAGAGCAATCTGCTTAAAAACAGGATTTAAAGTTAAATTAACATTGGGCCGGAGTGTCGACAACGGATACACTGTTTTATCATGCATTTTAATCTGTTAAAATAATTTAAACTCTTTAATCCTTGTTTGTGTATGTGAATTTGGCCGGCCTTCGAAGCCGTTATTACTGGTGATAATTGTCAGGCCTTTAATAAAAAATAGGACAATAACAGTCTGATTTTATTTGTCAATAAGGTTCATGTTTCGGGCATTTTTTTTTAAAGGTAGGATATCATCTAATTACTTCTCCCACTCTAGGGCGTAGCAGGAGAGCGTGTCGGACTTTTATTGGCTAAAACTACACCTACGTTTCTTCATTGCCTTACGTTCCAGGACCCCGGGTTTCTCTTTCGGAAGTCAACCCATGGCTTAGTAGGCCCTGCTGGGTCCCTACGATTTTGCTGACATTTCTTTGAGACGCGCGTGAAACACTACGCGTCGTCGACGACTGAGCTCGATCCGGATAGTTACCGGACGGCCGGACAGCGAGCTACAGGAGCGTCTACGGTGGCTGGAAATTGGGGTCGAGGTCCCGGCAGTTAGGGCTTGAGTCAGTTTCTTCACGCGTGTGGCCGCCTTCTTCGCTAGTCAGACGCTGGCAGAAGTGGTGCTTGGCAGAAGGAAGCGACCGTCTGCCATCCCTTCTCGCTCCGAACCACGGCCTGTACCAGGGATTAGCGTGAGAGAGGACAAGGTGGTGTTCCGCCTAAGCGGGGCCAACCTCCAGTGGCCTTATCGTAACTTGGCTAGGAGGGCAGGTAGCGAGTGAGCGAGAAAGAAGGATGGAGCTTTAGTCCCTATGTAGCCCCATGCCTTGTACAGTTCAGTTTAGGTCGTCAAATTGATCGCGTTAAGAGCTCGTGGTAGGGCTTCTGGTGATAAATTGTCAGGCATTTAATAAACAACCGGGCAAGTGTGAGTCGAACTCGCGCATTGAGGGTTTCGTACAAAATTGCCTATGAAAACAGTTCAATTCCCGAATAGAGTTACAAAGATTTTTCCGTATTACAAAAAATGTTTTGTTTTGTGACGTAACTTCAAATTTACAGTTTTCAGATTGTTTGCTATACTTGTGGTCAACGGAAAGTACCCTATGAATTTTGATTCCCTTAAGAGTGTCGAAATACACATTTTTAGCAACATAAACTCACGTCAACGTTAACTCAAAAGTTTGATTTTTTTCACAGTTTCAAGGGACCGCAGACCTGAGTATATGGTTTTAATTTCGATACCTTCACAGTCTCCAGAAAAAAAGGGTCTTGACAGAAAGACAGACAGACAGACGGACGGACAACAAAGTGATCCTATAAGGGTTCCGTTTTTTTCTTTTTTAGGTACGGAACCCTACAAATAGGATAATAACAGTCTGGTTTTATTTGTCAATAAGGCTCAGATTTGTCTGTTTAATTTTATTGTTGGAGCATTGTGATTCTGATTTACAATGAGAGATTCCTGGATCTCGTTTTTGCGATAGTAAGCTGGATTAAGTTACGCGTAGTATAATAATATAGGATTAAGTTGATACTCAGAAAATGGAAAATCTCGTCAGTTTAATTATTTATTAAAACTTAAAAAAAAACACTGTATGTAGGACTTAATGTCCGCCTTAGGCATTTCTCTACCAGTCGGTCGAGCTTAAGATTATGCAGGCTCCTAACTTGTGTGGTGCTACTTAAGAAGACAAACTGAAAAGAAATTAGTACAATCTATATATACAAAAGAAGAAACTGACTGACTGAAAAGAAGAAACTGACTCAACGCACAGCCGAAAGTAGGAACATCAAATTTTGCACAAGGTTTTCTTTTCCGAATTCTTCAAAATATTTTTCATAATTCATAAGTTAATTGTAATGCGGACGAATGGATGTCTCCTATAACACAAGACTTTTCTAGCAAAGGGGACATTATTCATAAAATTAAATGTAAAAAAGAAGTCATAGACTTGATATGTGTCATGTATTTTCTTTTGGCAATAAATAATTTATTATTGTTTTATAATGTCGAGCAAGCACTGATGATTTTTCAAAATTCAGCTTCAAGGGACGGGGAGGGAACGGGGATGGAACGGGGATAAAATGGGGATGGAACGGGAATGGAACGGGGATGGAACGGGGATGGAACGGAGATGGAACGGGGATGGAACGGAGATGGAACGGGGATGGAACGGGGATCTAAAGTTTGTCCTATTTTAATGCGGGCGTTCCCGCTGGCAGAAGTTAGTAATAAATTAACAAGTAGATATCTAGAAATAAAGAAAATAATTGTGAAAAAACGTAATAATCTGTTTTAGCTGAGTGCTATATATGCTTATCCCTCGCACAATCTCCGCGCTCAGTCCACTCTTGGATGTTAAACCTGATTGTAATGTATTCGTGAATGAATGGAAGATCTTGTCTGTATGTTTGAAGTATTGTGAGATGAGTGTGCGACTGCCGTGTCTGTGTAATATAATTCCATTGTCATTTTGTACATATTTTATGTCAAAAACATGTTTTCATCAAATTAAATTGGTCTTTGGTTGCGTTATTATTAAGTAAGAAGGTCATTGAGGGAATTTAAAATGGTGTTGATCTAACCAGGATTGACACCACAAAACAAGATGTCAATGAAAAGGAAACTTAAACAATAGATGATCGTAATTCACAAATAAAATGATTTAATGACGCCAAACATAATTCAATTCCATGATTTCAACTCCGATTCCGATATCTACCAATATTTAGTCAAGCCGCAGTACATCTCATAAAACGGATTCCACCAATCTCTGAACGTCTTGTAACTTGAGTTATGTCTCAACCAGCTTTCATTGTTCAGGAATCGACATAACGTGCAAGCGTTTAAAATTTTTGACTCTTTCATGGCGTAGTGGTTCCTCCATCTGAAGAATTCGTAGTATTTCGTTTTATTCTGAATTGCTTCATACATTAATTTTGCTGTCAACTTTTCACCCAGTTTTGAGGCTTCCAAGTACGAGTTTGGAGGTAGAAATCTGAAAACAAGTTAAAGATATCATTATGGAAATATAATAGAACCTATGGATGAAGAATAATTTAATACAAAGACAAGAGCATGAATTTTGACTATCTTGGCAGCCCTATCATTTATTCCTTTTTCTTTCATGATCATTCCTCACACTATTCATCCATCTTTTCTTTGGCCTCCCTCTCCCTCTCCAGCCACCCTCATGTATATTCATAACTCTTTTAGTAAAATGCGTTTCATCCCTCCTCTTCACATAACCATACCAAGACAAATAATTCCCTTTCAACTTTTAGTCACTGGCGCCACTTTCACACCTACTCTACATGAAGTTAACACTTGAAACACAAAGTCTTGAATTAAATTTGCCCTGAAATTATTAAATTGGGAAAAAAATATATAAATAAAATACCAATTTATATGAAACGATATTGGCAATAATACCAAGAGTCATACTTGTGATAGTGAGCTCCACCAAGCACAATGGGAACAGCATTGTTGTTATAAGCAAACAATACAGAACGAGTGATGAAATCCTCCGCCAAAGAATCTTCAAATGCCAGATAAAAGTAGTAATTCGTTCTTATTCTATAGAAGCATGGTTTCAAAGACGACCTGCCACATTTCCTGGTACCACAAGGCCCAAAGATATCAACAGTCAGATTGTATTCAGATAAGTGCCCTTGCAAATTGTGTATGAAGTATTCCCTTTTGCTAGAGGTGGTGCATTTGTCCAGGATAACAGCAGCGGCCAGGGTCTTCGAAGATAAGGAACTCCTGAACTGTGGGCTGATTGGTTTCATATCGTATTTCCAGTGGAGGTCTGCTCCCAGTTCCTCGTTATTCGTGTTGTATACGGTGATAAATCTGAAGGGTATTGAGGAATGCAGCCTGGAGAGAAAACATTTTATGGAGTTTAAAAATCGCAATAGTTTTAAATTTTTATAAAGGACCAATATTATTTAAATGTTTATGAAACGTAATCTTTTGATATATTCATTTGATTAGGAAAATTTCATCGAAAGAAAATCATGCTGAGTTATACAAGAAAGTATATATCGCGGGAAAATTGATGGCGTCTCTAAGCTAGGCGACGAAAGCAATGTTCTAGGAATAGGTTAACATAAGGGTCATAACATCATTAATTAGTCTCTAAATAAAGTTATCAGCTTACTTGTACGTCCAGGTCCAGTTGAAATAATCATCATACAGAGGATTGCAAACGGGGAAATTGCCAGCAGAATCGTTGGAAGCAAATATATACTTCTGGGTTGGACTCCTCACTTTCGGCAAGTCTTTTACCGAACGACTGACGTCCTGAGCATTGAAGACTATAGCGTCAAAGTATCTGAGATCCGAAAAGAGACTTCTGTTCATAGTAAAGTAGCAGTTGAGATGTTCGCAGCGATTCCTTATGAAATATCTCTGGCCTTCTTCGTCTATCCCAGGAACTTTAGTCCACATTAAAATATGTTTCATATCTGGAACGTATCTTTCGATTTTCTTTACAATTTTCATTGGTTCTTGTCTCTTGATGAAAAAGCTGAGGAGCGTCAAAATTACAAAGTGGATGATGAGTTTTAAGCACTTGACTATCCGAGCCATAATGTATTCGAGTAGAACGTAATTCCTCGACGATTTAACGCCGTCAAAGCAGAAATATTAATGACTTCTGACCAAGTCGTACATTGTTCTGACGCAAGTTTTGAAGTTGATACAAAGATTTCTAGTGAAGAGTGTTCTTAGTACGTAGTTGTTTACATTTTTAACTGTCTTGACTTTCTCGCTTACTACGTCAAAATATTTCCCAGAAATAAGACTGAAATATTCTGAGAGACGTACATTGTTAAGTTGGTGCATTTCGTCACTTTGTAAGATTGTTTTACATTAACAATATTTTCACATGTTGTAGCACTTAAATATTTTGCACTTTTATAAGGAATAAATATTTAAATTATGAAATGGTTCGTTATCTAAGGAATATTTAAATAATATACAAGAGCTGTAACCAAAATATTTCATTATAATACAGAATCCGAAAAAAATAAATTCGTTTTTTTGATTTGTCACAAATTCACAATACGATGTGCCGCGCTTTTTCCAAAATGGCGACAATGCTTCGCGCGCTTATTGTGCACATGATGTGGGTTCGGTCGGACAGCGTACAAAATTGTCCGTGTTTTTTGAATTGCTTGTCCGATTAATGTTGTTACAAGGAAATCATTTTGATGGACGCTTTAGAAAACATTTTTTGTGCTTCAAATGTGATGTATGTATGTTAGGGGAAAATAAAAATGGAAAAAATCTAACTGCTGTATACAGGTTTACGATTGCCAGAATATTTCTTAAACAATTAATAAAATGGAAGGATGGTGATGGTGGAATCGCAGTTAAGCACTAGTTTATATCAATTTAAAAAAAAACCGGCGAAGTGCGGGTCGGACTTGCGCCCAAAGGATTCCGTACCATCAGTGGCAAAAAACTGCATAAAAATCACGTTTTTTATATAGGAAAATGTTATTTAAATGTTTATTTTATTCGGTTTTTTAGTTAATTTGTTGTTATAACGGCAACAGAAATACATCATCTGTTAAAATTTCAACTGTCTAACGATCACGGTTCATTAGATACAGCCTGTTGACAGGCGGACAGACGGATGGACAGCGGAGTTTTAGCAATAGGGTCCCGTTTTACCCTTTTCGGTACGGAACCCTAAAAAGCAGTAATCGATAGTAAATTGTCTTGACAAATATATTAACAAAATGGGAAACAGAAAAATAATTTAAATGTACGGATTTTCCACGAACACTATCCAGCATTCAGCACGACGCGTAAAAGCGAATTCAAAGAAATCCAGATTCAGCTACATAAGCGTATAACATTAAACCATTTATTAAATGTATGTATTTCGTGCATAGAAATACCATGCAATATTCAAACGGCATAGCGAATACAATCCCAGTCGATATGAACAGTATGTCAGTGGTTCTATATGAGATTTAATACAGAGATTCGCAGATATTGTCCTGGTTGTTCAGTATTCAGAGGGTGGGAGTGATTTTCCAATGAGCGGGCTGGTACGAATGCAAAGACGCGATGTCTTCAGTGTGCCGCGGACAACGAAGCCGTATTCTGGTTAGGATAATTCGATTATTTGGTGACGGTGTTTTTTTACGGATTTTTCAAAAGAATTACCGTGGACAAGGAACGCTAAAGGCAACTAAAGGAACACAGGTAGGGTTAGGTTCGTAGGTAGTCCGAAAAGGAACCCCAGGGTGCTGGAACACAAGGCAAAGAAGGAACATACGAGTGGGTTTTAGTCGGTAGAAGTCTGACACGCTACCCTAGAGTAGGAGACGTCATTGAATGATTGCCCACCTAAAACAAAGGTGGGCTTGCCAGCCCTGCGTTCAATAATGAGGTTAGAGTTAACTCTAATGACGTCATCAGGGTAGATACTCTACGCTCGCATTTTTGAACGCGAATATGGAGTTCAACTGTCAATGTCAAGCAAGTGTCATTTATTGCTTACACCAACCTTCTCTGCTCGGAGTTAAAAAAAAAACACTGAAAAGTGCAAAATAACTTTAATTTCGGAAGTCGGTGTTTCTATAATAGTTTTGTCTCTTAGCTATTTAACACTTACTTCTGAATTTAAAGTTATTTTGCACTTTCAGTGTTTTATTTTACGTTGGCGTCGGTTGTATTATTTTTTGTAAAGTTTTTTATTTTACACTTTTAGTTATGGTACCACCATTAAAAAGTACCAAACTTAAATACCTTATAGCCAGAGTGCATTTCATGACCATTCTAATAATCCCAAACAGATTACATTAATTTATTACAGAGTTCCGGTGCCTGACTTCAGTTTTCATCATTAGATCAGTTCGATATATTGTCTCCTATTTCAAGTCAGTCATCGACTAACGTATAAACAAAGCAATTTTACTTGTTACGACGGTTCTGCTGTGATCCTATGAGGAGTTTTGTTCTATATCTTCGAAGTTCATGATCAGATCATAACAATATTTTTCTGTGACCAACTCGGAAGCATAAGCAAACAATAAAAAAAAATAAAAAATTCAAAATCGGTCTACAATTGACCGAGAAATCGGTGAACATACAAAAAAAAAAAATACATTCAGCCGAACATAGAATCTCCTCCTTTTTGAAGTCGTTTAAAAATGTGTATTAACGTCGTAATCGCGTAAGAGCGGTTGTATGAAAAACAGTGAAAATATATGTTAAGTTGGATGGCCTATTTTAGAAAAAAAAAACTTCACACCTATTTGACGCAGGCGCGAGACACAATGTTAGTCTTCTTTTATTTAATTTTAAGAGTCTACATGTTGTTTCTACATTGTGTGTATCTATGTGTGCCAAAAAAAACTATTTTTTTCTTTTTTCTACACAATAAAAAGAAAGTATACAATCATTTTACCTTTAATATTTGGTGTATTTGCACCAAATCTCAAGATTGACCTCTTTCAGCTAGTCAAAACAAAGAAGCGATATTCATCGCCCCGCATCCAGAATAGTCCCGTCGCAAGGTAGCGTGGTCCCGTCTGCTAATGAGATTCTTTGGGTCGCGGTTTGCATTTCAGATCAGGCAGTCTCGACGCCGACTCTGTCTGCCTTGTTCTACTGAACTCATGCTCCAGTAATACTGCTAGTACTGCAGTTTGGGGCTTTAGTTTGGAACTTTATGCAGGTTTTTTAATGTAGTGATTGAGGTAGAATTGGCTGAATTGATATCGAAAGACCTGATGGTGATTTTAGAATGTGGAACCGGATGTAGAGTCCCGTAAGCCTCATGGTGTTATATTTGATCCAACCAATCGCGCGGAGAACACTATTGCGCAATGCAAGATTTCATAGTTTAGTTCAGAAATGGGGCCACAGATGTCGCTACAAAATTAACTACATTAAGACGTAAAAAGGACCTTAAAACGGCCAGTGCTCCTTTTCAGGGATTGAATATTGATATTTTTTGGTATCATCGATATATACATTTATGTCAATTTTTGGTAATATGTTTACTAGTCTACACAGTCCTATTAGTATTTTTATACTTAATTTACCTAACCTAACCTGACGTTCGCTCTCTCATTGTCTTTCTATTGTGTCTCTAATTACGGTATTAGAATTGTTAATATGGATTTTTTTAAATCATTTTTTTTAATGTGAAACAATTAAATTTCTTTAATTTACCCAGTACCTGTAATTATAATAATTATTTGTAATTATAATATCTAATTCTTTGTATTGCTTTCTAAACTAGCTGCCGCCTGCGGCGTCAAATTAAACCCATGTTCCAATAATCCAGGTAATAAAAAAAAGGTAATAAAAATTAAGCCAAGATTTTTTTTTAAATCCATTCATCCCATTTGAACATGAATAACAAAAATACACACATACATACAAACGCACATAAATACATATACTCTTTCGCGATTATAATATTAGTGTGATATTAATTTAATTGAAAACCAAAGAGAAAAAAATCAATTCTAATTCTATTTTTTTTTTAATATAAAGGCTTGTGTACGTTGTTTGAGTGTTGTATGTCATCCGTGTTATCCCAGCGTCACAAATATGACTAATGCAAGTGAAATTGGTAGTCACTTTCATTTGCCAGAAGATTGTATACTTAAAGATCGGATTAAATCTAATGTCTGCACAAAGGGCTAGGTGGATTAAAAAAATAATGGACCGTTGTGCTTGGGTGAACTTTTGTGAAGCGTAGGTACGCAATTTTCTTATTAAAATCCAACAAGGCTAACTGTTTACACAGACTTTATTCAGGGTTATAATTACTTATTTAGCATAGTATACGAGTAGCATAGTCGGCCTTATAATGTTCCCACTGTTGGGACTAAGGCCTTCTCTCTAGGAGAGGGAATGAGGCGTAATCCACCACGCGGATCCAGTGCGGGTTAGTGGATGTCACATGTCTTCGAATTTTTGGTTCTAGGACATGCTGGTTTCCTCACGATGTTTTCCTTCACCGTTTTGAGAGCAGTGGTGATGAAATAAAGAGCGGGTTTGAACCCGCGACCTACAACTCGTAAGTCGGGGCCGTTACCACTCGGTAACCTCTGTTCTCCACTGCTTATCTAACCTCATATTTATAAAGACGGAAGGAGAACGCCCATTAATTGCCTAAAACAGACAGAAACGATTAATAATATAATTCTAAATAATCTTATCATCATCATCCCACGAACAAAATGTTTTGAGAACACATTCATTGTAAACAACGGAATAAGTCTTTGAAACGGAATATTTGATGGGACTTCGACTTCGATATTATATAGTTAATGTTATAATGAGTAACTTTTTTTTAGGTTGGAAATATTCCAATGACATCTTCCGCCCTTGGGCGGGGCGTGTTACACTTTTACTGACTAAAATCCACTTCTAGTTCTTTCGTTGCCGTGGCCCCAGTAGGCTTCGACCCAGCTGGGCTCCTACGGTTTGCTAACATCTCCTTGAGGCGCGCGTGGAACACTACGCGCTGTCGACGATTTCGGCTCGGTCCGGACGGTTACCGGACGGTCGGACGGCGGGCTACCCATTGCTTGCCGTTCGCAAGCCCGCGCCTACGGTGCACGGTGCAGATTTTATCACGCATGTGGAATTAGTCCCCATACGGGGTTGCTGCACGATATCACTCCCCGCATCCCGCGTGCGTATTCCACGCAATACAAAAAATACTTGTATGAAAAGGACATTTGCGGGGGCTAAACGTGCGGAGCAATCTCGCATGCGTGATGAAATCCGCATGATATTAAAAATACCGTAATGGGATGAAACGGGGATCCAAAGTCTGTATGGAGAAACCTAATTTCACGGAGACAAAGCCACTAGCAGAAGTTAGTATATTTATAATTAGCGATCCTTCCCTTCTTTGTACGAGTGCGTATTGTTTATACAAAACCTTCATCGTTTACATTCTTTATATTAGAAGAACCGTATCAAAGTCCGTGGCGTAGCAAACAGCGGCAGATAGCGATTCTGTATATTCATCATCATCATTTCAGCCGAAAGACGTCCTCTGTTGAACATAGGCCTTCCCCAAATGTCGCCATAATGACCGGTCCTGTGCGTCTCGCATCCAACGGATTCCCATGACCCTCACCAGGTCATCGGTCCACCTTGTGGGAGGCCTTCCAACATTGCGTCTTCCGGTACGTGGTCGCCATTCCAGAATCTTACGTCCCCACCGACCATCTGTTGTGCGAGTAATGTGTCCTGCCCACTGCCACTTAAGTTTGGCGATTCTTCGTGCTATGTCTTTAACTTTGGTTCTCTTTAATTCTGCAATCCTTCCATCTCTTCTTCATCTTTTTCTTTTATTTCCATTGCCCTTTGAGTGACTTTAAGCCTTCTCATGAGGTCCATTGTAAGCGACCACGTTTCGGAGCCATACGTCATCACTGGCAACACGCACTGGTCATAGACTTTCGTCTTGAGACACTGTGGTATATTGGACGAGAAGACACCGCTGTACTATTTAGAGATAGATAATATTAGATTTTCTTCGAACTACAGCAATAATACAATTGTATCAAATGGAAAAGGGTTAGTTTTCCGAACTTTGCATAACTTTACGAGGGTTCGTAAGTCCATCTATAAAAGATCACACAATGCTCAATTCATCGCATGAATATGTCATTTAAAATATGATTTGTGTAAAAAAGGAATAAATTTAGCGTAGAAATGTAACAATATCGTCGGGAGTGTATGAGGGGCATAGAAAAAATCCTTTTATTGAAACTAGCTGGGGCCTGTTATCCATTATGTATTAGGTACTTGGGAACTCATCTCCGTTGTCGTGCGACATAGTCTTATTTTTTTTGTTGGTTTCGCTTGATTTGTGCTTTTATATTTAACTAGTATCATCATCATCATCATCATCATCACATTTTACATAATATTCGGATTGTGCTTATTCTACTGCCATACACTTTTGGACACCAGCCCCCTAGCCAAGTTACAACCGTTTCGTTTCGATTCTCTTTTCGTCAATTTTCGTTACTTGAAATCGAGTAGGCCACGCCCCCGATCCCTTTATTCTGACGTCATCTCAACGCTCAGTCACGTGGTCCGAGCAAAGGAATAAAAGGCGTGACCGACTCGAGGCGATCAACGAAACGAAACGGTGGTAACTTGGTTAGGGGGGCAGATACCTGCAGAAAAATGGTGAATGGTTTATTCTAAACTAGATTCAGCCAGCGGTTTCGTCCGTGTGAAAGTAGAAAATTATGCCAACACACTCCCGCAACAATAAAATGTTAAACTTTATTTTAATTCATTCAGCCGTTTGAGAGTGAAGGAGTAACAAACACGAACATTCATACAAACTTTCATCTTTATACCGAATATAAAATATTTTATGATATATTTTATTGTATTTTTTTACCTATGATCTCGAAACCATATTTTCGAAACATTTTCAACTGTTGTAAGCCTATGAAGAAAACATTCACATTATTGGTGTTTGGGGACGATAATATCAAATGATGATAAATGATATTTATTTTGTAAGTAGGTTTAAAAAAACACTTTTACACGTCAAAAACACTTTTACACGTCAAAACCTGAAAACACCTTAAGTACTGACATGTGACAGTTTACTCATAAAAGCACTTTTATTTTTTATTTTTGTTGAATTCCATGGCATTTATCATTTTCTAATCCACTTAAGGCCAGGTTCTACTAATTTTGTACTTTTTTGAACCTCTGGAAATCCACAAATATACCTAAAACAAATCATCAAGAAAAATTATTTTATTAATCTCGACCATATGGCCAACCGCTGGGTAAAAATCAAAACATGATACAAAATTAGTTAGCTCGATAAAAAAAAAACACGAATCAGACGATTTCAAACGACATTACGTTACGGGAATATTTGAAAGTTACATAAAATAATAAAGCATGTTTTTTAAAAGGGTCAGGCAGAAGCAAAAATCGTGAATAGTTATAATTATGTTTTTTTTTTAATAAAAATAAAATCATTGTTACGGGGCCGCAAAATCGATATAGACCCGGATAAAACACCTACAAAGTTCACTGTGACTACAACTGGCTCTTAATACTCCATCTAGTAATAAATTTGCTATAAACAAAATCTTGTCCGACATTTCTTGACACCCCAAAATCTCGTGCCGCCTCTTTCAGTGGTCACTCGCAACAATAATGCGAACATATCTGCAACATCCACTTTTTGCCTCTACGTTGTCTCCTGGGGGCCACTGTCTATGACGTATGCGAAGGACTGCCTCTAAAATGGGCCCCCTGAATATATTTGCCTATCCGATATGAGATGCTGCCTTTAGTCACATATGTGTGACATGGATAGTTTTTCGCACATCATATTTGGTCGCCATTTTTTGTAACAATCACGATGTGGAATTTATTGGGATATTTTTTTTCTATCTGTATTTGGAATTTCGTTTTGTTTTACGTGATATTGGATTCTGTTTTACGCTTTGGACTGTACATTTTTTATTTACTTTGGAATATTATGTTACTTTATGTGGTAGGTAAAGATTTATGGTACAATTTCCGTGTTTTTTTAAAACGTTTGCATTTAAATATTGGCCTATATATTATATGGTATACGATCGCGGTCAAATATTGGTATTAGTTTTCAAATTAGATTCTTTATCACACTATTTGTAGTTAAGTCTAAAATTCCATATAAAAACCCTTATTACTTTCTAAAAGTAATGAAGTAGCAGTTTAAACATAACGATTTATTAATCACTTTTCGATAATGAATCTCATATCTTAATTTATCGGAAAAGATGGATATATTGTGTAAGGAGTGAAATGTAAGAAAACGGAGTTAGTGATAGCGACAGGACAGAATGGGAGGAAATAAACGTGTTTCACAAAACTCTAATTATCACGGGATGGTGGCAGGAAGATGATGATGATGATACATTTGTTGAAATGTCATCAAAATTTTGTCCAAACAAATCTAGCTGACCCGGCGAACTTCTTACCACCTAACAGTCAATGAATGTAGTATATCTTTCGATATAGTCAACCAACTGCGGTGAAACAAAACCTAAGTAATATATCAAGTTACACATAATTTTAATCTATAAAAGCTATCTATGTCGGTTTCGTACATTTTACGTGATGCGCGCACAACTAAAAGCTTCTACAGATTTATAAAATGTTTTTTTTTTATTTTTAACGGCAGATTTTATTCTGCAACGGAGAGCCGAAATAACAGTTTTCTTTGAAAATGACTATGTATTAATGCTGCATCACGAGACCTCAATATATCAGGTTCACGATAAGACTGGATTCGGCGTCATGGCGAAAAAGGGCAAATAACTGAGAGAAGAAAATAAAGATTATTTGAACTTATAATTCCAAGTCAATCCAAAGTAATAACACTTCAAATCAACCCGTTTTAAAAAACGGCAATTTCATAGGTCATCATCATCATCATCATTTCAGCCGAAAGACGTCCACGGTTGGACATAGGCCTTCCCCAAGCGTCTCCACAACGACCGATCCTGAGCGTTTCGCATCCACTGCATTCCCGCGACTCTCATCAGGTCGTCGGTCCACCTTGTGAGAGGCCTTCCTACGCTTTCCGGTGCGCGGTCGTCACTCCTTTTGGCCCCATCGACCATCCGTTCTACGAGGAATGTGCCCTGCCGGCTGCCGCTTTAGTATGGCGATTCTTCAGGCTATGTCGGCGACCTTGGTTCTCCTGCGGATATCTTTATTCTTTATGCGATCTTGCAAGGAAACTCCGAGCATATCCCTTTCCATTGCCCTTTGGATGACTGTAAGCGACCATGTTTCAGTGCCATATGTCATAATTTCATAGGTAAAGTCCTATTATTTCGCTTTTGGAAGAAGTCATCATCGAAGGACTGAAACGATTCGCCTGCTGCGGTCTTCCCATCCGATTACAATTCAGCTGTCTTTAAGACTAGAGTCGATAGGCTCTTAATAAACTAGTGCGCTTCACCGTCAATGATTACATATATTGCTTAAATGCTTATCAGGTGGAATCGCAGTTAAGCATCAGTTTATATCAATAGAATGTGATGCTGCCTACAGTGCTCGTTGTGTATCCTGCAACAGATTTTCCACACATTGATTACGTTCAAGATAATGCACCGATACACACGGCCCGGGGTACTATGGTGTGGTTTAGCCTGCATCGTGACATTCGTCTCATTCAATGGCCTATGCGGTCTGTTGATTCGAAATAGGTGAGACTTAGGGCGGGTTTCTCAATTGTTTACTTTAAGTTATGGGTTCAAACCCTATTTAAATGACAAATTTTGACAGGTTTTTAGGTTAGAGTTTGAGAAATACTCAACTTTGAAAGCATAAATCAGAAACCACAAATTTTATTTTTTAGTAGCGATAAATATATGTATGTATATCTCTGCCTACTCCTTTAGAAAACAAGCGTGATTGTTATGTTATGTACCTCCGTGCCTTAAAATAACTTTTAGAAAAGCTTACGTTTTCCCTTTACGATCGGTTTTGTTGATAATCCCACATCACTACGACCACAGAACTTTTTGAAAGTTTATTTTACAAAAGCTTCGTTATTTTAGCTTCAATTAAAAGTTCGCTAAAATATCTAATTATCTTATTTATACATTGTTATATACTTTTTGTTTTTTTTTTTAATTTTATATGTTCGTGAAATAGTCGTCGCCACTGTGTGGACCACCCGGAGGACATAGTGGAGGTGTATCCTGCTTGGTAAGAGCAACGCCATGTCCTCGTGGGGGCGATCGGCGGCGGCGATCTCTTGCACCGGGCCTTAGTACAAGCAGGCAGGGAGGAGGAGTGGCAGGCAGTCGCCTCCTTCTGCGAAGGAGTAATGCTAGCAAAAGAGACGGCCGATCGCGTGAGGCAACGGACCTCACGCTCCAACCACAGCCGGGATTCCGATCCCGATTTCCAGCCATTGTTTGTGCGGGCTTGCAGGCGGCGAGCAATGGGTAGCACGCCGTCCGACCGTCCGGTAAACGTCCGGACCGAGCCCAAATCGTCCACGGCGCGTATTGTTACATGCGCGCCTCAGGGAGATGTCAGCAAATCGTAGGGGTCCAGTAGGGTCGAACTACTGGGGACATGGGTAGTGTGAAAACGAAACCCGGGGCCCTAGGACGAAGGCAAAGAAGGAACAGAAATGAGTTTTTAGTCAGTAAAAGTCTGACACTATCTCCCGATCCGCTTAAGAGCGGGATTTGTCATTAGATTATGTTCCCACATAAAAAAAAAACAGGTCTTCAATTAAATTTTTTTATCACATAGGTTAGTAATTAGTATTGGTTTAGTATGATTTAAAAATTACAATTAGTGTGACAAGTTGGTTTATTTGACGTTGTATAAGATGTTCTAATCTCGAAAAGAACTATGATACAGGATTTTATATTTTAGTTGCCATGGGGCGGATTAGATGTCGATGATAAGATAAATAGGGCCATCTGATAAGATGGCGGGCGACGGGATTATTCGAAAGAATTACCGTGGCCCTAGAACGCAAAAACCAACTGAAGGAGCACAGGTGGGCTTTAGCTAGTAATAATCTGACATTCAATAATCGTTAACGTAATAACATTTTAGATTGGCTTGTTGGTCTAGTGGTTAGTGGCCCTGACTGCTATGCCGGACGTCGTGACAAACGTTTGTGTGATGAGCACGATCATTTGTTCTGTGTCTGGGTGTAATTTATCTATAATTTGTATGTATTTAGAAATATATAAGTATTTTTATTAGTTGTCTAGTACTCATAACACAAGCTCTGCTTAGCTTGGGACTAGACGGCGTTGTGTGATAGTTGTGAAATATTATTATATTATTATTCCCTCTTGCTCCTCCTAGAGCGGCTGGAGAAATTTGAAAAAAAAGAATAACAATTGACTTACGGGAAATTATTTACAAATTATAAACATTTTATAGGAAAATATGCGCCACGTCTGCGCAAAACGACCAGCCGCTCAGCATAATGCCGTGGTTATAATTTAGGTGTCTTCAAGGCTAGAATGTAGTACCTACGCTTCACTATCAACGATTGCATCACTGCTTACAAAACTAGTTTATATTATATAAAAAAATATGCTACCGCCACATGCCTAATGTGACGAGTCCACAGCGCTGGTTTTCAGCGTGGGCCGGTGATGATTTCGATTTGATGATTTCCGAACAAAAAAGTCTTTTTTTTTGCTCGAATTGGCTGGCAACTAATTTTTTGTCAGTTTCAATACGTTTTCGTACGGTGTCAATATTCGAGTCTGTAACTGCATTCGCCGGCCGACCTTCACGTACCTCGTATTAAAGATGACCACGTCCACGTCTAAATTCTCCAAACTACGAATACACAGAGCTACGAGATGGTGCTTCATCACCAAGTGCCAATTGAAATCTCTGGCAACTCTCTTGTGGACTTAAGCCACAACGAAAATCAGTTAAATTCATTTTGATAGGGACACACCATCTTCGAAAGGACGCCAGAATAAAAAAACAAATGACAGTCTCGCAGAATAAAAAGTAACACGCTCGCAAAGAGTTCCATTTTCGAATTCTATTATTGTTTTTTCATCCTTTTATTATAAGTTGACAGATCCAGAGACTTTCAGTAAGTCCCATGTAGTTCCATTCCCCTTTTTTGCTCGAATAACTGACATTTTGACACGTCATGGTATGATTCCTGGTGCTTGGCACTATCGCTTTCAAAACACTATCAGCAGTACAATTAAACCGTGTAAGCCTTTCATTGAAGAGTTAAAAACTAAAATAACAACTGCCGCAAAGTCGATCTTCAAGGTTAAGCAACGTTTGGCGAGCTCGGATTATGGACGGGTGATTATATGGGTGATTCGCGGAAAGCCTGTTAAGCCGTTGGTCCCAGTTGTCGTTTATAGATCTTTGAAAGTGGTGATCAATAGCCAGAAGCCAGAAAATCTTAAATCATTCTTGCTAAGGGGTATCGTAACACCCAATTACTCGGTATAGTTGGAAAAAGGTAAGGGAGATTAAACGTAGAATTAAATGTACCTTTAATTTCCCTAGCCTTTTTAGAACAGTGGCTCACACGTGTGCCACACACGCCAATCTGTGCGCGTTGGTTTCCATACATTTTATATGGAAAGTAGACTTGTAGAGCTATACTAGATCCAAGCCACGCGATGTCGTTCTACGTACAAATCAGGTACGTTACACGTGTGCGTCGGTCTAATGTAGTTTTAGCTTGATTGTGTAACTTTCATAACCAGATGGTAACTTTATTATTGAATTCCTGGATTCTATAATGAGGCGTTAGTCCATGGGTAGTGTGAAAACGAAATCCGGGGCCCTAGGACGAAGACAACGAAGAAACAGGAGTGGGTTTTTAGTCAGTAAAAGTCTAACACTATCTCCGGCTCCGCCCAAGAGCGAGATTTGTCATAAGATGATTTTAACATCTAAAAAAAAATGAGGCGTTAGTAATAAATTGATTGATGTTGATGATGAGTCAACCACCGTTGAGATTTATAAGATTCATTGCAAAATAAGAACAATAACATGACGAAAGAAGAGCTTTCTTTGGATGTCTTCATTCTTCTTCTTTGTGTGAGGAAAATTAAAGAGCATCTCTTTTCATAATGACATAGTAGACATCTTTTTATATTTTACCGGTAATCTGTATAATCCGGTATTCTATACAATACCTAGGCAATTTATAGAATACCTAAAACGTGTAGGTAATGTATGCAATATTATTTATTTTATACTTTGACCAGGTATTCTATACAATACCGAATGCACAGCCGGTAATGCGGTGCAATGACGAGAGCAGGGAAGTTAACGTAGTTTTAGAGTACCCCGACACGGACAGGTTAGGTTAGAACGCTAAGACGGGGACGGATCGGAGCGGAGTTCTCACCTTTGCCTTCGAGATTGTTTGTTTATAACCACCCGGAAATAGAAGCCGTACTTTAAACTTCGCTTGCAGAAATAGGACCTTTGTACTGTACATATGGTACCCTAAAATTACGGCAATTCCTTACTTGTTCTCGTCTTTTACGCACATTAATTTTATGTACTAGAACATGTTTCATTTGCATGTCATTTTATAGATAGGTCGGTTAACATTAATAAATGTAGACCAAAATCTATTTAATATATACATTGCCGGTGTACCGGCAGGTACTTTATACAATCCCTAGAAACTGTATACGTTATCTAGGTAAAGTATGTAATGGACATATTAATATAAGGATGGATATATTCATAATATTTCGTACATTGCCTAGGCGCTCCATATATTCTTTATATTGCTTAGGTATTGTATAGAATACCTAAATTATACAGATTGCCACTAACATTTATATAATTCTTCCGTAACACAGACAGCGTTATTGTTACCTATTGTCCTCCCAAACGGCTTGATCGATATGGATGAAACTTTATGTGTATATTTGAGTGGATGGTTAGAAAATAAGATTGGACTCGGTAGGTGGCGCTGCATTCAGGTTCATAATTCGACGAAAAGGCTTCTCTCGATCTTTTAACGGAACAATATAATCGTTAACGTTAAAAGATTTAAAAAAATTGTTTCACAACAAACAACAATACCTTTCCCTTTAATTCTTAACTTTATTTTAATTGTTGTTGTAACGCAATAGAAATAAATATTCTGTGAAACTTTGAACAATCTACTATAGGTTTATGAGATGCAGCCTGTTCATTAACAGACGGACGGTCAGCGGAGGCTTCGTAATAGGATCTCCTTACCTCTCTTCAGTTACGAAACTCTTTAAAACAAAAACCATATCAACACCA